>SJYV01030329.1:1718788-1787565 GCA_006410875.1 Neotragus pygmaeus | reverse complement strand
TGGGGGCTCAGGGGTAAAGAATCCGCCTGCCAATGCAGGAAGTGCAGGTTCAATCCCTGTGTGGGGAAGATGCCCTGGAGGAGGAAATGGCAACCCACTCCAGTATTCTTGCCCGGGATCTACAATGGATATAGGAGCCTGGTGGGCTATAGTCCATGGGGTCACAAAAAATTTGGACACGACTTAGCAAGAAAACAACAACAAAAGTTGAGGTGTAAGCCTACATTTTATCAGCATCTAAATCAGCTGACAGCCAAAAACAGAAATGAAAGGCAGCGTCATAAACCTACCCCCCCCCACCACCACTACACGCACTTGCCTGCGCTACGTTCTACACCAAGATCTCTGGGGCTTCCCTGGTGGGCCACCGGATAAAAATCCACCTGCCCACGCAGGGGACCTGTGCTCAGTCCCTAGTCCAGAAGATCCCACGCGCCCGTGCCCCCCAGCTACGGACACGCGTGCGCCCAGAGCCCGCTCCTCCCGAGCGGGGCCACTGCGGCGGGAAGCCTGCGCCTCCCAACAGGAGGGAGCACGCGGCGGCGACGGCCCCACGCGGCCCAGGTGGGTGATGAACCCTGGGTGGACAAGCAAGATGTGAGGCTAGAAGAATAAATAAAAAAATCATGACTTTCCCCCTTGCCTTCCATCCCTTTCTTCTTTCCTAAAAATGTCTCAATAATTTCAGTAGTATAATCATTGATCAAACTATTTATTTGGAAACACATCTGGCCACATTTCCTCCTTACAAAAAGTAAACAACATTCCGCTGTGTATCACTTGATCCTAATTCTCAAAAAGAAGCAATGAGATGATGTAAAAGTATGAGAGAAAAAAAAACCCACAGATTAAAGACTAAAAAATTATGTCCCATAAAACAGATCTAATGACTGACAGTAGCTAAGTGAAAAGGGGGAAGCATTTGTTGACTTCCTGCCTAGATTTTTTTTTTTTTTAATTTATTGTTCACAAGAGAGACTTAGAAATGTCAAATATGGCTAGATCGGTAAGGGAGGAAAAGTGTTGATGTAACACTATTTACATTTCTCTAGACTGAAAGGGGAATCAAGGCATTACGAAGTATTTGTCTTAGCTGATTAGATTACATATAATATTCTCTGTTGCTTTATAAACATTTGTTTTAATCTGTGTGAGATTTTGTGAACTAGCCCATGGTTATAAACTGAATTTTAACATTATGTAAATCATGCCTCTGGATGCAGAATGCAGAGAATTCTGTAGTGTACCAATGTATTTATTTATATTAAACTTTATTATTTATTCATATGTTTATTTTTAGATTTCTGACTTGTTCCTGATGCAAAAAATACATGTTTATATTCTTCCATTGCAAATACTATGGAAAGTAAATTAATATTTAGCATCAGCCTGAGTTGATGAGGTGAATTCTACAGAAAAGGAAGGGGAAACTTCCTTTAATAAACTTTAAGGCCAAGAATACATTTTATGTTATTTCCCCTACTTCATAATTGTGGAAAACTAAAGCAACTACAGTCTTACAGTTAAAAGAGCTGGTGCTTCTGGACAAATTATAAAGAGAGGCATTTCCTTCGGAGAACTTTCCTCCCATCATTACTTTCTACTGTACATGTGTGAATGAATAGTTATGTAATGAATATTTCCTTATTTTCAAAAACATTTTAAGGTAATGAAGGTATTAAAATTCCTTCAATGAAACATATTGCATGACATGGGAGTAGCTTATGTCCAGCCTCAAATGAAGATAAAAGCAAGGTGGAAGACTAAATAGGCAATATATCCGTCTTTCCACAAGCCTTCTGAAGTGAGCGAGTGTGTTACTGTGTAGGTGTACTTTTCCCAAGTACAGCCTGCACACAGCAAAGTGCCTGACTGTAAGCATACCATGTGAAGGCCTCTCCTAAAGGGAACACACTGTGGAACCTGTCCCCAGGTCAGGAACGTCCCCGGACCATGAACAGAACAGTGCCGACATCTTAGGCTCCCTTTTCAGTTACCGAGTCCTGCCTCTTCCAAATGGTCGCCATCTGGGCTTCCAACACCACTGAGGACTCTGGACCGCCTGGGACCATATGTGGCTGGAATCAGACAGCCTGTGTGCTCTTGGGTCCAAACTCCATTGCTCAATACTGTTTGTGAGCTTCCGTGTTTGCATAGCTGTGGTTGATTCATCCTTGATCCGCTGCTGTGTTAAGCCACTGCGGGAGTCTATCGTAAGTCATCCATTCTGTCTCGGTGGCGCCTGAGCAGCTTTCAGCTTGGGGCTATGGCATCATTTTACTTTTACACTTAGCAGTGGCTCTAAAAACCAGAAAGACCAACCAAAACCGGCTTTCAAAACAGGCAAATAATTTGCTACGCTGAACACTCCACAAGCTTTCTTTCTTATGCTTTGTTTCCAGTTCTGATTTATCAGGAATCTGCAGATTTGGGGGTGTCTAACCATGTCATAGGTTACGCTCAATCTATTTTTCTTCAAACAGAAGTGCTTTGATTTATCTGGTTCAGAGATTTTTATTCCCTCTTAATGGTCCTTGACATTTCACAACAGACGCACCAGCTTACTCTCCCTTTTCAACTTCGGAGACACTTAAAGAACTTGTCACAAAACATTCCAGAAAAATTTTCCTGAGGTCACATATTGGGCAATTCCTGCTCTCTGTAATTAAGAAACCAGATCTTCTGGACTCAGGGATGGAACGCCAGTCTCCCACATTGGAGGCAGATTCTTTACTTTCTGAGCCACCAGGGAAAGCCCATAAAAAGCCTCAGAGCCACAAAACTCTTTCTGCTTAAGTCTTAGAAGCAAGCTAATGTCTCAGAACATTTTTTGTCTTAACACGAGTGAGCATCATTACATCCGTTCCTACCATCACTTCCCACTGTCTCTCTGAGTGGCTTTCCTGCAGGATCCCACTGTAAGAAATAAGTGAATGGATGAAAAATGGAGAGTGAAAGTATGGATGTTAATGAAATAGCATGGGGTGAGTCAAGTGATAAAGTGCAAAGAAATGCAGGGTAAGGTCAACCTGTGCATCCTTTATTGGAGACAATCTTCACAGAGGATCTTAAGCAAATGATTTAAATGTTATTTACATAAAATATTAAAATATTTAGGCATGTTAAAAAGTATTTTCTCAAAGACATCTCTTTAAAGAAAAAAAGTCATTCTCTTTGATCTTCATCCTCAAATCGTGTAGTCTTATCACACTGTTCTACAACTGTTTGTTAACACACCTGGGTCTTCCACCAGACTTGCATGACTATGAATGGGGATAGTGCAGTATTCAATTTCATATAGCAGAGAATCTAGCACCTCCCTGATTAATAAGTGTTTAATGAATGAGATGAATTAATTAAAAGAAAAGTTTGTGGGGAGAGAAAAAAAACCATTGCCTATGTGAGGTTTTCTTCCTCCGATTTCAACTGCAGACCGTCCCCCACTCTGCAGTCCTGCAGGGTGCAGAGAGCCTTCTCCCGAGACCCTGGACGCAGAGCAGCTTTACCAGGTGCGGCTGCACTTGTCTGCATGGGTCTAGTTCTGTCTCTGACTAAAGCTGCTGCTGCTGCTGCTGCTGCTGCTGCGTCGCTTCAGTCGTGTCCGACTCTATGTGACCCCACAGACGGCAGCCCACCAGGCCCCCCCGTCTCTGGGATTCCCCAGGCAGCAGTACTGAAGAGGGGTGTCATTGCCTTCTCCGCTGACTAGAGCCACCAACTGCCATGAACTTGCATTTGCAGATCCCCTCCCAAACTGTGCGCTACATTTCAACTGACTTTTGTAAACTGGGTAGAGCTGTGGCTGCAGCAGATAGAAAACTGAACGACTCTCAGCTACACCCGGGGAAGGGTTACATCAGTGAACTCTTGATTAACTGGAGCTGTTCGTTTTCTGGATACCCTGCCCTGAATGAAACTCCTCCTGGCTATTAAAATATAAAGCAGGTTTATGGAGACAATATGTTGAGCTTAGCGGCTCTCAGCGCAGTAGACCCGATACAACTGTTTTGCCTTCATCACTTTGTTACGTGTCATTTACTGTATGTGGCTTAAGAAATAGTAAGATCACATGTACTTCAGAATTTTGATCACAATAACTGTTATGAAAGCAGTAATTTTTAATTTTTAAAACATTTATGTAATATTTTTGGAGTACAGTTGCTTGACAATGCGCCACTTTCACGTGTACAGCAGAGTGTTCAGTTACACATAGACAGGAAGTCTTTCTCCACTTATTTTCCCACTTAAGTTATAGAATATTGAGCAGGGTCCTCTGAGTTACAAAGTAAGCCCTGATGGTTATCTATTTTATATATAGTAGTGTGTATGTGTCAATACCAAACTCCCAGTCTATCCCTCCCCCCCAACCCCTCCTCCCTGATGACCATTATAAATTTGTTCTCTAAGTCTGTAAGTCTATCTTTGTTTCATAAATAAGTTCCTTTGTATCATTTTTTTTAGATTCCACATTTAAGTGGCATCATATGATATTTGTCTTTCTCTCCTGACTTATTTCACTTAGTTTGATAAACTCTAGGTCCATCCATCTTGCTGTAGATGGCATTATCTCATTCTTTTCTGTGGCTTAGTATTCCATATATAGGTACTACACATTTTCTTTATCCATTCACTGGCTGATGGGTACTTAGATTGCTTCTGGATCTTGGCAACTGTGAACAATGCTGCTATGGACACTGGGGTACACGTATCTTTTCCAAAGAGTGTCTTTGTGCTTTGGGGGCTTTATATCCAGGAGTGGAACTGCTAGGTCATAGAGCAGTTCTATTTTTAGTTTTTTGAGAAACCTCCATACTGTTTTCCACAGTGTATGCACCAATTTACACTCCCATCAACAGTGTGCAGGGTTCCCTTTTCTCCACATTCTCGTCAGCATTTGCTGTGTGTGGGTTTCTCTTTTCCACTGACAGCCATTCTGACGAGTGTGAGGGGCGAGCTCAGCGGGCTTTGACTGGCATTTCCCTGAGGACTATTAGTGGCAAGAATCTTCTCATGTCCTGCTGGCTGCATTTTCCCCTGGGGAAAACGTCTATTCAGTTCTGCCCATTTTTCAATCAGGTTGTTTTTTAATGTTGAGTGTATGACCTGTTCATGCATTTTGGATAATAATCCCTTATTGGCTTTATCCGTTGCAAATATTTTCTCCCATTCAGTAGTTCTCTTTTTTATTCATTGTGTTGATGGTTTCCTTTGCTGTGCAAAAGCTTTTCAGTTTAATTAGCTCTCATCTGCTTATTTCTGCTTTTATTTCCTTTCCTTTAGAAGACAGATCCAAAAAACACAGAGAGGTGATTTCTATTTCCCCTGGGAGTTCTGTAGCATCTAGTCTTACATTTAGGTCCTTCATGCATCTGGAGTTCAGTTCTGTGCACAGTGTTTGAGAATGTTCTAATTTCACTCTTCTACATGCACCTCTCCCATTTTCCCATCACCACTTAGTGAAAACCTGTATTTTCCCACTGTGTACCCCTGCCTCCTCTATCACAGGTAACTGACCGTAAGTGCGTGGGTGTACATCCTCAGTGATGAATGTGCGTATTTCTGCACGAGCACCACGCGGCGCTCGCTGCTGCAGCTCTGCAGGGGAGTGTGAAGGCAGGGCAGTGAGTCCTTTGGCTCCATTCTTCCTTCTCAGGATTGTTGTGGCTTTTCAGGGTCTTTTGTGTTTTCACAGAAATTTAAAAATTTTTTGTTCCAGTTCTATAAAGAATGCCATTGGCATTACAGGGATTGCGCTGTATCTGTAGATGCCTTGGGTAGTATGGTCACTTTAACAATATCAGTCCTTCCGATCCAAGGACATGATGCATCTCTCCAGATGTCTGAGTCAACGCTGACTTCTTTCATCAGGTCGTAGTGGCTCTCCTGCCTCCTTAGCTAGGTTTATCCCTAGGTCTCTTACTCTTTTCGATGCAGTGGTGAATGGGACTGGTTTGTTAATTTCTCTTTCCGATACTTCACAGGCCAGTTTATCACTGATGAGCATAAATGCAAAAATCCTCAACAAAAAATACTCGGGAAGCAAATCCAGCAATACATTAAAAAGACCATATGTCAAACTTCCCTGGTGGCCCAGCAGTAAAGATTCCACCTGGAATGCAGGAAATGTGGGTTTGATCCCTGGATTGGGAAGATGCCCCAGAGAAGCAAACGGCAACCCACTCCAGTATTCTTGCCTGGGAAAACCCACGGACAGAGGAACCTGGCTACAGTCCACTTGGTCACAAAGGAGTCAGACTCAGAGACTAAACAAGAACAAAAACATCATCAAAATCAAGTAGGATTTATCCCAGGGATGCAAAGATTTTCCAGTGGTCGGCAAATCAATCAATGTGATACACCATATTAACAAACTAAAGAATTAAAAACCGTATGATCATCTCAGAAGATGTCTAAAAATTTTTGATAAAGTTCAACACCCATTTATAATAACAACTCTCCAGAAAGCTAACATAGAGGGAACATATCTCAGCATAATAAAGACCATATATGACAAAACTATAGCTAATATACTCAACAGTGAAAAGCTAAAAGCATTTCCTCTAAGATCAGGAACAAAACAAGGATGCCCACTCTTTCATTCAACGTGGTTGTGGTTTTCCTAGCCACAGCAATCAGAGAAGAAAAACAAACAAAAGAAATCCATATTGCAAAGGAAACAGTGAAACTGTCACTGTCTGCTGAGGACATGATACTATAGATACAAGATCCTAGAGACATCACCAGAGAACTACTAGCGATCATCAATGAAGTGAGCAAAGCTACAGGACACAAAATTAATTCACAGCAATCTGTCACATTTCTAAACCAATACTTAATATAACTAGTTCATTGAAGTTCAAAAATTAACTTGAATTCCATTTTAATAGCAGTGACTACTCACAAAACTAACAGTCATACAAGACAATGGTTAGAAGAAGAATACTGGTCACTGAAATGTTTAAAACTAAAGTTACATGGAGTTCCCCGGTTGTCCAGTGGTTAAGACTCAGTGTTTTCACTGCCGTGGCCCCAGGTTCAATCCTTGGTCAGAGAATTAAGATCCTGGCATAATGTGGAAAATAAAATGAAATAAGATAAAATTAAAATAAAAATGAAAGCTATAGGCATCAAGAACTGGAGTCTGCTAAATTGATCAATGGACTTCCTTGGTGGCTCAGTACTAAAGAATCTGCTTGCCAACGCAGGAGATACAGGTTCGATCCCTGGGTCCGGAAGATCCCCTGGAGAAGGAAATGGCAACCAACTAGTATTCTTGTCTGGAGAATTCCTTAGACAGAGGAGCCTGGCAGGCTACAGTCCATGGGGTCGCAAAGAGTCAGACGTGACTTAATAACTGAATATTAACAAAAACAAAATAAACTTTCTTTATTGTCAAGTTATACATTTAAATTGCCTTTATAAAACGTTTGCAATCCTTTTTTGAGCAACTGCTGCTGCACATTTGATTAAACAAGATCCTCATGTTCTCATTTTGATTACTAAATTATTTCCTTTCATTATTGTCAATTATTTAACCTGAGCATAGCCCCAGGCGCTGTTTGGGTAGGAGCGTGATAAACTGACGTTAGGACACTGAGGAGGAAAAAGCAGCATCTAGAGCAGCTAGCAGCAACTAAGGTTTTCCGCTATTGCTGACTCCAGTGATCAAGGTGCTGTGACAGAAGGCCATTCCATGTGACTCATGTATCGTTCTGCGGGAATGCATTCTACTCCCCGATAACTTTTACGCCTGGGTAACTCCGGGTTTCCCTTTCCGTAAAAGGTACTTTCTAACTATGTGTTTATTTTAAAGCTAATAATTAATAGTGAAATAAAACTGGCAGCCTGTTCAGTTTCAAGAAAAGTTGCCTTTTGTTAGACAAAAAGTTCTTTTTTGGACCAAAATAAAACAGTCAGCTACATGAAAACGTGTCCCACATTTGCCAAATGCCTTCAGTTGAGTTGCTAAAATCCTAGAATAATAAAAGATTAGTACTTTTCCCTTATAATTTATCTACTGAGTCCAGATTTTGCTTTCAGATACTATCATTAAATGTAGGTTAAAAGTGACATTTTCCCAACTCTCAAGGCATAACTTTCAGTGAAATGTATTTAGCTATTAAAGATCTGCAAAGAGCCCACTGGCAGAGACAAGATACTATTTTCATTGACTACGAGTGAAATTTTGGCTACAAAAGTGTACACACTTATAAAGGCATTCACTGTTTCACTGAAGACTACACTGTATTTCATATAAATAAAATGTTCTTTGTGTAAATAATACCCCTAAACTGTGTATAGTATTTTTTTTACCATGAATAAAAGTTTATTCTCAACACTAGACAAGTACAAACTTCATCCATTTTCTGCAAGTTACTTTTTACTTATCACTGGGTCATGGATGTGCATGTTTGCTAAGTCGTTTCAGGTCATATCTGACTCTCTGCAACCCTACGGACGGTAGCCCAGCAGGCTCCTCTGTCCATGGAATTCTCCAGGCAAGAATACTGGAACGGGTTGCCATGTCTTCCTCCAGGGGATTGTCCAGATTCAGGGATCTAACCCAGAGTCTCTTACATCTCCAGCATTGGCAGGCGGGTTCTTTATCAGTAGTACCACGGGGCTTATGGACAGTTTTGGAGAAAACACAATTATTTCCTTATTGTATTCTGGAAAACTCGGTTCATTCCTGAAAACTTCTGGCTCCACCTGCTTTCTGAAGGAGAAAACGAAGTTACACATGAGCCCACAGTGGGTACCATAGGTACTAAGGGATTGCAGTCAGTGGCCCCACTCCTGCGAAGTGACGCCAGCCTCTGACGGCCGGTTAGCACTGAGGATCCTGCGGAGTGACACCAGCCTCTGACGGCCAGTCAGCACTGAGGATAACACAGCTGCATCTTAAATGTTATCCAGTGCCCTTTCTTTTTCCATTCATGCCACTCCCCTCTCCGTACTCCACCCCCAAACCTGCCATCAGGACTACCTGCAATTTCACCCATGAGGCTGAAACTTTCTGCTCAGGATTGCCGCCTACAACTGGGAAGCTTAACTTTGAACATAGATTTTTTTTTTCTAAGTCCAAAGCTTGTAAGCCAGACTTTCACGTGGTAAAAAGGTTTTTAAAAAAGTTCCAAATGTCTTATTTATGTAGGAAAAAACGCATTTGGAGGATTAACTATATTATAATCATAGAGTAATAATTCCAAATAACTTGCAGAGAAAATACCATTCTTTTCTAGAATGTCTAGAAATGTTGGTGGATATACAGAGACTCTGAGCAGATGAGCCTAGGGTTGTGGTGGTCCTGAGGAGGGACCAAGTTCCCTTCATCCCCCCCGGCTTCCACACTAAGAAGGGGGACAAGACAGGACACTCGGGAAAGCTAGAGGCTACTCCCTGAACTTGTAGGCTGATGCTTGCTTCTCTGAGGCAAGAGCCTGCAGAAACTGCAAGCCTTTCAGACAGCCCTGCTCGGGACAGAGCTGTGTTCACTGAGGCACAGTGCTAATGGACAGAGGATTGAAGTCCAGGAGGGTTTCCCCAGCTGGGGGACGGAGGGCAGGCGGTACAGGGCTCCACACATTCCCAGGGAGTGCAGAGGAAGCAGCCGGGAGTTTCCAGCTTCCAATAAGGAATCTGAAGTGCTGCAGGGCTCACAGGACTAAAGCTGACTTGGGGTCCAGAGCCAGGGGCAGGCAGCAGGGCAGACTGCCTGTGCGTGGCCAGAACCGCACGCCCCCGTCCCTCCTGCACGGCTCCCACAGCCCGGGCGGAGGCAGTGGGGACCGGCCTGAGGCCCAGGGCCCGCCTGCCCGGCGCTCTCACGGGAAGCACAGCAGGAGCGTGATCCTCCGTCCTCAAACGCCCTCCCGATTGGGAGGGAGGGGGACCCCTGAGAGGAGCAGAGATTTTGATGGACGGATTTATCAATCAAGACAAAGTATTTCAAGTGAGAAAACACTGAGATACCTTTTCAAAGGCAAGGTTGAGTATTTTATACCATGATTTGGAACGGCAGCTGAGAACTAGAAAGAGATCACTTTAGGAAAAAAAGCTGCTTTTCTTATATGCCCTCGATTGGGACTGGCCAATGTGTAATGTGTACACTAGGAAAGCTCAAACTATGGCAGTACTGTCATGGCCCCAGAGAAACTAAAACCCCTGATCCGTAAGACCCGCACTGAATCCTCAGTGTGACTCCTCCCACAGCGCATCCTTGCACGCACATGTGTGCTCAGCTGTTCCACTCCTGTCCGACTCTATGTGACCCCACGGACTGGGGCCCATCAGACTCCTCTGTCTGTGGGACTCTCCAGGCCAGAATACTTGAGTGGGTTGCCATGCCCGCTTCCTGGGGATCGAGCCCACGTCTGCCTTCATCTCTGCATTGCAGGCGGATTCCTCACTCACTGAGCCCCGTACTATTCTTAAATGATTAAAAAATACCATGCTACCACTCACTGACCATGTAAAGCAGTATATATGCAATATGTACATACCCTCTACAACTGTATTTTTTAAATTTTAGCTCTCAAGTGAATGATCTAATATTTTCTGAATTTTATTGTTAGATACTCTGCCATCTCTTAAAGTTTTTTCAGACAATCTCTGGACTGTCCTTGGAAGCAGGGGAAAAGTGAGTCAGAACCTGGGAGGACGGTCAGGAAACAGGACGGGACATACCCAGTGTGGTCAGGTGATCAAAGGGCTTGAGCCAGACAGGCACCTACAGAACAAGAGGCATTGATAACGAAGAAACATTGGTTGTGAAGTGGACAATTAATTCTTGTTCATTCAAAAACGCATCCCAAGGATTGCATGGATTCAGCCTGCAGTTCAGTGCTGTTAGATAAGCAAAAGAGGGGAGGCGAGGGCTGAGGCTGCATCCTCAGCAGACTGACGCTGCAGACGAGGGCGTCACTTTCATGCGTCCCCGGGACACTCCTGTTCAGAATTCCCTTTTGCTGATGCCTGCACCTCTTCCTAGGCCCCAAGTGCACTCCTTGACTTCACCTCCTCACCTCTGCTTGGAATACTCCCCTCGAAGATTGCCTCTGCTCAGCATCAAGACGCTTTACTCTGAAATGTGTGCTGGACACAGTCCTCCCCTTCAGTAGACCTCACACAAACTCCAAGCAGCTCTGGGAACGAGCCCTCAGAAGACAAACATCAAATCTCTGTCATCAATCAGGACAGGCTAAGTCACGCTGTGTAACAGACGATATCCCAACCTCAGTGTCTAAACAGCGAAGGTTCGCTTCTGCCTCCACACAGCGACGGGGCACCCGACTCACTCTCCTGGGCTCTGACTCCAGCGTCAGCAGCTCAGTCACCCAGGCTGCTCGGAGCCTCCTGCCAGCGGCAGAAACGGAGCGGGTGGACAGTCTCAAATGGGCCATTAAGCGCTTTCACCGGGCCCAGAACTGTCTCTTGGTCTTGCTCAACCGCAAGGAGGGGGCGGTGCAATGCTTCCACGGACCAGAAGGGACGGGGGACCAGAAGAGAGAGGCAGCAGCAGGCCTTGCTTGGGCAACGGGAAGGGGACGCCCGAGAAGCCAGGCGCGGCAGCCGTGTGAAGCCCCAGGTGCCGCTTTCCTTGCTGCTGTCGGATCCCGTACTTTATTCCTTCTTCTAAAGGGCCAGCTTTCATCTACCAAGTCCTGAAAATGCCAGTGCCTGAAGATGTGTGTTTATGTGTGAACACACACTCACACACACAGATACGACTGTAAGCATATCCACTGAAAATATTTAAGTATCTGATTCCTTTTCACTTTCGAACAGTAGCCACTGTAACAGGCAGCTTTAGGATTTTATCTGTTTTAATTTTATATGCGGAGTTTCATTCCAAACAGGATTTCAGGACCCTGGGAGCCTTTCCATTAAAGCCATTAATTCTACATGAGAGCTCTCAATCACTACAGACGATTTTCAGAAAATAAATATACTTAATGGAGAGATGACTGGAAAGAACTGGAGGAACCAAAGGATTATATCTCTGGGGATATTCTGGCTCTGCTGCTGCTGCTAAGTCCCTTCGGTTGCGTCTGACTCTGTGTGACCCCACAGACCGCAGCCCATCAGGCTCCTCTGTCCGCGGGATTCTCCAGGCAAGAATACTGGAGTGGGTTGCCATTTCCTTCTCTCCAGATCTGACTCTAGACACTGTCTGATGCTCTTGATTCCTAAACGTATCACCTATATTTAGGTAGAAATTCCTCCTCTGAAACTGCTACATTTCAAAGACAAAGGACAATTACTTTAAGAAGGAGAAAACTGATGGCAGAACCACTTGGAAAAATATCTATATACGCCACATAGGCTTTTTTTGTTTTGTCAAGAGTTCTCAATTAGCTACAAATTGCTTTTTATAGAAAGCTCTGTTAAAATGCCCTTACGGTATACAACAGTATAGTTATTCTCCCTGTTGAATCAAAATATCAGGGCCAAATAAACACAGTTTAAAAAAAAATTCTGTCTACAATGGTTCATAAAATTCATCAAGCTCTGCCAATAAAATCAGTGTAGAAACATCTAATATGTTTCTTGTAATACAGTATTCTGTATAACAAACGTCTTTAAATGAAATGTTGAAATGAGTTTTGAAGAGTTCAATCAAAGATGTCAATAAGTACCTTCGTAAAAAACTGTATAGATGAGACCTGCATTTTAGGATTTAAGAATTTGAGTATGTCAGAACCCAATTGATAGACTTGTTCTATAACTATAAATTACCAAGTAATTTATTAAATTATATGGTTAAAGACAATCACGTCTTGCTTATAACTATCGCTTTTGTTCTGCTCGTATCTATCCCTTTTATTTCAAAGCACCTGTCAGAATATCACAAGGGAACTGAAAAGAGGTCTTTAAATACCTAAATATTTGTCTCTAAGGAAAGCAGGAAAACACATCTAAGCTTTAAATGAATGTGTCACATACTGTGCGGGCCGAGAGCTCGCCCGTGTGGGTAACCTGTCGACCGTATAGGGCGTCTCCGCTAATCCTCCTGTAACTCTGCAAACCAAGACTGACAGTCAGTGACCTGGGCAGGGACACGCTTCTCAGCAGCAGACGTGCCCCTCGTGTGCGCGCTCTGCTGTTCACGTGCTGGGGGGGGGCGGGGGGTGAGCCAGGGATGGAGTGACTGGCGTGCAGGAGCCAGACCTGGCCCCGCCGTCAGCCCGCATCCCCGGGTCAGCAGCTCACGTGTCGGCATCTGCACCGTCAGCCTCACCCTTCTCTCGGAGCTCGCGCTCAGCTGCATCTCCCAGACTCTGGCCAAGTGACTTCTGCGTCTCTGCTCACATTTCCTGCACCCTCACAGGATCGTGGCGCCACTCCGGGGAGCAGCAGCGCGCCGGCCCTGCAGGCTCGTGTGCAGCCCTGCTCGGGTGGGGACGCACAGACACGGGCAGGCGTGGACCTGGCCGCGCCCGGAGAGACCGCCTCCAGCCCTCAGGCCGGTCAGGGATGAAGCAACCCAGGAGGCTTTCTGCGCAAGGCCCGCCTCTAAGGAAACAAAGCGCCATCCAGCCATTCCTCCTGCTGGAATCACTTGAAGAGCAATTCCTGAGCAACTTCTCTCGAAGTCTGTAACTGGGATGTGCGGACTCTGGAAACTGCTCTGATGGCAGCATTATTTGAAATGGACCCTGATCTACAAATAAACACTTGTAGCTATTAAAACCCAAGACTTAAGACGTGAAACTTCTCGTTTTTGTCTTTCTCTGGACATTGCAAAACGACACATTTTTATCTTTGTGGAATTCTTAGTCGAGCAGTAAGAGGTTTTTGGGTTTTTTTTTAATTAAGCATTTTGATTACTTAAAATATTATACTTACATATTTGAAAATTCGGAATTCTAAGGTATTTAGAAGGCGAAATTTTGTAAAACAGAGCTAATGGAACTAACTATGAACTAACTTTGAACGTGGGAACAAACCCCCGAGTCCTTAGGCGCACAGAGGACAGTGTGAGCGGCCATGGAGCGAGCCCTGGATCCAGGGCGGCCTTGAGCACCGAGGCTGCCGGCTCACCGGCTCCTGGAGGCGGCTCTCCACGAAGGCGGCCGCCCGGCCATGCTCCTGAAGGCTGCTGGCTCACCGGCTCCTGGAACCGGTTCTCCCTGTCAGTCTTTAGCTCCTCATGCAAATTACAAGAGGCATCCCCCCCTGGAAAGGCCCCACAGTAATGAATTCCTGGAAAGATCAACCTAGGAATCCAAATAGTACTGAAAAGCATCCTTATTAAATAGCACAGAGTGTAATTCAGTGTTCCAAACTCTGGCCCTCAGCCATCCAAAAAAGTTTCACAAGCATGTTTAACTTACTCTGTATGGTAAGAAAAAGGAGAGAGTGCTGTAAACTAGAAAGATTTCTGTTAAAAAGAAATTGTTAAAAAAAGACAGTCTGAGTGTTTCCTCCTCCCTCCCACCTTCTTCCTCTCTGTGACAAAGATGAATTGCGTTTCTACCGGGCCAGACCTGGGATGGAGGCTGTGGAGACAGACGAGCCAGCTGTGATCTCTGTCCTGCGTCCGCTGTGGAGTGGTTCAAAGACACACGCGGGCAAAGAACGCAGACCCCACGAGGAGGTGACTGGTTGTGCTCCAGGCACTCCTGCGGAGCACAGAAGCAAGGATCATGAAATCGTCCTAAGGAAGCCGGGCAGACCTCTCCCGGCCCTCACAGCAGGCTTTCCGGTTAATACGTCAACCCCAGTGAGCTCAGATGGAGGAGGCGTGACTGTACCTGGGAAGATCACTAGCTTGGGGTTTACTGGTCATTCCTATGGCATCCTAGCCTGTTCTTCGCCAGAGAAAAAGACAAAAGCTATTTCAGGCTGAAGGTGGACGGATTTATAAATTTTGTAGGAAGCAGTATGAACTCCCCAGAAGAAATTCCTTTTCAAAAGTTGAAGATATTGCTGGATATTCTTTATATAACCATGGCCACTTTACATAAAATCACCTATTTGAGTGTGAAACAAAAGTAATACAGAGAACCTCTGTATCACTTTATGTAATCTAAAATTTTTAATAGTTCTTATACAAACTTTTATTTCATATAGAGTAGGTNTCTGGACATTGCAAAACGACACATTTTTATCTTTGTGGAATTCTTAGTCGAGCAGTAAGAGGTTTTTGGGTTTTTTTTTAATTAAGCATTTTGATTACTTAAAATATTATACTTACATATTTGAAAATTCGGAATTCTAAGGTATTTAGAAGGCGAAATTTTGTAAAACAGAGCTAATGGAACTAACTATGAACTAACTTTGAACGTGGGAACAAACCCCCGAGTCCTTAGGCGCACAGAGGACAGTGTGAGCGGCCATGGAGCGAGCCCTGGATCCAGGGCGGCCTTGAGCACCGAGGCTGCCGGCTCACCGGCTCCTGGAGGCGGCTCTCCACGAAGGCGGCCGCCCGGCCATGCTCCTGAAGGCTGCTGGCTCACCGGCTCCTGGAACCGGTTCTCCCTGTCAGTCTTTAGCTCCTCATGCAAATTACAAGAGGCATCCCCCCCTGGAAAGGCCCCACAGTAATGAATTCCTGGAAAGATCAACCTAGGAATCCAAATAGTACTGAAAAGCATCCTTATTAAATAGCACAGAGTGTAATTCAGTGTTCCAAACTCTGGCCCTCAGCCATCCAAAAAAGTTTCACAAGCATGTTTAACTTACTCTGTATGGTAAGAAAAAGGAGAGAGTGCTGTAAACTAGAAAGATTTCTGTTAAAAAGAAATTGTTAAAAAAAGACAGTCTGAGTGTTTCCTCCTCCCTCCCACCTTCTTCCTCTCTGTGACAAAGATGAATTGCGTTTCTACCGGGCCAGACCTGGGATGGAGGCTGTGGAGACAGACGAGCCAGCTGTGATCTCTGTCCTGCGTCCGCTGTGGAGTGGTTCAAAGACACACGCGGGCAAAGAACGCAGACCCCACGAGGAGGTGACTGGTTGTGCTCCAGGCACTCCTGCGGAGCACAGAAGCAAGGATCATGAAATCGTCCTAAGGAAGCCGGGCAGACCTCTCCCGGCCCTCACAGCAGGCTTTCCGGTTAATACGTCAACCCCAGTGAGCTCAGATGGAGGAGGCGTGACTGTACCTGGGAAGATCACTAGCTTGGGGTTTACTGGTCATTCCTATGGCATCCTAGCCTGTTCTTCGCCAGAGAAAAAGACAAAAGCTATTTCAGGCTGAAGGTGGACGGATTTATAAATTTTGTAGGAAGCAGTATGAACTCCCCAGAAGAAATTCCTTTTCAAAAGTTGAAGATATTGCTGGATATTCTTTATATAACCATGGCCACTTTACATAAAATCACCTATTTGAGTGTGAAACAAAAGTAATACAGAGAACCTCTGTATCACTTTATGTAATCTAAAATTTTTAATAGTTCTTATACAAACTTTTATTTCATATAGAGTAGGTACTTATTTTCTGAGGATAATTCCATGAAAAGGCTCCTTAAAGTGTAATCACTGAAAACTAGGATAAAACAGAGTAAATTGTGAAAATTATAAACTAAAAAGAAATAGAAAGATCAGTTGATTTTCACTCAGTTAAGAAAACCTCTACCAAACTGAAACAGGGTTCTAATTAGAATAGTGAAAACCGTTTTATTGTCATGATTTTTTATATGTTCGATAATACCTTATTGGGCTTTTTCCTGCATATTTGGTTTCTACAGTATGATAAACGCGATTTTTTACAAAAAATATGAAAACGCTTCACCATTTTTAGGGCTCCTCTCAATCCTCCAACAGTCAGGTCGCTCTGCAGACCTGTTCTGCTGTCGTCCTTGCTGGCTTTCCTGCTTCCTGGTGGCTTGGAACATGATCTCAGCAGTTTTTCATAGCTTTAATTCAGTTCGGGAAATCTGAAAACTTCCAGTTTTACTTTACAGTCGAATTAAACTTGTCGTGTATCTGCTGAGAAACTAAAGTCTTTGATAGGATGAGTGTTATAGAGACAGGCGTTGGTATTTAACAGATCTAATGTTTGTGTCAGGACTAATTTTGTAATGGCTTGTGATTGCCATTTTATGATGGCTTGTTTGCCTAAGCAGTTTTTTCTTTCTTTCTTTTTTTTCGAACTGTGGTGTTTCTTGAGAGTCCCCTGGACTGCAAGGAAACCAAATCAGTCCATCCTAAAGGAAATCAGTCTTGAATATTCACTGGAAGGGCTGATGCTGAAGCTGAAACTCCAATACTTTGGCCACCTCATGTGAAGAACTGACTCACTGGAAAAGCCGCTGATGCTGGGAGCGATTGGGGGCAGCAAGAGAAGGGGACGACAGAGGGTGAGGTGGCTGGATGGCATCACGGACTCAGTGCACGTGAGTCTGAGTGAACTCCGGGAGTCGGTGCTGGACAGGGAGGCCTGGCGAGCTGCCGTCCATGGGCTGGCAAAGAGCTGGACACGACCCAGCAGCTGGAAGGGACCGGATCTGTGAGTGGCCGCTCCGCTCCGTGGCGGCTTCTGTGTGCCTATGCGGTCGTTTTGGAGGGGGGATGTTTTTTTTAACTGTAGGAACCGGTATCGTTTATTTCTTAACACTTATTAGAACATTTCACTTAATCTCTTTTAGTTATCTTTCTTACTATGTATAGAACTCTAGGAAAGTCATAATCGCCGCCCAGATTGTGACAGATGAGCGGCGGCGGCGGCCGTTACTGAGGCTCCTGCTGCGCGCCCCACTGGACGGCGTGTGCAGCCGTGCGCCCCAAGGTCAGGGCCAGGCACCCCGACCCCTCCGAGAAGGAGTCAGAGAGCCAGGCCGGTGGTGAGGGTCCTCAAAGCCAGAGCCAGCGACTCCAGCCCTCGGGCCTGAGCCTTCCCTTGGTGTAAAGGAGCGCTCACGCCAGAGTTCAAGCGTGGTCTCGGTGCATACAGAGTGAAGTTCATAAGAGCTTGGTCAGTCCAGGCTGTAAACATACACTTCTATATTTTCGGTGCGTCGGCTATTCAGAGCCTAGTAAAAATGTTTCCCGCTCAAGCACTCTCTCGATGTTTGCCACTGAGAGAGATTCCACAAATACATACTCATCTCAGCAGACGCATGACTCAAAATAGAAGGAAAGCTATGGAGTCGAAATTAGGTTCCCAGTGCAAACCCACGGCTCAGATGGTAAAGTGGCCGCCTGCAATGCGGGAGACCCGGGCTCGATCCCTGAGTCGGGAAGGTCCCCTGGAGAAGGAAATGACGACCCCCTCCACTACTCCTGCCTGGAGAATCCCATGGACGGAGGAGCCTGATAGGCGACAGTCCACGGGGTCGCAAACTTCGCAAAAAGAAGGGAGACGACCTGACCTCATTAAGTACACCCACTACCATTAGCTTAGTGTTATTTTCAAAGTGTCTGTTTAGTGGAACCAGAGATTGCGATTGAACTGTCATTATTTCACAATGTATATTTTCCTATATCCCATTACTCTACAATACCAGGATTTGGTTTTGATTTAGTCATGAGCTGAAAGAGGAGATACAGACATTTTATAGTCTTCTATAACAGCAGGATCTGGGGTTTTATATGGTGAATTTTCAGTTGTTTGAATATTTTATTTCTCATTCAAAGAGCAGCCTTGATCATGGCCTTTGGTCAAAGATTCTGTTTTTATTGTTAAAAAAATAATCTCTTCAACATCAAACAGTGTTTGAGGAAGGAGTCTAAAATTAGCCTGGTAGGCCATACACAGAAGTGTGTGGTCCCAGGAATAAGGGCCTTCCTAGAAAAACGCCTCTTAAGATGAGTAAAACTTCAGAAGTTATTGCTTTATTGTCTTGGTTGGTTGTATTTTTTAAAAACCTGTTGTCCTCTAGCAGGAATAACCAAATAAGGATGTACTTCGTACATACAGCCACAGTGCGTCACTGAACTGGTTTCTTACATTCTCTCCTAACAGAAACCATGGGATCACGCTCTTGAAAGCCGTCGGGATCTTGCCAGTTACCGGCTCACAGGCACTGCTGGTGTGCGTATCCCCGAGGCTAGCTGGGCGGCTGTTTCCCGCGCTGCAGGAACTACCAAGCCTGCTGAGGCCTTAAGCGCACTCTGGGGACAGGTCCTGGGAAATGCAGCCATCGCCACTGAAGGCAGCCAGCCACCATGCCTGGTTCTCTGCCCTGAACAAAGTTCTGTCCTGTGTTAGAGGCAGGCATCAAGGTCCCTCAAGTTGCCTACCGGGATGTACGGTACAGAAGGGAGAGATTTCACTTCACTGCATCCAGGGATCGTTTTAGAAGCCCGAGGACTGATCTTTCCCCATTTGAGTCTAGTTAGTGTAACTGCAGCAGTGGTCATATTTATCTCAGTCTAATCCCTAAACCAAGCACCTACACTGAGAATTTCAGATCAATTTTAGATTCGTTTTATATCACCTTTAAAAAATTCTCTCAAAAAGAAACAGTGAAAAGTCCTCACTTTTTTGAAACAGGTTTAGTACCACAACAGGTGTCATAAAAAACCACTCCTAAATCTAAGCCAAAGTGGGAAAGAAAAAACTATAAACATCTTCACTGGACACATGCGAAAGGGAAGTCGCTCAGTCGTGTCTGACTCTGCGACCCCGTGGACTGTAGCCCGCCAGGCTCCTCCATCCCTGGGATTCTCCAGGCAAGAACACTGGAGTGGGCTGCCATTTCTTTCTCCAGAGGATCTTCCCCACCCAGGAACTAAACACAGGTCTCCCGCGTTGCAGGTGGACTCTTTATCATCTCAGCCACCAGGGAATCCCTGGACACACAGACTTGGGCAAATCTCCCACTACAGGCCATCGGATCTATAAATGTGATGGGACCGGCAAGAGAGCCACTGGGAAGAGAACCAGACTGCTGGAAATGGGAAAGGGCTCCTTCAAGGCCATTTCAGCTTCAGACACACCGAGAGCGGAACACAAGTGCAGCATCACCACTGGCATCTCCCTGTGGCAGTTCAAGACCAGCAAGGATTGTGTGACCATCACTGATGCCTCCAGACACAGAGACTCTCAGACACAGGGCGGCAGGCACACCACAGGCTGATGAGCTGTTCTTATCGCTGGTGCTGGCAGCACAGGATGCAAAGCAGGAGAACGCGCAGACCCCATGTGCATGCTCTTCACACTCATACACTGGGTACAAAGCAACTCACTGTTACCAAAACGGATTCCCGCAGCCACCATGCAGCCAGAAGAAAAACAAGGACATCGAAAGGCAGTTAGCACCCACATTAAGAAAACCGGCTTCAACCCTGACACAGCATGTGTGCCAACTTCTGGTTGGAATGGTGGCAACATGCTGGAGTCAAGGACGACCCGTGGCTCAGGAGGTGGAAAGTCACCAGTGAGGACGGGAACGCTGGTGGGGCTACACTGCTGGGAGCTCTGGCCTGCAGCCCACCACCAACACTTCCCACTGGCAAGCCCTTGCATCCGCCCCTCCTGACGGCCACAGAACCAGTGGCCAGGAGGGTGCTGCCCCCACGGAGATCTGTGTTTTCAAATCCAGCATGGTGCCGCCATCAACCGTGTACGTGAAATAAAGTCTGTTAAAATGCACCGGGAAGCTTGGAGTGAAGCTCTTTTCTGGGGACAAGGTGGGCTTCAATGCCAAGAACTTGTCTGTCAAAGATGTTCATCACAGCAAAGGCAACATGGCTGTTAACAGCAAAGGGAGCCACCAGTGGAAGCAGCTGGCCTCACGGCTCGGGGAGTTATCCTGAGCCACCCAGGGACAACCAGGCGTGGCCATGCGTCCGTGCTGGACTGTCACCCAGCTCACCCTGCTTGCACGTCTGCTGGGCTCAGAGAGAAGCTTGACTGCCATTCGCGGAAGGAGCTGGAGGGCGGCCCCGGACGCTGGGGACCTGGTGGTGCTGCTGGGGCCTGCTGTGCTGACGGCTTCTCTGAACACCTTCCTTGGGCCACTTCGCTGCTCGTGCCACGTGGCACACAGCTGCTGCGGGCGTGCTCACGGCAGCGGGCAGGACGGCAGCAGGAGCCGTCGAGGCCACCAAGCCTGCCCCCAGAGCCTGGAAGGCTGGCTATTACCCCCAACACCCGCCCCCAGTCGTAGTCAGTGACAGAAGAATGCTCTCAGAGCTGCTTCTCCCGACTGGCCATTTAACAGTGAAAGGGCAGCTAATGATTACAGTGCGTCACTGAGCCTTCAGAGAAACGCAGAGTACTTTGAGGGTCATCTGTTCATGCATGGGGCGGCTTTATTAGTTTTTTAAATCAGTACTTTCTAATGGAAACAACCTGACCAAACCCTTTCAGAGGATTTTGAGAGCCATTAAAACAAAGTTTAATGGGGGGAAAACCCTCTCAAATCTCTCAGATATTTTATATCTGTTGCCTTTTTAGACACTAATAGCCCTCTGTAGGAAATGTAAAATGTAAGCTCTTTCCATTGTTAATTACTATTTTACAGCTGTGAAAATTTCTCCAAAGCTCTATCAACTCAGTTGTCGGAACACACTTCTGCTCTATTCCATGTTTCGGTCCCCCTTTTTTTTAACCAAAAGAAGGGTACTTCCTGAATTTTTTTTTTTCCCAAATTTTATTTTTTTAAAAAGTGAAGTAAAGTTGATTTACAATGTTGTGCTAATTTCTGCCACAAAACAAAGTGATTTAGTTATCTATCTTTCTATATACATATACATACATACACACATACATTCTTTTCCATTATGACTTATCACGGGCTTCCCTGGTGACTCAGTGGTAAAGAATCTGCCTGCAACGCAGGAGATGCCGGTTTGACTCCTAGGTCAGGAATATCCCCTGGAGAAAGAAATGTCAATCCCAACCAGTATTCTTGCCTAGAAAATCCTAGGGACAAAGGAGCCTTGCGGGTTACAGTCCATGGGGTGGCCAAGAGTTGGACTTGACTTGCTGACTCAGCAACAACAAATGGCTTATCACAGGATATTGAATGTAGTTCCCGATGCTAAAGAGTCGGACATGACTGAGCGACTGAACTGAACTGATGCTACACAGCACGGCCCTGTTTATTCTCACGCATTCTGTACACACGAGTTCGCATCTGTTCACCCCAAAGCCCCAGTCTTTCCCTCCTCCACGCCCAGCCCCCTGGCAAGCACCAGCATGTTCTCCAGGCCATGACTCTGTTTCTGCTGCATGGATACGTTCACTCATGTCATATTCCAGGTTCCACATATGAATGGTATCACACTGACCTGCTTCATTCAGGATGATAATCTCTAGCTTCATCCATGTGGCTGCAAAGGGCAGGGTTTCATTCTTTCTGACGGCCGAGCAGTATTCTATTATACACACACACACACACACACATCTATTATACACACACACACACGTCTATTACACACACACACACGTCTATCATACACACACACACACACACACACACACCCATGTCTATTATACACACACATACACCCACGTCTATTATATACACACACACACACCCCACGTCTATTATACACACACACATGCACGCACATACACCCCCCACACGTCTATTATACACACACCCACCCCACATCTATTATACACACGCACACACACCCCACATCTATTATACACGCGCGCACACACACACACATCTATTATACACACACACCCCCACGTTTATCACACACACACACACGTCTATCATACACACACACACACCCATGTCTATTATAGACACACATACACCCATGTCTATTATATACACACACACAGACCCCACACNACAGTGGTCTCTGAGATAATTAAGGAAACATTCAGTTTCTGAACTTAAAATGAAGTAAACCTCATACAGTAGTCAGAATCCAGGAAAAGAATGCCGTGGTGATTTTATATACAGCCTTTCTCTATAAAAGTATTCTAAGAGAAACAGGATAGAACAGAATTCACAGTGGTTAAAACGCTTTCTCAGTGAGTGTTTACTGTCCTTTCCCAGGAACGGTGCAAATGGAGAACGGGGCGGTGTATCCTGCGAAATGGTGAGGAGCCACGGCGCCGTGCGCAGCGTTTGGTGTCCAGGGGCCCGGGCGCGCAGTGAGGAAGTCCACGCGGCAGCAGGGGTGGCCGCGGCACGACTGGACCCCCAGGAAAACGGAGAGAAAAGACGGCGGTGAGCTCTGGAAACGGGAAGAAAACGAGACGGAGGCAAGCAGAGAATAAGGCCAGCAGAAGACACCAGCAGGAAGACGAACAGGCAAACGAGACCCCCAGAGGGTGACGTCCTCGGCAAAGGGGGCAGGGGCAGAGAAGACTCAGCCACGCCGCTTAGGAGACTCGAGAAGGTTCAAACAGAGGGACTAGGACTCATCCTGCGTAATAAAAGCTACAACCAGCAGTGAACGTATTTCTAAGGGATGGGTTTTAAGTTGTCAAATATGTATACCCTGTGTACAGTGTTATGAGTATTTTATACTTTTCATTCAATGTCATTGATTGGTTCTCAGATTTTCTCAATTATGTACATTCTCAAAGAGCAAGTTTTCGACCAATTATTCAATTATCTACTTATCCATAAAATACGAGTTGTTTTCCATTCAGCTGAGTATGAGAGAATAACGCCAAAAGTGGAAGAGATCTGTTCTGGAAGCACACTGGGGAGAGGAGAAGGCTATATGCAACAAGCCTATAATTTTGAAACTGATACAGTCGTTTATATAGAACTGGAGGAAAATTGAGAGTAACTACTGAACCAAACCTCTGAATAATCACTGACATGGTATTGAGAGGCATGATGGAACTTCCTGGGGTGGTGATAAGGTTCAGAACTTTGATTGGATTGCTGTTTACATGGGTTTGTTCCTATCTGAAGAGTCACTGAGTTATACGATGGACAAATAAAACTTCATGTTTATATACTTTGTGGTACATAAATTATACCTTACTTTTTCACAGGCATGCAGAAAACTCACTGGAACTCTAACTTTGGACTAAGGTATTATTTTAGCTTTTGTTACTACTGCATATGCACCAAGCAGCATCTCTGATGTTACCTTTTAAATGCTTTTTAAAGGGACACTCTGGGAAGAAACACTGGCCGCTGTACTTCGTTCGTGACTGTCATGCGCTGGAAGTCTCCAGCAGGGCTGTGCTCCAGGCTCCAGCAGGGCTGTGCTCCAGGCTCCCGCAGGACTGTGCTCCAGGCTCCAGCAGGGCTGTGCTCCAGGCCCCCGAAGGGCTGTGCTCCAGGCCCCCGCAGGGCTGTGCTCCAGGCTCCCGCAGGGCTGTGCTCCAGGCCCCCGCAGGGCTGTGCTCCAGGCTCCCGCAGGGCTGTGCTCCAGGCTCCCGCAGGGCTGTGCTCCAGGCCCCCGCAGGGCTGTGCTCCAGGCTCCCGCGCCTGCCTCCGTGCTGTCAGCTGGCGTCGCAGGGGGTTAACGGCTCTCGGTCTAACCTTGCTGTCTGTGCTGTGTGCACGTCTCTCCGTCTTTCCTCATTTAACTTCCTTACGTGGCTTCCCCATTTTAAAAATGGAGCAGGCACCGTGGGGTGTGTACACTGAGCATCCGCAGTGCAGATAAACACACAGCAAAAGCACATTTAAAGATAATGTGAAGCTACGAGACCTTCCTTTTCTTCCTAGGAGCACAGAGGCACTGCTGTGAAAATCACTGCAACAAGGGGAAAAGAGAGCACGCCCACTCAGGCTGCCATTTTTCTGAGAAGACGGCAGACCCGTTTAAAACGTGGGAGGGCGGGTCGTGTGCCCACGCAGGCCCTCACTGGCCGCCCGCACTGGCCGCGCCCACGGGCTGCTCCCGGGAAGCGCGCCCCCCCCCCCCCGCACGCCGCCTTCTCACCCCTATTCTGGCCGCGGCCACCCCACCATGTGCTCCCGAGGCCCTTCCCCTCTTGCCTGGCCTGCCCTCCTTCTGTGGCCCCTTATTCGTGTAACTGTTGAGCCCTCCCTGTTCAAAACATCATCTCCAGCAGCAGAAAAAATGCGCGAACTGAAGAGGGATGCTAGACACGTCCCTATCTCCCGCCTCCAAATTCCTGGAGAACTTAATCACCACTCTAAAGATTTGTTTTTTCTTTTCTTTTATTTACTTGTTATTGAAATGTAGTTATTGAAGAATACGACATGAGTTAACAGTGTACAACAGTGATTCACAATTTTTAAAGGTTTTACTCCACTGATAATCATTATAAAATATTGGGGTTTTTTTTTTAATCTTTTTTTTCTCTTCTTGCAAAATTCAGACTTAAATTGAAGAAAGCAGGGAAAACCATTAGGCTATTCAGGGGTGACCTAAAGCAGATCCCTTACTATTACACAGTGGAAGGGAGAAACAGGTTCAAGGGATTGTATCTCAAAGAGTGTCTGAAGAACCATGGACAGGGGTTCATAACACTGTACAGGAGGTGGTGATCAAAATCATCCCAAGAAAAAGAAAGGCAAAAAAGCAAAATGGTAGTCTGAAGAGGCCTTACACGTAGCTGAGAAAAGAAGAGAAGCGAAAGGCAAAGGAGAAAAGGAAAGATATACCCATCTGAATGCGGAGTTCCAAAGAATAACAAGGAGAGATAAGGAAGCCTTTCTAAGAAATAGAGGAAAACAACAGAATGGGAAAAACTCGAGATCGCTTTGAGAAACTCAGAGACACCAAGGGAACATTTCATGCGAAGATGAGCACAAGAAAGGGCAGAAATGGTCTGGACCAACAGAAGCAGACGATGTGCAGAGAAGCTGCCGAGACACATGGAAGAGCTGTACCGGAAAGACCTCCACGAGCCGGAACCACGGCGGCGCGATCACCCCCCGAGAGCCAGGCCTCCCAGAGTGTGGAGCCAGGGCCTGAGGAAGCATCACTGCGAACAAAGCTAGTGGAGGTGAAGGACTTCCAGCTGAGCTATTTCAAATCCTGAAAGATGTTGCTGTGAAAGTGCTGCACTCAATATGCCAGCAAATTTGGAAAACCCAGCAGTGGCCACAGGACTGGAAAAGGTCAGTTTTCATTCCAATCCCTAAGAAAGGCAATGCCAAAGAATGCTCAAACTACCGCACAACTGCACTCATCTCACACGCTAGCAAAGTAATGCTCAAAGTTCTCCAAGCCAGGCTTCAGCAATACATGAACCGTGAACTTCCAGATGCTCAAGCTGGTTTTAGAAAAGGCAGAGGAACCAGAGATCAAATTGCCAACATCTTGACTATGCCAAAGCCTTTGACTGTGTGGACCACAACACACTCTGGAAAGTTCTTAAACACATGAGACTACCAGACCACCTGACCTGCCTCTTGAGAAATCTGTATGTAGGTCAGGAAGCAACAGTTAAAACTGAACATGGAACAACAGACTGGTTCCAAATCAGGAAAGGAATTCGTCAAGGCTGTATACTGTCACCCTGCTTATTTAATCTCTATGCAGAGTACATCAGGAGAAACGCCGGGCTGGATGAAGCACAAGCTGGAATCGAGACTGCCAGGAGAAATATCAATAACCCCAGATATGCAGATGACATTACCCTTATGGCAGAAAGCAAAGAACTTAAGAGCCTCTTGATGAAAGTGAAAGAGGAGAGTAAAAAGTTGGGTTAAAACTCAACATTCAGAAAATGAAGATCATGGCATCCAGTCCCATCACTTCATGGCAAATAGATGGGGAAACAGTGGCTATTTTTCTGGGCTCCAAAATTGCTGCAGATGGGGACTACAGCCATGAAATTAAAAGATGCTTACTCCTTGGAAGAAATGTATGCTTAGACAGCATACTAAAAAGCAGACACCACTTTGCCAACAAAGGTCCGTCTAGTCAAGGCTATGGTTTTTCCAGTGGTCATGTATGAATGTGAGAGTTGGACTATAAAGAAAGCTGAGCACTGAAGAATTGATGCTTTTGAACTGTGGTGTTGGAGAAGACTCTTGAGAGTCCCTTGGACTGCAAGGAGACCCAACCAGTCCATTCTGAAGGAGATCAGCCCTGGGTGTTTATCAGAAGGACTGATGTTGAAGCTGAAATTCCAATACTTTTGCCACCTGATGCGAAGAACACTCATTGGAAAAGATCGTGATGCTGGGAAAGATTGAAGGCGGGAGGAAAAGGGGACGACAGAGGATGAGATGGCTGGATGGCATCACCGACTCAGTGGACATGAGTTTGAGTAAACTCTGGGAGTTGGTGATGGACAGGGCGGCTGTGCTGCGTGCTGCAGTCCACGGGGTCGCAGAGAGTCGGACACAACTGAGCCACTGAACAACAACAACAGCAACAAAATACTGGCCGTACTCCCTGTGTGGTGTGGGGCTTACAGCTCATGTGATACCTAACAGTCTGTCCCTCCGGAGAAGGCAGTGGCGCCCACTCCAGTACTCTTGCCTGGAGAATCCCAGGGACGGGGGCGCCTGGTGGGCTGCAGTCCATGCGGTCGCTAAGAGTCAGACACGGCTGAGCGACTTCACTTTCACTTTTCACTTTCCTGCATTGGAGAAGGAAATGGCAACCCACTCCCGTGTTCTTGCCTGGAGGATCCCAGGGACGGGGGCGCCTGGTGGGCTGCCGTCTATGGGGTCACACAGGGTCGGACACGGCAGAGCGACTTAGCAGCAGCGGCAGCAGTTTGCCCCTCTTAGTCCCCAGCCCTCTCCTGCCCCTCCCGACGTCCTTCTCCCGCGGAAACCACTAGTTTGTTCTGTCTGCTGAGTCTGCTTCTTCTGCTGTATTGACTGCTTTGTGGTAATTTTAGATTTCACATGTAACTGGTATCACAGTGTTTGTCTTTCTGACTGATTTCACGTCACACGATGCCCTTGAGGTTCATCCTTGTTGCTGCAAACGACAGTGCTTCACTCTTTCTCGTGGATGAGTGATATTCCCTCATATGCATGCGCCACATTCTCATCCGTTCATCTCTTGGTGGACAGTTTCCTTCTGTATCTTGGTTCCTATAAATAGTGGGGCTATGAACACTGGGAATGCATGTGCCTTTGTGTTTGGGGGATATATACCCAGGGGTGGAATGAGTGGGTCCCAGGCACCAAGTACCCAGTGGAGTTACTGGTACCTGGGCCTCCCAGGTGGCGCCAGTAGCGCAGAGCTTGCCTGCCAGCGCAGGGGGCATGAGGGACCCGAGTTTGATCTCTGGGTGGGGAAGATCCCTGCAGGAGGGAACGGCAGCCCATTCCAGCACCTCTGCCTGGAGAATCCCATGCTGAGGAGCCCGGCGGGCTTGGGGCCACAGAGTCAGAGCTGTGGAAGCAACTTGGCACTGACATGGCACTTCTGTGTTTAGTGTTTTGAGACATCTGTAATCCTCCTTCTCACAGAGGCTGCACCAATTTATGTCCCCATCAACAGTGCACAAGAATTTCTTTTTCGACACAATCTCATCAACATTTGTGTTCTTTTTGATAACAGTCGTTCTGGCAGCCTGGAGTGGTGTCTCACTGTGGTTCTTATCTGCACTTCTCACATGATTAAGGGTGTTGTGCTGCTGACCATTTGCATTTCTTCTTCGGAAAGATGTCTCTTGAGTTCTGCCCATTTTTTAATCGGGTGGCTTGTTTTTCTGATATTGAGTTGTATGAGCTGTTTACATGGGTTGGACTATGAATCCCTTATCAGTCGTATCTCATTGATGGTCACTGTCTTTCTTTCCGTGGGTACTGAGTAAAACACCAAACTGGTGTTTCAAATTCTGGCCATCCTGTGAGAGAAGCTCCTACGGAGTTTAACCAGGAAGGAGAGCCCGGCCTTCCTGTTTGCTCCCCAAGCCCCTTCATTCACACCACGGCTTTACACGACTCCAGCACATGGCTTTCCTAGT
Organism: Neotragus pygmaeus; assembly: GCA_006410875.1. Classification (NCBI taxonomy): domain Eukaryota; kingdom Metazoa; phylum Chordata; class Mammalia; order Artiodactyla; family Bovidae; genus Neotragus; species Neotragus pygmaeus. The sequence continues at coordinate 1,758,829 of SJYV01030329.1, read as the reverse complement.
CTGGGGCCCGAGGTCCCACTCATTTCATTCTCAGGTGCTGGGCGCGAGATGCTGGGCGGGTCCTAGTGAAAACAACAGCAAGAACAGGTCCTGGAGGCGAGGAGGACCCAGACCTCACAGCAGCCCGGCCCAGTTTTCCCAAGCAGGGATTCCAAAAGCCTCTCGCCATAGACGCGCTGCCTTGATGATCAGGGTGCACGATGGTGCAGGCACTGTACTGTAATATTCTAACCATCTTCTATTACACCGGGTGACATGCATCCTGGTTTACAGGTTGTCCCGGCAGATTTATTTTGAAAGCAGTGTTCCTTCTCACTCCCCAAAAGTTTGGCTGATAAATAATATGCTCACTCTAGTCATAACAGTATGAACCTCTTAGGAGAAGCTGGGATTATTTAACAAAAGCCCCAAATACAAGTAGCATTAAGTATTTCAAAGTTAATGTGATGACTGTTATGTTTTAGAGCACTGTAAGTGCAAACGTTCACTAAATGTTCTATAAAACAAAACAAAAAACTTTTTGGAAAGAGGACTGTCATTAGTGATACAATTCCTACATGAAGCCTTTAGCACTGCTATATAATTAATGTGGAATAACCATCTAGTACTTCAAACATTAAGTCAAACTTACATGGCATAAAATCTTTGTCATAGAATAAACATTTCAACTGGAGATTTTTCATCTTTAATAATAAAGTTAAATGGTTTAATTTTTCTTGTACCCAGTTCTTTAGAATATGCAGGTAACCAATCATGGGTCTTTCAAACTTATTAAGTTTAAAATCTGACAAATGTTTTATATTCTTTTTATTTATCTTTTTAAAAAGATAAGATTACTGCCTATAAATTATTCTATACATTTAAAGGTACAGGGATGAATCTGAATTAGCGAAACATGCTTTAGTAAGAAAACAGGCTGCTTTCTGAGTTGCTGCTAACCAACCATCATTAGCATGCTGCGGTGCATGCTGGCTCTTGCCTGTATGGATTGCTAATAAAACTACTAATTTTGTTCATTTGGCAGGCTCATAGTTTAAATCTCTAGATTATATAAAGAGATTTTCTTATTTACTATGTTTATATACATTAAAATCCATTTGAGAAGTGGAGAGTTGTTTTTCTGTAACAATAAAAGACAAAAATAAAAAGAATACACAGAAACCTACACTCTCAATCCTATTTGGACATCACTAGATGTGAAACAACATCGGAGTGCGTGGCACAGGATGAGGCTGGCTGATCATGAAACCCCACGGACACGCACTGGAGAAGCAAACGGGCCTTTCACATGCAGACGCATTAGAGTTCTGTACCCATCTGGCACGTGTACATTCCACTGAAATCTGATGTTATCAGTTCACCCAAGGGAATCAACTCTGAGAAATTAATCTGTGCTTTCCAAACTCACAAGAGACTGATTTACAAACTAGTAAATCACTTTTTAATTTGCCATAAGAATGCTACCTAATCCAAGAAATAGGAAAATTCACCTGATGGTTTTGAGATGCTGGTACCTTCAGTTCAGGCACTACAGCGACTACAAGGGTGAAAAACACTTGATCTTTAATGTGTTCATAACCTGGTAAGAGGGTGTGGACCACAACACACGCGTGTCAGACAACAACTGCGTGAGAAACAGGGAGTGATTGTACATGTAGACACGAGGCCTCCTTTCTGCTACAGAGACTCTAAAGGGCAAATTTACACTTCAGAGGGGTGTTTAGTGAATGTTTCTCATGCCATTATTAGTTAATATTAAGTATCTTTCCCTTTTCTCTGCATGTTTATGTATGAAGAACCATGACCAGCTAACCTATAATTAGGACATCTTTGCTCTTGGATATTTGCAAACATACTGCAAATTTTTTTTAACTGTAACATGTCCAGATCCATGAACAGCCCCTTCTTACTATGGCTGTTACTACAATACTAACCTTCTTATTTCTGTACTCTAGAGTCAAGGCTACCTTGTACGTTGATTGTAAAGTTAGTGTAAAAGGCAAAAATTGTATGAAGTTAAAGCACTCTAAGATTCCATAAACAGCCTACAGAGTGTATGCGGGCTTTATAAACAACATCAGTAACATACTGTTTAGCAAAACATGATAATAAGGAATACATAATCCAAAAGTATTTTAATTAAAAAATATAAAGGAATGTATATAGACTATTAATAACTGTGTGCATGGTGCATGTCCTCGGCTGCAGCACGCACATCTGTAGGTTCCTTCCATTGAATAAATTTCAGGTGGTCCACTACCTAACACTGTGTACTGAGATACCTGTCTTTCAGATCACAAGCCAGATGTGCTACCTTTGCAGACATTTCCTGTGTGTCATTTACTTAGACGTCTGACGTGTATTCTAACCAGCTTCAGTCTCACGCACCTCTCGAGACCTGGGTGTTAGCCGTGCTTCTCTCTGATCACTAGATTCACCCAGACATACCATGCAGCTGGCTGGCACTGAGCCCACCTTCTGTCTCTGAGGGTGGACGGCTGACAAGCTACCGGGGAACCAAACCCCTGACCGTGATGGGATCTGCGCTGTTCTCCATCGGCGAGGCCTGGGGACCCACACACCTGGAATGATGAAGTTGCTTCCTTCGGCAAGCACACTGAGGCAGAAGTAGCCATGTATGTATGCTTCAGTCTGTATCTCAAGAGAGCTACCCTGTGATTTTGCTTGCTATAATGAATCTGCTGCTGCTGCTGAGTTGCTTCAGTCGTGTCCGACTCTGTGCAACTCCATAGATGGCAGCCCACCTGGCTCCCCCGTCCCTGGGATTCTCCAGGCAAGACCACTGGAGTGGGTTGCTATTTCCTTCTCCAATGCTTGAAAGTGAAAAGTGAAAGGGAAGTCGCTCAGTCGTGTCCGACTCTTAGCCTACCAGGCTCCTCTGTCCATGGGATTTTCCAGGCAAGAGTACTGGGGTGGGGTGCCACTGTCTTCTCCTAGGCAATCATTAACAGTAGTTTATGGTACTGCTGCCTGATTATTTTCACAGTGAGATGAATATTATTTCCACCTTTAGGAGACCAGAGTTTGAAGATGTGCAAAAGCCTGGATGTGAGAGAAACCAGGTGGTTGATTTCCACATCTGCTAGATCAGTCCGTGGCCCGTTTATCTACTGGATCCTTTCTACAATATTGCACAGAACACTGGGAGGGCCTGGTGACAGACTGTCTTTAGAATCTGAAACGGAAGGCATACGGAGCTCGGGCTCTGGGATCTGACAGCTGTGTGTGAAATTTCACCCACACACCTCACTAGCCAGGTGACCTCTCGCAAGCTACTTTACACTTTTCAAGCCTCGGTTCTTTATCTCCCTTCGGATTTTGAGACAATTAAACGAAATAACAGATGCAGCGCTTAGTGCAGCACCTGGGATGCTTGTCGTTGTTGAGTAGCTAAGTCGTGTCTGACTCTTTGCGACCTCATGGACTATAGCCTGCAAGGCTCTTCTGTCCATGGGATTTTCCAGGCAAGAATACCGGAGCGGGTTGCCATTTCCTTCTTGGGGAACTTCCTGACCCAGGGATCAAACCCGCATCTCCTGCATTGCAGGTGGATTCTTTACCCACTTAGCCGCTAGCTTAATACATGTTATTTTTAAAATCTTAATAATATTTGAAATGTCAACTTTTCAACGGCTTTTACACACCTCTTACATGTATGCCTGTAGCAAATGAAGACCTGTAATTAATCAGATTTTTATCCCTAGAAGCAACTGGACATATGGCTGTCCTCAGCTAGGAGGACACACGCGGCCCTCGCCGACGCCCGACAGCCATGTCTGGTGTCTTAAAGGTTGGCCCTTCCTCCCATGATATTTTCTTAATCTGCTATAATGTGAGATTTATGGCTACAGCTGAGAGGTATTTAAAAGCAGAACAGGAAACCACATGAGTTTCTTAAAATAAGAACACAAAGTGAGCTCAAACCCATGATGTTTATTCACCTGTCTAAAAAGGAAACTCAGCCAGTAAGCAGAACATACCCAAAGCTAACCGCAAATGAAGAGTAAAAGAACACCACAGTTTACCTGAAAATCACACACATTTTACTTTCACTGCTGTATACAGAGACTTCACTGAAAATGCTTTTAAATTAAAGTTTCAAAGCTATGTGTGTTGTACCTGAAAAATTCCGCTGTGGTACTGATGACTCCTACAATGTACGTGTGGACCCTAGAGCTGAGTATGAGGTGTTTGTCCTTCTCAACCTTGATAGCACGTGTGCTGTGTAACCAAACCCCTTCTCTGCAGTGGCCAGCAGGTCAAGCAGATGTCTTTCAGACTATGTCAGCTGTTGGCAGCAAAATGCTTGCAGGTAGCTCTCAAATTTTTTATTAATGGGTAATAAGTGTATTTACTTAAATTTTAAAAGTGTGTTGATTTCAAAAGCCTGCAAGAGAGTTAGTATAGGGATAGGAGAAAAAGTACAGAAGTTACACAACTTGGCAGAAGCTCTGGAAGCCGAACTCACAAACGAAAGTGGATAGCTGATATTTTAACTTAAAATATTATTTGTTTGACAGGCCTAAAATTTCCTTAACAGAAGAGCATTAACACTGATCTTGCTGACGAATCTCTGACTCCCTCTCCTAGCCTCCAGGAGCAGCGGTTTGCTGACTCTGTGCAAGCTCTGTGTTGTGGTCCACGTGCCTCTCACACATGGAAGTGCTTCTTCAATAATAGTGCTGCTATGTAAGTATTTGTATCTTTGGGAGAGAGGCTCCTTTCAAAAGTATTTTGATACTGTTTTGCCATGAGACTGGGCGTCTGCCTGGGGAGTTAGTAAAGCATCGGTGATTTTAAAATGCAAGTTATGAAGCAGCGCATCGCCCCTGAAGAAATGTTCCACAGAGATGCCCGCTTGTTTCTCCAGGACGGTGCGCTCACGGAGCTCGCATTATCTCAGGCACAGCGCTAAGCCCTGGGTACAGAGACGGAACTCAATGGCAGCGCGGATCCTGCCCTGCTAACGGGAGAGGCAGCCAGCAGGCAGGCAAACACGCCTGCTGAGGAGGAGGCATCTCCGCCGACAATCTGCAGGCGGCGAGGGCGAGCCGGGACCACAAGGGACGCGTGCAGCGCCCAGGGCCGGGCTGTGGTCTGCCAGTCAAGCTGCGCGCCAGNTAACGGGAGAGGCAGCCAGCAGGCAGGCAAACACGCCTGCTGAGGAGGAGGCATCTCCGCCGACAATCTGCAGGCGGCGAGGGCGAGCCGGGACCACAAGGGACGCGTGCAGCGCCCAGGGCCGGGCTGTGGTCTGCCAGTCAAGCTGCGCGCCAGCCTGGGCGGCGGCCCGCGGGGCCAGGGCCCAGCGAGGCCGGAAGCGGGGCGACAGCAGCTTCTCCCCCTTGAACGCGAGGGGAGCAATGCCAAGAGGACCAGTGTGCCACGGAGCAGAAGAAACCCCGACACTGCGCAGCTCCCCCGCCGGGAGCAAAAATCCACCCAAACGGCCTCGTTCAGACTTCTGTGAGCAGGCCCTGCCGGCCGCGGCACCCCGGTCGCTGCAGGCAGAGGNAGGGACGCGTGCAGCGCCCAGGGCCGGGCTGTGGTCTGCCAGTCAAGCTGCGCAACAGCCTGGGCGGCGGCCCGCGGGGCCAGGGCCCAGCGAGGCCGGAAGCGGGGCGACAGCGGCTTCTCCCCCTTGAACGCGAGGGGAGCAATGCCAAGAGGACCAGTGTGCCACGGAGCAGAAGAAAGCCCGACACTGCGCAGCTCCCCCGCCGGGAGCAAAAATCCACCCAAACGGCCTCGTTTAGACTTCTGTGAGCAGGCCCTGCCGGCCGCGGCACCCCGGTCGCTGCAGGCAGAGGGCGGCGGGCCGCCGTCGGGGCCCCCTGGGGCTCCTGAACCCCGCTCCCGCCCTGTGTGCACAGCGCCCGCGTCCCGGGCCACCCCGAACCCCGGAGGGCGACCCGGAGCCGGGGCCCTGCTGCTGGGGCTCGGTGAGGACCCCCCACCCAGCGCCTTCACGTCGGGCGTCCTCCTGAGCCCGGCCCGGGCCTCGGCCTCCAGGCGCGTGTGCACACTCAGAGGCCCGCGGCCAGCAACGGGATCCAAGGGGGCCTCGCATACCGACAGTGGACATCCGGGGGTCTGCTTGCTTTAATTACACCTGTGAGCACTCTCCCTTGATTCAGAATTGGACTGCGTTATGTTCCGTATTTCAGGAACACTGCGGCTTACTTTTTGTTTTGGTTTTTTTTAATGAACAATCATGGGACTATAAGAACAATACACAAAATAATTAAATTGCCAAGTGAATTCCAGGCTCTAAATACTTAGCTGGATAGAGCAAGCTGTGATACATAACTAGTGTAGAAGCTGGGAGCTGCTTGAACTCGGCTGCGTCTCCATTCTCAGTAAGCCAGCGCTGTGACCCGTCTGAAGGCCCACACGGCACTTCTGCTCCGACGGCGTCTGTGAAGGTGCCTGTGCTCCCTGCCCTCTTCACTGCAAGCTCACTTTATTTCATGCTTCTTGTCTAAGGAGGACTTCGATAATCTCACTGCTGACCTCTTTTATTTTCCCACACTTGAGACAGTCTGAAGGCTGTGTCAGCAGTGTTAGTTTCATAGGTTCACAGGTGACAATGCAGACTAGCACAGGGCTGAAGTCGGATGGCCAGACATCGTTTCTTTCCAGGTGAACGTGAAAAGAAATGTCCCATTAGCAACATGAGAAAAGCTATCCGATATCTCAGTAAATCTATAAACCCTCCTGTCCACGAACAGAAAATGGCAAATGATCATAAGCCATTGGTTTACGCAGTGTCTCAGAGAAAACAGGTTAAAGGGACTTTTGCAAGCACAGGATTGAGTTTATTTTAAAAGAAAATCTCAAAGGTGGTGACGGTGGTGGTGGATGTGGGCGTGTCTGTGTCAGTCATTCCTTCCAAGCTCTGCACGGCTCCTGAGGACTGTCCTGCCAGGATCCTGCCGGCTGAAAGGTTGGTATCAGAGCAACTCTTGCCCTTCNGCTGTGATACATAACTAGTGTAGAAGCTGGGAGCTGCTTGAACTCGGCTGCGTCTCCATTCTCAGTAAGCCAGCGCTGTGACCCGTCTGAAGGCCCACACGGCACTTCTGCTCCGACGGCGTCTGTGAAGGTGCCTGTGCTCCCTGCCCTCTTCACTGCAAGCTCACTTTATTTCATGCTTCTTGTCTAAGGAGGACTTCGATAATCTCACTGCTGACCTCTTTTATTTTCCCACACTTGAGACAGTCTGAAGGCTGTGTCAGCAGTGTTAGTTTCATAGGTTCACAGGTGACAATGCAGACTAGCACAGGGCTGAAGTCGGATGGCCAGACATCGTTTCTTTCCAGGTGAACGTGAAAAGAAATGTCCCATTAGCAACATGAGAAAAGCTATCCGATATCTCAGTAAATCTATAAACCCTCCTGTCCACGAACAGAAAATGGCAAATGATCATAAGCCATTGGTTTACGCAGTGTCTCAGAGAAAACAGGTTAAAGGGACTTTTGCAAGCACAGGATTGAGTTTATTTTAAAAGAAAATCTCAAAGGTGGTGACGGTGGTGGTGGATGTGGGCGTGTCTGTGTCAGTCATTCCTTCCAAGCTCTGCACGGCTCCTGAGGACTGTCCTGCCAGGATCCTGCCGGCTGAAAGGTTGGTATCAGAGCAACTCTTGCCCTTCATTACAGAGGATCAGTTTAGGAAGAGACAGATAAAACACAACACCTTACAAGTATCACTTTAAAATGCCTGCTGGTACTTTTTTCTCCCAAAGAGAATTCAGTTCACAGCCAATTTATTCTTTTTGGGAGCTCGATTCATCAAGTCCTGCCAGGTAAATGACTGGCTTTTAGATGGAAATAAAGGCGCTTTCTCCAGTACCCTGTTGCTTATGTAACGCTGTTAGACACCAGTCTGCCAGTGTCTCAGGCCACTGTGACCTGGAGGCTGAGGGAAGACGCAGGCTGAGCGGGGCGTGGTGGGCGGCTGCCGGCCACAGGGCCCCGCCGGTCTCCACGGTCCTCCTCCTCACTCCCCCCCGGGCGTGACTCGGCAGGGCCTCACTTCCGTCCTTTCTCTGTGTAACAGTGGGCATCTGCTAATCCAGAACTTCCGTTCCATGCCCCACCCCCTCGGCCCTTGGCACCGAAGTCTGCTCTGTCTGTAGGTCTGTCTCTGTTCAGAGACAGCTTCCTCTGTGTCGTTCCAGATTCCGCATATAAATGGTGTCATGCTCTCTCTGTCTTGCTTCACTCGGTATGATCACCTCTAGGTCCTCACATGTCGCCCCAAAGAGCATGGTTTCATTCTTTTTACGGCTGAGTAGTATTTCACTGTGTGTGTGTGTATATACACGTGCACACATATATACATGTGTATACGCACACATGTGTACGTGCACAAATGTGTGTATATGCACACATGTGTGTGTACACACACGTATACATACGCACATGTGTATGTGTACACACACCCCACACCTTCTTCATCCGTTCCTCTGTCAGGGGACATTTCGGCTGTCTCCACGTCCTGGCTGTTGTAAACAGTGCTGCTGTGAACACAGGGTGCATCAATCCTTTTGAATTAAGAGACTGTCAGACCAGAAGGCACCCCTACTTTTAGTTTTCGGGGGCCCTCCAGACTGTTCCATAGTGGCTGCATCGGTTACATCCCCACAAACCATGTAGGAGGTAAATAACCCATGTTTTTAAAACTGTGGCTATCTCTTCAGATATTTTATACTTATTGATAATTCTCCAGGATCAACAACTTTATTATCTACAGCTTACAGAATGTTTAACACAATAACATAATTTAAATNATCGGTTACATCCCCACAAACCATGTAGGAGGTAAATAACCCATGTTTTTAAAACTGTGGCTATCTCTTCAGATATTTTATACTTATTGATAATTCTCCAGGATCAACAACTTTATTATCTACAGCTTACAGAATGTTTAACACAATAACATAATTTAAATGACGTTACAGGCGCTCCTACTTTAAAACGCTCAGTGCCTGCCTCTGCTATGAGCACAGTGAAGCACAGCCTGGGAGGTGGCAGAGGCCGGCAGGAAGGGGAAAGCCGCTCTTCCTTCCAGGCAGGGACTCAGCCAATAAAAGCCGCGGGCTCTCTCTATTACAGCCCTCCCAGCTGTCTTTCCCTCTATAAGAGCATTTTATTTCCCTGGTCGGGGACTTTGCAGGTGGCTTGTGGCTCTCTATGGTTGTGGACTATGAGCTGCAATTCTCTGCTAATCATACGAGCTCTTCTTTGCTGGGGAAATATCTGGCAGGCAGNTCTATTACAGCCCTCCCAGCTGTCTTTCCCTCTATAAGAGCATTTTATTTCCCTGGTCGGGGACTTTGCAGGTGGCTTGTGGCTCTCTATGGTTGTGGACTATGAGCTGCAATTCTCTGCTAATCATACGAGCTCTTCTTTGCTGGGGAAATATCTGGCAGGCAGTATGTTTCAGGTCAACATGGGTTTCCTTGAACGTACATAATTAAAATCCATGGCTTGAGTAGCATTTAGGATTACAAACACAAGGCAGTTATACACTTCAAAACAAACAGCTGTTATACGTTTATTGTGTTTTTCTACAGTTTCTTTACACTTTTAAAAGCATGTGCGAAGGACCAGACAAGAGAAGAAGTGGTATGTGCTTTTTTTTTTTTCCACTAAATTGCTAGAAGGTCAGCCCTTCATTGTGCCAGGAGGTAAGAGGTAACTGGGATAGACACGTGTAAACCATAAAGGTATTGCAATTCAAGTTAGACTTTATATGCTTTACCTGAAGGCCAAAAAGAGCAGTTGAAGAGTTTGGGGTTTGGACGCAGTGAATTTAAAGTGTCAGGGGAACATCTGTGTGGAAATAGTCCCTAGATAGTTGAACACACACACTAGCAAATATAGGAGAAAAGCTATAGATTAGGAGTACAGATTTGGAAGTCCTGCAAATAGATGATGCCTAAACATGAGAAGTAGCTGCAATCACCACCGAGCATCAATATACAGAATGAGAGGGAGGTCAACCGGCTTTTAAGAGAGAAGCAGAGGAAGAAATCAGGCTTCTAATTTCCCCTTAATCATAACTTTTTAGAACACCTGCCCTGCTCCAACACAAATTTAAAAATAGAGTCCAAAATGTTCAAACAACTCCGTACCTGCTTTAACGGGCACTAACCTTTCCCTCACTGCTGGATCACGCCATTCTATGGTTTTAGTGGCAGACATTAGCTGTACCCTCTGTTCGTTTTTACAAGCTACTGTTTTAGAATCACCTTCTTTTAAACAGCTTTTCTGCAAAGGGATCATTTAATATTAGACTCTTTTATCGCCTTGCTTCTTCAGTTTCTTCCACTTTGCTTGATTAACGGTATGTATTCACAGTGGCTCACTGGTGAAGCATCGCCTGCCAACGCAGGAGACCCTGGAGACAGGCCTTCTCATGCTGTTCACGGGGTTCTCGAGGCAAGAATGCTGAAGTGGTCTGCCATTCCCTTCTCCAGCGGGCCGCGCTTTGTCATAACTCTCCGCCATGACCCGCCCGTCGTGGGCGACCCCACACGGCATGGCTCATGGTTTCATTACGTTACACGAGGCTGCTGTCTGTGTCATCATTTGGGGTAGTTTTCTGTGACTCTGGTCCTTATTCTGTCTACTGTCTGATTGATTAGGCGAAGAAGCTTGTGCAAGCTTCCTAAAGGGACGGACTGGCTGTGGGTAAAACTGGGTTTTTGCTCTGGTGGGCAGGGAGGAAATCAAGCCTGAATATTCATTGGAATGATTGATGCTGAAGCTGAAACTCCAATACTTGGCCACCTGATGTGAAGAGCTGACTCACTGGAAACGACCCTGATGCTGGGAGGGGTTGGGGGCGGAAGGAGAAGGGGGATAGAAGATGAGACGGTTGGATGGCATCACCGACTCGACGGACACGAGTTTGAACAAACTCTGGGAGAGAGTGAAGGACAGGGAAGCCTGGCACGCTGCAGTCCCTGGGGTCGCAGAGTCAGACATGACTGAGTGGCTGAACAACAGCAACTGGAGACATGGGTTTGATCCCTGAATCGGCAAGATCTCCTGGAAGAGGAAATGGCAACCCACTCCAATATTCTTGCCTGGACTATCCCATTGACAGAGGATCCTGGGGGGCTGCAATCCATGGGGTAGAAAAGAGCTGGACACGCCTGAGCGACTGAGTACACATGTACATTTTCACAGTGGTTATCTTAGTTTTTAAACGTAAATTTATATTTTAGGTACTTCATGTGTTAAATTGGCACCTGTGAGCCAATCTGTGAACCTATCTGCTTTTTATTATCCTTTGGAAAAGTGCAGTCTATGTTTCTGTTATTTATTTTGAGGAAATTTGGGGATATAACTTGCTTTAAGTTAGGGGGCTGGCTATATCTGAAAATATACTTTCCTCTGGATCCTTATCTGGCTCAGTTTTTTCCTCATTTCTTCAAGTGTGATATGACACTCTTATGCTACAGAACTTTTAAACTAAATTGTTCTATATTATTATACCAATATGACTTACCCAGAGGCACAGGGACAGGCAAACTGCCCATGTCCCTATCAACAAAATACAATATTTTCAATGAAGAAGATTTGGCTTCATGTCACAGAAAGCTGTGAATAAATCGATTCTACAACTTATCTAAGCACTGAACATGTGCAGAATGTTTTATCCTGCAAGAGGGAGGATACATTACATTTGGGCATTTGTTATTATTTTTTTTACCCAAACCAACATAATTTAAAATTCTGTCTTTGATAAGTAGTTAAGGTTGCTGGTGCCTTGATAAGGAAAGATAATTTTAATGGCTTCTCAACTGCTTTAAAGAAGTATCTACTAACCCTTTCCACGACGCCTGTATTAAAGTGTCCTTTGAATTGAGCTGCGACTGTTATCCACGCATTCTGTCCCTGTTTGCAAGCAATCGCTTCAGGTTCACCCTCGCTCCTGATTCCTGCATTCCCAGGAACCGCCCGGCCGCCCTGAGCAGGCGTGCCCTCAGGCACTTCTGTCAGCCTGGGCGGGGACCCCGCGTCTGTTGGGACAGCCTTCTGCCAGCGACTTCCAGCCGTGCTCACAGCACTCCCCAGAGCGCCAAGGATGCTGACCCGGCTGGACTCCAGGGCTCACTCTGTGACCCTGCCCTGCCACTGGACGTGACAGGTACGCACCGCTGACCCGGAGGAAACCACTTCAGCAGTCAGCCGCGACCTCTCTTCAGCAGAGCCAGATCGCACTTTCACAGGCGGGGTTAAGCTTTGTTTTGATCAACTTCAGGGCAAATACTAAGACTATTTCAGAAAACTGCATCATTTCTTAATGTCTAACAGCTTTTCCATTCAGCAATCCATTCTCTCATATTTTTGATTCCTGAGATACATTTTACTGATCTGTTATTTGGGGTGATATCTGTACCCTCCAAACAGAACTTGACTGGTTTGTGATTTAATCCACAAACTTTCATCAGCATATGTTGTTATTACACATCAAAATATAAAGATCTGACCTCGTAAAAGTTTCTTTAAACAAATGATTCCCAACATTATAGTCCTTTTTTTATCAGCCAGCCTGCCAACTTTAAATGCCAAGACTGGTTTCTGCCTGCCTTTCCAGGAACAGGGACTTACAGATCTTTGCCAATTAAGATCTGCTTATAGAAAACCCAGCACAAACACCATAAACCACCAAGAGGAAAGAAACCAGGCCAGTCAATATACGACTTCCACCCACACCACACCCAGGAGGACGCCACCAGCGCGGCTGGACTCTGGTTGCTGCTAAGCCAACACGTGTCCGTCAGGGGCAGCCTTACAAACAACCGATGGAGAAGGGGACGGCCACCCACTCCAGGACCCTGGCCCGAGAATCCCAGGACCTGTACACTCCACGGGGTCGCAAAGGGTCGAGAGGACTGACCCACTCACTCATTTCACTACAAACGACTGAAAGAGAAAGTCTTGCCTTCTATTTAATGAAATCTGCAAGACTTTTTGCAAGTGTCCTTATCTAAAGCAAAATTAGCCAATTTTAATTTCATTACACCTTATCTGTACCTTGTTGAGACAGAATGCATTATTTTCCAGCACAAGCTATCAGCAAAGAAGAAAACCAAGGGCATGGCCATCTGTCTACCGGAGCTGTTTGCCCTGAGTATTTCAGCCTCTATCTTTAAATGATTTCCACTTTCAGGTCAATATCAACATTGTTGCGAATTGATTTGTTCAGTTTCTAAGTGTTGCCCATCAGTAACTTTCTGAGAGATGAGAATAGTCCTTTAAAGGATGCTGTAGGAGCCCACTCATAGAATCAGGGTTAAGAATCACAAACTAAGATTGCTACTTTAAGAAAAACAAATTTTGTCTCTTCAGAGATTAAATTCTTTTTTTTTAATTGGAGGAAAATTGCTTTACAATAGTTTCGACAGTACATCAACACGAATCAGTCCTACACATATATATACACACACAAACCCCTCCTTCAGGAGGCTCCCTCCTCACTCCTTGAGATTAAATTCTCTAATAAACAGCAGATAATTTAAACCAACTTTCCCAAACAGTTTAGGCTTTATATTAATGAGGTTTAGTATGTAGTTTCATGATAATTATTGGAGAAGGTGACGGCACCCCACTCCAGTACTCTTGCCTGGAAAATCCCCTGGACAGAGGAGCCTGGTAGGCTGCGGTCCAGAGGGTCACGAAGAGTCGCACACGACTGAGTGACTTCCCTTCCCTTTCACGGTTATTACTAAAGTCACAAAACAGTTAAATTCTGCAGTAGAAGAGATGGCTGGACTGGGGAGCAGAACAACCTTAAAGGAAAAGATGGTTATCTTTCCTGCCGAAGCGAGCAACAGCGCGCCTCTGTTCCTTGACCTGCTGTGCGGGCGTCCACCTCGGGGCCTGATGTGAGCCTTCCTTCACTCAGGGTGCTTTCAAGTGAAGGCTCAGAACGATCCAGCTTTAATCTCGACTCTGTCAGTGTACCTAGCACTTTCACTTTGGTGAACAACAAGATCAAACACGTACCGAGAGTCTATTATGTACCATTTAACTTTCCTGTGTTTTAGATCCCATATTTGTGAAGTGGATTAAATGGCCCCCTCCTCCAGACCTTTCCTGGTTGTAAACAAGAATGATTTCTTAAAGCATCTTGGCAGCTCAGGTTTGATTTAAAGAAGTGTTATTCTGGTCAGCATGATTTGCAAAATTAGAGAGCTACAGGAGAGCTCACTACTTAAAACACACACAAATCTGTTACAGTTACACTGAAAACACCGGGTGGAACCCGGTCAGGAGTTTTATTACATTAAAATGTAACAGTGCATTAAAAGAGATTCTGCCCTTTCCTCAAGGACAGTCTCAACATTGTCTCTCTAAATGAAGTTTTTTTTAGGGGGACTTACTGATAAAGTATTGAGGTCAAGAACAAGGAGGATAATCATTTGGTAACTTTTTTTGTAAATGAAAGTAATAAGAATCCTAATTCACATTAAAAGCAAAATGGGGGATTCTATTTAAATGTATGCATTTCTAGAACTGGGGTCTGTAAATGCAGGCATGGGAAAGAGAAGGCCTTGACCCAGCTTATTATATTTTCAGGGGCAAACAGAATTACATTCAGAAGACCAGCCAGAGGACGTCACCAGTCCCACATGATGAGATGCTATAATGTGTGGTGGAGACAAAGGGGCCACAGTAACCCAGAGAAGTCCCCCACACGGCCTCCCACTGTCCAGGGCTTCCTGCAGATGGGGCACTGGGGCACACGAGCCCGCTGTGCCCGTCAGGCGCGGGTGTTCTGCAGGAGAGAGGGCATCCAAGCAGGAGCTTAACCTGGCTCCAAAGCGGCAGCTTCACCAGTAGCATCCTTTTGTTTTCGTTAGGATTACTGTCAGAATTGCAGACTAAGAAGGAAGTTAGTTTGTGTGATGGAATTTGATTTTTTAAAATAAACTGCTATTTTCCCCCCACTTGTTGGCACAATGTTAGCTCACTGCAATCACACAGAATTACTAACACATTTATCTCTCTGGGTCAGGGCTGAGCGTCTGGGCTGCTCCCCACTCTGAAACTTCTCGACTCTGCCTTTCACGGAGACTACAGGGAGGGCAGAGAGGAGTGGAGATGCTGACACAAGGCTGCCTCTGAAAGCNCAGCTTAACCTGGCTCCAAAGCGGCAGCTTCACCAGTAGCATCCTTTTGTTTTCGTTAGGATTACTGTCAGAATTGCAGACTAAGAAGGAAGTTAGTTTGTGTGATGGAATTTGACTTTTTAAAATAAACTGATATTTTCCCCCCACTTGTTGGCACAATGTTAGCTCACTGCAATCACACACAATTACTAACACGTTTATCTCTCTGGGTCAGGGCTGAGCGTCTGGGCTGCTCCCCACTCTGAAACTTCTCGACTCTGCCTTTCACCGAGACTACAGGGAGGGCAGAGAGGAGTGGAGATGCTGACACAAGGCTGCCTCTGAAAGCGCGAGACTGCACTGCGGATGGATCATAAATATGTTTGTCTAGTGGGTATTCTTAGACCAGATCTGTCTGGCCACTGCACTGATTTTCAGACTTACATAAATGTATCATAAAGATTTTACTATGAGGCAGGCATCCGTGAGTCTTCACGTTTAAAGGACCCATGGTCACACAGCTCCGATACAGTCAGAACTTCCGGGAACAGGCTCATCAGTGCACACTGGCCAAGTATTTTTCACGTGAATCAGGACGTGTGTGCAAGCGCGTGCTCAGTCATGTTCTTCTCTTGCGGCCCTGTGGACTGTACCCCCCAGGCTCCTCTGTCCACAGGATTCTGCAGGCAAGAACCCTGGAGTGGGCTGCCATTTCCTTCTCCAGGGGACCTTCCCAACCCAGGATGCATCCCTTGTGTCTNTTTTCACATTAGGTCACCAAAAAAATATTCGATATGCTCAATATTTATACTATGACCATTGTTCAGTGCTTACGATAATAAATAACAAGATGAGTTAATTATTATATATAACAATCACTGTAAAATAAGAAATCAGCATATTCCTATCACCCCACAGCTAAGATGAAACAAATATGAAGTGACATTTCATGACATCAAACCCTGGAAAATGTCCTCTTCACAAGCTCCTAGACCATACTAGCTCCTAACCTGCACAGATGTGCTACCTGAACCTTATCATGCTTTTTTCAGACCTGTGTACGATTTCACTCATTTGTAAACTTTTGTCCAGCCACCCCAGGGTTGATGAGATGAAATAAAGCAAGAATTGTGGCTTACTTCACCAGAGCACAGCCTGCTATTCTGGGTGATCGATCGTTTTCCATTCCAGCAGGGCTGATTCCACCTGCAGCACCGTCCACAACACGATGCCTGCCTAACAGTCCTGCAGCCTGTGCCCCAAAGACTCAGTGTGTTTTTCTGGTGCATGTGGCCAAGGAGAGACAGTCAATGCTTTACTAAGCATATGTGATTGCCGTGCCAACAGGAAGAAAAGACAGAAGGTGAAGCCATATACCTTCACTGTCTTAAAGAATAGATAGAGCAATTCCAGAATAACAGTCTTATCTGTACTGGCTTACGCAAGCTTTTCTTGATCATAAGGTTAAAGAGTTTCTCATTAGTGAAATGATGTGACCAGTGGTGGGAGGAAAAGAGGGGCAGTAGATTACTCCATATTGCAGATTAAATTTTATACCAGTAAAGCCTGCAGGAACACTTCTGAACACAAAACTACACAACTTCAAACTTTTTTCAAGCTACCTGACATTAATTATAACCTTTCTCTTACTTCATAATCAGTATTTTTAGTAAGATTAAGTGATTTAGAAAAATCAAGCAATGGAAACCGCTCAAATGTTTCTCTTTTATCTGACTTAAAAACATAAAAATCCCAGCAGCTGCTTAAAAGAGTTTTAACCAAACATGAACACAGCAACAATGCTGGACGTGGCACCCTTCTCTGCTCTTCTCCTTTCAGGCTGCAGTTTATGAAACGTGTGAGAAGTGAAAACCAGAGAGGAGACTCTCTAAACTTTTATTTACGTCTGAAGTGGGCTTGAACTCAGCCTGAGGATTATACAGTTATTCAGAGTTTGACCGTATAACCTGTCCTTCAAAGCAGGACATCTGAAAGTGAGAGGCAGGGTACGATTAATAATTAATCTGGGATGGGAGGGGAGGCATAGATCAGGGCACTCGGTTCCCAGGTCACCCCCACCCCCTTCCTTCCTCTATCAGACTTTCGCACAATGATAGGGGGAGGCAGAAACGCATGACTTCCCACAGCAGTACACGATCTTGCATGGACTGAGCATTCGAGTTTCACGCTAGAAAATGAACAAATAAACTCAAGAGGACCTTCACAGCTGCTCAAGAAAGCTCAAGTAAGTGGAACACTCTGACTCCTTTAGATGAAGGCTAAATTTGTAAATCTAATGCTTTGGATTTTAAAATTCAAGAAAAGAATGAAAATGGAAATTACTTAGGCTATCCTATAAAATATATTTTAATGTTCTCTACAGACTACTAAAGGATCTAACCGTGTTCAAATTCTAACAGTAAAATCTTAATAGCTACCACTATTCAAGAAGAAGCTTCTACAAAGCACGGTATATTCCAGGAAGTTTAATAATCTGAAGAACTGGTCTCCTTCCTTCAGCCAATATCAGACTGGTATGTAAACTGTGGAATGATTATACAAATTGAACGTTTTCATTTGCTTTTCAATATATTACTGTTTCATGCATACTTACTGAACTTAAAACACATTTTATTATTAAATGTAAATATTTACATATTTTAATACTTGTATTCTTAGGTAACAAAATGAATGTGTGCCCAGCAGACTCAAAATTGCTAACATTTGCCTGTTATTAAATAAGGACCCTGCTTCACATTAACTTTGTATCAGCAGATCTAGCTTTCATTAGGACTAGTCCTGGTTAGTGGCAGAAGCAATTGGTGTTGTTAAAATATTTACAGTTTCATTTCAGTTCCACCTTGCAATGCTGAACAGACATAAAACCACAATCTTTATCATATGTGCCACTTCCTGTAGTTCAAAACAGCCAATTCTACTATTCATTATAGAAAACACAATTTAACAAAACACCATAGATAAAGAAAATCATCAGACTCCACTTCAGTCTTTTTTTTCTTTTTCTTTTCCCAAGAGAAAAGTGTGAAAAAAAAAATCTTCAGGAAGCATTTCTTAACTACTTCTCTTTCTTGAAATTTTAGTCAATTCCAGATAAGTCATTGTTACCTATGATAATGGGAGGCAGAAATAATAGGGATGAGGCACAAATAACCTCATTACTTTCATTCTTTTTCACATGTAAAATCTAAAGAATCTGCTAATAAGTGACAAGACTGAAGGACAGGAACCTCGCCTCCTCTTCCAGGGTCTGGGACTGCAGCTTATCAACAGCAGGACTGGTTTGCTGCCAGAAGGCAGAGGCGGGAAGCACAGAAACACACGAGCTGGCACGAGCTGGTTCATCAGACCCGAACCAGCCTCGCTGGATGCATCCACCTCCAGTCCTCTTCATGTTTCTCAAGGAACTCTGCTCTTTCCTGAACTCACTTGTGTGGCAGTCGGGCTTTAGCTAAGATACTTCTTTTCAAACACATGTAGACAAATATGACAGACTTCAAACAACAAAGCTTCATGTGTCCTGAACAATACTTACTGTTTTTAGTAAAATCACAGGTTCAACTAAGGCAACATTACAATGAAACTGTCTGATTCACGTCCCAGTGAACCCTAAGAGATGGAGTAGAGCAGGAATAAACTGAACCCGCAAGAACTGAGGACGTGAGAGCTCTGACGCACCGGAACGCAAGCAGACAGCAGGCAGCGGGCGCTCTAACCCTAACAGAGCAGGTCAGTCCAGAGCCCTGGGGCCACGCCGGGGTGCACAGTCACGGGCACGCGTTCGCTGATCCGTTCATTTCACAAATGCCTTGCTTTTGCGACGCTGGGTCCTCGCTGTTGCGCGCAGGCGCTCTCACTGCGGCAAGCAGGGGCTGCTCTCTGGCCGCGAAGGAGGCCTTCGGTCACGGTGGCTTCTCTTGCGGCCCGCGGGCTCAGCAGCTGCGGCACGTGGGCTTAGCTGCCCAAGGCGCGTGGGGTCTCTGCAGACCAGGGGTGGAGCCTGTGTCCCGGCACGGGCAGGCGGACTCCTATCCACTGGACCGCCAGGAGGTCCCACCCATATGAAAACACTGACTGAGCTTCACACTGCGGTTCACTCGAGGTCCTGGAGGAGTGCAGAAGTTCATCGCAATTTTCGCCTTCAAGGAGGCTCAGTCATGGCATCAACAAATACTACTGCATTGAAGGGGGCAGGCAGGCAGCACCACAGAGAGCGCAGGGGAGCACAAGGCTTCGTCGCCTCTGAATAAAGGCAGGCTGCCCGGAGAAGCGGGCGCCCGAGCTGAAACTGCGACAAGGGCGGAACTCTGCTAGACGGGAGAGCAAAGGAGTCCTGGCCTGCAGGGGAGTTCAACCTCTAACCCTCCCTCCTGGGTGAGCTCTGGGGCCACGCCAAATAACACAGATTATTCCTCTTAAATTCACTAAAATAATAATCAGTAAGACTTTTGCAGTCATTGGAAGAAATAAGACAATGCTACCATGAATGATCAGCGACATGGAGTCAATTATTAAGGTCATAAAATTAAGGCAAATTAAACTTCAAAACTCAGTTTCTCCATCTATAAATTGGAAATAAGAAAGGCTGTCCAGCGTACCTTCATCAAATGGCTATAAGGATCAAATATAAAAATACACAGAAAGTTTCTCTATCAGTATACAGCAATAAACACAGCAAATTGTAATTTTTAAGACCTAGTAAATCCTGAGTTAATTAATTTGATTTGCAAATCCCAAAATACTTTAAATGAGGTACATAACTATTGACAGCTATTTATGATTTACTGAAACAACAATCTTGAGAAAGACAAGGAAATGCTTTCCATTAGGGAAAAAAAACCAGGATTCTGGCTTAGTTAAGCCGAAGAATCACGTTAATGTGCAACGCAATACTGAGTACCACACATTCCACTCTGCTCTAAGGAAGAGTACACGGCAGTGCTTCAGCTCAGCCGCTCAGTCCTGTCCGGCCCTTTGCAACCCCACAGACAGCAGCACGCCAGGTCTCCCTGTCCACCACCAGCTCCCGGAGCCTGCTCAAACTCACGTCCATTGAGTTGGTGGTGCCATCCAGCCATCTCATCCTCTGTCGTCCCCTTATCCTCCTGCCTTCAATCCCTCCCAGCATCAGAGTCTTTTCCAATGAGTCAGCTCTTCGCATCAGGTGGCCAAAGTATTGGAGTTTCAGCTTCAGTATCATTGCTTCCAAAGAAATTCCAGGGCTGACCTCCTTTAGGATGGACTGGGTGGACCTCTTTGCAGTCCAAGGGACTCTCAAGAGTCTTCTCCAACACCACAGTTCAGAAGCATCAGTTCTTCGGTGCTCAGCCTTCTTTATGGTCCAGCTCTCGCATCTGCACGTGGCCACTAAGCTTCCGGAAAAAGGGGAACTGCGCGCTGCGTCATGGCTTTGGGAAGTGCCGCCGCTCTCTTCTAGCCCTTACCGTTAAACACGGAATCTTAAATTCTAAGGCTTAGATACTTTAGTAATCTCTAAGTATTTCAATTACTTTATCAAAATGATGGAGTGAGACTAAACAAAATCTAAGTTTCAAACATCTAAAATTCTAACAAAAAGAATTAGTAATAAATGAACATATGCAGAGAGGCAGTTAGTCCTATAAATGTACAGTAAGGGACAAAGCCTACAAAACTTTACAGAAAACATTAAAAAGTACCTTGGGATTATTCCTCAGTATTGATGAAGTGTCAGAGTGACCTCCCAGTACCTGAGTCCGGGAGGAAGCACCCAGACCCACAGCAGCTTCCCATCTAGAATCTCCTCACGTGTGCAGCTCAGTTTTGTTGCTGCTGTGGTTTAGTAGCTAAGTCACGTCGCGTCTTTGCGGCCCCGTGAACTGGAGCCTGCCAGGTTCCTTGGTTCATTGGGATTTCAGGTAAGGACGCTGCAGTGGGTTGCCACTTCCTTCTCCAGGGGATCTTTCCAACCCAGGAATCGAAGTCGTGTCTCCTGCTTAGCACGCAGATTCCTTACCCCTGAGTCACCAGGGCTCAGCTCAGTTAAAACTAATCACTGCAAGAACGCTAACCCAACACATACAGTCAGAGTCTTTAAAACGCTTTCAGGATATCCTGCTGGTCCTTTCGGCTGTAACTGAATAAGACAAAGAAATCTGCAGCCCAGATAGTGACACCTGCATCAGATAAACAAGCACACGGGAGGCGCTGCGCGGCCAGGAGGAAGAGCTCCAGCGACAGGAAGACCCAACCTCCATCATTAGCCCATCAAACAGTCCAGGTAAAACTTTACTTGCTGAAATGAAACTTTATAAAGGATTCTTTCTAACCATTTATTTCTAAACGTTTTCTCTGTAAGTAGAAAAAGGAGGCTATTGAGTAAAAAATGATTTCAATCCTTTAACAAAGGATTGTAAAAGTTTTCAGAGGCTGATTTTGTTGAAAAATTACACCAGCACTAACAGAAACGATTCCTCTACAGCCTGAGCTCCCTGAGCAGCGACCCACCATCCAACCCTTGTCTGTCTCACTACCCCACCCTCAAAGACGGTGCTTAAAAAGTAGTTAAGGGGTAAGATCTTCTAGCATGGCTGTGTGAAGAGCTGGCAGAACCTTTGCCCGCTTCCTCCACACTATTTACTAATCTGGCAAAAATTAGCAAAAGACAAGGATTCAGAGTCCCTGGAGATCAATCAAAAGGCTTGCCACAAACTGCAATGCATTTATTTAATAAAATCTGTGAGTGCTCGGTGATAACAGAGCAAGGCCACGGCTTTCCCCCAACCCTGTTCTGTGAAGACCTGTTCCGGCAGGCGGAGCCGCAGGTCCCTGGCTGGGCAGAGCCCCGCCCTGGGGAGGCGGCAGTCTGCGAACACAGGCAGCTCCCACGGCCTTGCTTCTGGGCTACAGAAGGCCCACGAGGGGCGGGCAGCACCAGGCAGCTCCTGTCCCGCCACTGTTGGTTCCCACGACTAGATCTGGGCTGCGGGGATTCACGCTGGACGGCAGGGTCCGCGTCTACCCCCTTCACACAGCAGCACACACATCTCCTGCCCTGCAGGGAAGCCGCGGGTGGGAAGCTGGTGAAGGGCAGGCCCTCCCCACGAGCGCAGGAGGGCGTCCGGGCCACGGCAGAGATGGGCAGCGCCCTGATGCTGGCCACGGAGCCAGACGCAGGACGCGCAGCCCTCTCTGCCCCCGAGACGCTGACCACAGAGAGCAACCAGTTCCTGGGACAGAAAGAATGGCCTCTTCCTCCAAAGGGCTGAGGTCCTAACCATCTGTGATGGGGCCTCATCTGGAGACAAAGAGAAGGCCATCAGAGTGGACCCTAATTCCCCGTGCCTGGTGTCCTCGCGCGCGGAGAGAAGGCGGACACACACGCACAGCGCAGGCGGCAGGCGCGGACACCGGCGTGTGCACGTGCACGCGTGCCGAGGGCGCGGCCAGCACCCGCGCGGAGGCCAGCCGGCGCCCCTGCCTGCGGCCTCCGGCGGGCTGCCCCGCGGACACCTCGGTGCTGGGCTTCCGGACAACACGGTTCCGTTCAGGCACCCCGTCTGTGGCGACGGGTTACAGCAGCCCTCGAGGCTCGCACAGCCGGGAACGAAGGCGCTACCCCTGAGCGCGACGGGGGCGCACACCAGGGCCGGGAGCGCCCCCGAAAGCCGGGCCCCTGCCGCTCCCGGGCGCTGCACACGGCCAGGGCCGGGAGCGCCCCCGAAGGCGCACACCAGGGCCGGGAGCGCCCTGAGCGCGGCACACGGCCCGGGCCGCGCCCCCGAGCGCCTCGAGGAGGGCAGTCCCGGCTGCCAGGCTCCGCTGGCCGCAGGACGGATACGCAGCCTCCTTCGGCAGCGAGCCTTGAGGACGAGGTTGAACGAGAGACGCCAGGCGCAAACAGCACGCGCGGCCCCGCTGCATGAAACGTCCGGACAGACCGACCGCAGGGCCGACCCCCGGGGCCGAGGGGCGAGCGGAGGCCTCGGCGGGGGACGGGGAGCGGGGTGAGAGGGAGCGCAGGGCCCTCCCTCCCGCCGGCCCGGCTCTGCCCACACCACCGCTCGGCGCCACGCTTGTAACCGGTGAGCAGCTTAACCAAACTAACCAAACTGCAGCTGTCAGGGCCTGCAGCCCGCCAAGAATGAGAGAGGAGTCCACCCGAAAAGGCAAGAGGAGCCGAGTGGGGCCGCCACTAAACCTAGGCCCCGGGGAGACGACGACCGAGCTCAGAGAGGGAAGCCGCGCCGGCAGAGCGAGCGGCTCCTCGGGAGGCTGAGGGCGCAGCGGGTCAGCTGGGGCGGACGCGCCGCAGGCCGCAGCGCGGGGGCTCCGCACCAGGCGCGCGGGGGTCCAGGTAAAACCGGGGGCCGCTGCTTTCCCTGAGCCCAGCACCCAACAAGCCGTGTCTGCGGGCCAGGCGTGCGACCGCAGCTGGGTCCCAACCAGCTGTCTCGGCGCCGGAGGACACTCGGCAAAGAAGGGAAAGGCTGCCTCTGTCACAGGGCTGTTCTGAGAACCCACCGTGTTAGAGCACACAAAAGGGCCCAGCAGGCGTCTGTCCCGCGGTCAGCACTCCGCAGGTGTCAGCTGAAACGGAAGGGGTCCCAGCGCAGGGCCGAGGCCAGCACACACGGCTGGAGGAGGGCCAGGAGCGCAGCACGTGCAGGGTGTGCTCACCTGGAGTCTCCTCATCAAGAGCTCAAGCTCTAGCCCGACGGCCAGGCCCGGTTCAGACCAGCGAGATCGTCAAGGCTAAGGCTGGGAAAGAACAAAAAGCCACGCGCTCAGTGCCTTCCTGATTATTCTGGAAGATTAAGAAGATCATAAAACCAGGCTTCCATCAATTTTGGTTAACACGGTCAATTCAGATTAATCATAATATCAATTTGGTTTACAGTTATAAAATAAGAAATCATGGTTTGAAGATCCTTTATTCTCTACAAAGTAACAATTTCTNAAGGGAAGGGCTGCCTCTGTCACAGGGCTGTTCTGAGAACCCACCGTGTTAGAGCACACAAAAGGGCCCAGCAGGCGTCTGTCCCGCGGTCAGCACTCCACAGGTGTCAGCTGAAACGGAAGGGGTCCCAGCGCAGGGCCGAGGCCAGCACACACGGCTGGAGGAGGGCCAGGAGCGCAGCACGTGCAGGGTGTGCTCACCTGGAGTCTCCTCATCAAGAGCTCAAGCTCTAGCCCGACGGCCAGGCCCGGTTCAGACCAGCGAGATCGTCAAGGCTAAGGCTGGGAAAGAACAAAAAGCCACGCGCTCAGTGCCTTCCTGATTATTCTGGAAGATTAAGAAGATCATAAAACCAGGCTTCCATCAATTTTGGTTAACACGGTCAATTCAGATTAATCATAATATCAATTTGGTTTACAGTTATAAAATAAGAAATCATGGTTTGAAGATCCTTTATTCTCTACAAAGTAACAATTTCTCTCCATTTACTGTTCACTGACTTCTCAGAATTAACATATGTTCTTTTCTGTCATGAAGATACTTTTTAAAAACTGGGACAATGGAATGCAATCTTAAAATAATACTCAAAACTACCGAAAGAAATATTAATTTACCCAGACAATGTATAAGCAGATTGTTACCACAGATACATTGGCCATTTTAACTCTTTCTTGCCTGTTAGTTTGGAAAGTGTTTCTTTANTTTCTGTCATGAAGATACTTTTTAAAAACTGGGACAATGGAATGCAATCTTAAAATAATACTCAAAACTACCGAAAGAAATATTAATTTACCCAGACAATGTATAAGCAGATTGTTACCACAGATACATTGGCCATTTTAACTCTTTCTTGCCTGTTAGTTTGGAAAGTGTTTCTTTAATGAGCATTTTCAAGTTATAGCCTGATGAAAATGTACTTTTTATAAACAGCATGCATGCTTAGTTGCTAAGTCGTGTCTGGCTCTGTGTGACCCTGTGACTGTAGCCTGCCAGGTGTTTCTGACCATGGGATTTCCCAGGCAAGCACACTGGACTGGGTAACCATGCCCTTTCTCCAGTTGTTGTTGTTGTTTAATAAAAATAAATAAATATTTTTAAAACATATGTTAACTAACAGCCCGATGCTCTCTTCCTGAGAAGCAGCCACCCAGTCGAGGGAGCGCTGACATTACCAGCTGGTTCCTCCTCGCGGTGGTGCTCCCACACGCCTCCTGTATTGAGGGCCCCTCTCCGTCACCTGAAGGGCCTGGCTCCTCCTCTCCCCTCCCCACTCTCCCTCCATCAGCCTCTCCACAAAGGACTCAACGTGGCACTATCCTCTCCCTCTGGACATTTAGGTCTCAGAGAATTCTTTAGATATAGGACTTGACTTTTATCCCATAAAACAAGACGAAAAACATACTGGAAACATTCACTACTATCTTTCTGTGGTAGAATCTCTCCAATTTGGCAGAAAGGAGCAATGAAGCAGGTTTAGAAAAAAGAAAGAAAAACCAACTGGAGAGGCTGGGAGCAGGTCTCAGAACCCTACGATACCTGGGCACTAAGAGTCTGTCCTTGAGTCACAGGCAGTGACAGGCGGGACGAGATCAGGACCAGAAACGCAGCCCGAGACGGCGGCTGGGAGTCGTTCGAGCGGCCTGCTTACGCGGGGGCTCAGCCGCAGATCAAGGGGACGGGGCGATAAACCCTCAGCAGTGACAACAGGAAGCGAAGAGAGCTGCTCTGAGGATGGGTTCGGTGGGTCAGATCATAGATCTTTCGAATTTGAGGAAAAGGTAGGACACCCAAGTCAAAATGCTGAATAAACAGTTTTCGAAAGAGGCCAAGCCTGGGTGCAGGCCACCCTCGACAGCAGGGTTCCTGTTTCATTTGGGTGTTGACAGCTGCAACCTTGGCCGAGAGGCAGATAACACGAAATCATGGCTACAGGTGTGACTACAGCCTCAAGCTATAAGAAATGGAGTTTCTGAAGAGAAAGATACTGGACCGTGGTGATTTTACGTCCATTCATGACTTCAGAGCCAGAGTCTGACGACGGCCCTGCTGCAGGCGGGCCAGGCTTAGCTCCAGGGAAGGGACGTGGGCTCCAGGGAAGGGACGCGGCCAGGCAGGCAGTCTGCTCAGACGGCCCCCCCCTCCCCACCTGCCTCTCTCCCTGCCCGGGGGAATTCAAGCACTGTGTCCAGGGACAACTCCGGACCCTGTGGAGGCACCCGCGTGCGGAAAAATGAGGCCTCTGGCCAGCAGGCAGCACCACCTCGGCAGGCGTGACTGAGCCGCCCTGGGAAGTAGACCCTCGACCCCCAGGCACAGCTTCAGGTGAGTCAGTCAAGCCCGCAACCCCATGAGCGAGCCCCAAACCAAACCCGGCCCAACCGCCGCGCCCGAATCCTGACTCACACAAACCATGAGGTAACAAGCGCTTGGAGTAGTCTGTTACGCAGCAATAAGTAACACACATTTCTCCATCATCACAGCTCCGGCACTTCATGCTGAAGACACAGCTGCCACAGAATGAATTAGGAGGTATGTGAAATTACACCTAGCACCTAAGCTATCTGTGTTCCCTTTTGTGAGTATTCCCATGGTCGATCCAAATCATAGTAAATTTTGAAAGATTAACAGATGTCATGTGTCTAAGAGGAACAATTCTGTCTTCAAATGAAAAAGACTCGACTTTTTTTTTTAATACAAGACATGGTAAAATTTTTATAATGACTGTCAGTGACAGCAAAACTATTGCCATCTTAACATTTATTAGCATAAAAACAATACCCCACTTGTATAAAATCATCTTCCGATTTTAGTGTTAATTTAGCTGAATACAGTACAGCATGGGATGGGTTCTCCACACTCAGGGACGATCACACCAATACACACAGGCCATGCACAACGGGAAAATGAGGGGAGAGTCGGCATCTGCCACCCTGAGAGAGGAAAGCTGGGCCGCAGGCTTACCGGGGAGAGAAACGTATCGAAGTGCCTGAATCACTCCAGGTTCTGTGCACGCCTCACCTCCGTTAGCACTGACGGCCGGAGAAGGCACTGACCACCCAGGGTTCCTGCCAGGAGAACCCCATGGACAGAGCCTGGTGGGCTACACAGTCCACGGTCGCAGAGCTGGACACAACTGAGCGACTAAACACACACACACACAGCCCTGGTGGCGATCTAAAGGCAAGGGGTCATCCCTGTGCTCTGCTCTGTCAAGCAGATACCGCTTACAGGCCCTGGGGTTAGGGTGTAGACCAAGTTCTGATTCCAGCACCTATGGACATGCCACTGCTCATCCCGAGGCCACCAGTACTGGGGGGAAATCTGTAAACAATCTCAAGTGAGTTTTATTCTTGAAACTCACCTTCCTAGAGGGAGCCACTTGATTGGTAGGTCAGGAGAAGTGTACACATATGCAAAATTAAACATATTCAAAACCAAACTACTTCTGTGCTCCTACAAATCTTTTTCTAATTGTAATTTACGGCTTAAGGTATAGAGTGTTAAGATATCCACTTCTATTTAATTCACTGAGAATGCCCTAATTCACTTTGTAAATTAAAATGTGGTTTTAAAAATAATTCTAACAATGAAAAAATCCTGTAACCATTTTTTTAATCTTAAAAAAAATCTTGTAACCTTTTAACAAAAACCCATGATAATCCATAAGCAGCATTTCAGAAGCCATACGATGATTTTACAGAACCTGTAAAGCATAAAAAATGACCGTTATAACTATCTTTTAAACCACTGTGATGGTTTAGTACTTGCTTGCTGAACTCAACTTCTGGTTTGACATGAAAACAGCATAAATTCCTTCCTTTAAATAAACAAATTTCCATCAAAGTAAAGATGGAAAGAGAACAAACACATCTATATATTTGTTCCCTTACAAAGCCCTATTAAAATGACAGAGGAAAACTTGCAAAAACGCATAAATGCATCAGTCTGGAGGTTAGGGGGAACAGAGGTAAGAGCATCACATTTAGGAAGCCGGAAAGCACGTAGGCTAGTAACGATGACAGCGGGTTTCAGAAACCTGGCCCGTAATACAGACAAGTGACAAGAACTACTGGACATCAGAAAGATGGAGCAACCTGAAGAAAGACTACATATGCAGAGGAAAACTATTATTAATACACTCAGAAAAGATAGTCACGACACAGAACTGTAAGTACGCTATTTTTAAATTCACAAAGTGGAAAGAGGGGACAGAACGTTACACGTCTTACAAAAAAATTTAATCAAATATGAGCACCACTTCTACCCCACATATCTCCAGATCAGCGCACTCCCTAAGGCCAGCTTCTCTGCTGCTCTTCGGCATTTCAGGGCATAGCACATCCTGATTAAACAGAATTCCCACCAACGTACTAAAAAAGTGTCAGTTTTCCTTACTTAAGTCAAACAATTAAGACTTGCTTAATTTTCTTGATGAATTAATGTTTAATAATAGAATCTAGTTTAAAGAATATCTAAAATCTAATATTTAAACTTTAATAACTGGTATCTATAGAGTATCTGGATTCACGGGGAAGTAGTCAGCACTCTTCCGCGGTGCGCACGCGGCTGAGCGGGCTCGGAACTCCGCCTCCGTGGCCGGCTGGCGGCCCTTGCGTGGCACTGCCCACTGGCTCATTGCTTGTCATTCCAGATGCAATGGCAGTGCTGTGAGCAAGTCAACCAGGAGCAGCGAAGTGGAGACAGCGTGCATGCACCTGTCTGGCCATAAATCAGCAATCAGAGAAGCTGAGCAGCAGGGACGTTTGCAGCAAAGAAAGAAGGACTGTAACTAGATGATTTACTCACCTCTCTGATGTGTTTTGATTGGAATCTTATTGATATCTATAATCTGAACCAGAACATTTTTACCTTCTTTGATAGACGTTTAACATTCAGACAGACACCATTCATTTCTGAAAATACATGAATACATGTCCTGGGCCAGGGGTCGGGGTGTGGAAAGGGGTTTAAGGAAAAACTCTCACACTGCTGGGGGTTTAAGGAAAGGACTGTGCTTCCTTCCCTGGAAGTCCAATTCCGTTCTCGGACATACATCCCAGAATTAACAGCTATTAAGGGAGTGGAGGGAGAAGGCAATGGCACCCCACCCCAGTACTCTTGCCTGGAAAATCCCATGGACGGAGGAGCCTGGTGGGCTGCAGTCTATGGGGTTGCTAAGAGTCGGGCACGACTGAGTGACTTCACTTTCACTTTTCACTTTCATGCACTGGAAAAGGACATGGCACCCCACCCCAGTGTTCTTGCCTGGAGAATCCCAGGGACGGGGGAGCCTAGTGGGCTGCCGTCTGTGGGGTCGCACAGAGTCGGACACGACTGAAGTGACTCAGCAGCAGCAGCAAGGGAGTAGAGGCACAGAAAGCTCAAATGACTTGCTGAGGATAACAGAACACACAGCTTTGGAATTAGATTTGGGCACACAAAGCAGCTGATCCTCAATGGTTATTATTTCAATAAAATGAAAAACACCTAAAACTTTGCTTTAACTCCTTCAGCAGCTGGCAGGCTTCTGGCCTAAGTCTTTCTAAACACCGTCTTCACTCTCTTCCTGTCACCCACCATTAATCTCTGAAGGCTCAGTTCAGTCCCGTTCAGTTCAGTCGCTCAGTCGTGTCCGACTCTTTGCAACCGCATGAATCGCAGCACACCAGGCCTCCCTGTCCATCACCAACTCCCGGAGTTCACTCAGACTCGCGTCCATCGAGTCCATGATGCCATCCAGCCATCTCATCCTCTGTCGTCCCCTTCTCCTCCTGCCCCCAATCCCTCTCAGCATCAGAGTCTTTTCCAATGAGTCAACTCTTCGCATGAGGTGGCCAAAATACTGGAGTTTCAGCTTTAGCATCATTCCTTCCAAAGAAATTCCTGGGCTGATCTCCTTCAGAATGGACTGGTTGGATCTCCTTGCAGTCCAAGGGACTCTCAAGAGTCTTCTCCAACACCACAGTTCAAAAGCATCAATTCTTCGGTGCTCAGCCTTCTTCATCCAAGCGTAATTATTAATATGACAGTGTTATCTTTTGAACAAAATGACAAAGGTTTTCACAGTAATGTTCTTAAAGAGTAGAGAAGTAAATGAAATGAGCAAGATAAAAGAATGGTTTTATTTTATATGTGAAAAGAAAACATTAAACACTGTCTCCTATGAGACATAAATACAGTTCTCGAAGTGTGGTGCACAGACTTCTGAACATCTCAGGACACTTTCAGAGGGCTAATGAAGCCACAACTAGCTCAAACTACTACTAAGCCTGCATGTGCCTTTTTTCGCTGCATTGACATTAATAATGAGGATGCAAACACAACAGCAGGTAAACTGTTGGTGTCTTATCTCAAAAGCTAAACAATGGCACCACACTGTACTACCTGCAGGTAAAAAAGAAAAACAAATCAGCTCCATTTGCTCTTGTTAAAGCATAAAAACCATCAGAAGTATTAAATATTGGCCCCTGAGCATGCATATCTTTCTACTGCACTCCTAAACAGGATGGCTTTGCTTTGAACCAAAGCACTTGGGTATCTGGTAGAGCTGCAACCTGGATTAGCTCCTTTCTCCACGGAGCACCATTCTTCCTTGAAAGAATGACTGACTGATAAATCATGTTAATTCAGAGTTGGGTATATAGCAGTATATACCCAATATAGTATAGTATATATAATCATGTTAATTCAGACTTGGGTATTATCTAAAACAGTAATTGAATGAGCCTGTCATATTAAGAAAATCAGCTTAAAGTACTGGTTGCCAAGAATAAAATTTGACCTTCCCAGCAAAAAAAAAAAAAATCAGAATTTTGGAAACCACATCTGCTGCCAATACTTAAACAATTCTCCTGCTGTGGTTGGTAGTGATGTGGTCAGTGGTGATGTTAGAGAATGAATAGCTGTTGATACTACATAATGAAATCTATCAACATCTGGAAAGTCTGCACAACACAAGAGTCTCAGTAATGCCCAAATGACCAAAATTCATGTCACAAAACCACACATGGATAAGAGGATTGTTGAAAATATAAGAAAATAGCAAAAATTAAACGTGTGTGCACACAAACACACACCCAGTGAGTAAGGGAATAAATGCATGCATGCGAAGTATAAGACAATCAGCGGATTTTCATGCAACATAGTATGAAAGTTCACTGATGTGGTTTTAGATTCTACACTGTAATTAATGCATAAAAATCACTATTTTTCAACTTTTAGTATATGATCAAAGAAGAATATCAACAATTATCTGAACAAACTGTTAACACATTCTTCCTTTTTCCAACTATGTATGTGTGTGAGGATTTTCTTCATATCCTTCAAATGAAACAACATAAAACAACGGACTACTAAACCAGAATTCAGCTGTGGTCAGACAGACATTAAAGACATTTGCAAAGATGTGAAATAATGCTGTTCTTCAAGGGACTTTTTTTTTTAGAATATGTTTAAATTAACGTATTTCTCATAAAATCTATAAGAGAGTGGGTTTACTATTGCTCTTTTAAAAATTAAGTGTATTTTAAATGTGTTTAAATTCCTAATTCAGCAAATATCGACAGATATAATCCAAAAATGTTTATGACTGTAATGTCCTGAGACAAAAATAAACTTTAGAACTGCTGATTTATAATGTGGCATAAAACAGTGGGTTTTGAGTGTCAACAATTTTAAAGGTCTCTACGTTTCTAAGGCTGATCCCAATTCTCTTTATTTGAAAATATTTAACCCTTTTGCTACAATGTCATCGTGTTTACATCTTTGACATGTCCAAGGTCAGTTTTGTTCTTAAGTAAACACTAAAACCAAATATACCCTACACTGAATATAAAATGCCAGTTCTCCCATGGAGGACAGTACTACTGCTGAGCAGCAGAAACGATACTGCTCCACAGTCAAGGAATAAAGATAAAGAGACCCTTTCAGAGGAGAGGTGCCAACATGCCCAGGGCCCTGGCTCGGCCAGCTCACAGGGTCACGCTGCACAGAGGGGCTCAGCTAAGACTAGGAGCTCGGCCATGGCGCCGGCCAGAGCGCGGCAAGGGCAGCAGGCCTCGAGACCCGTGAGCAGCAGCACGGGGGGCTCGGGGGCCAGGAGGGCTCATGCTCCCCCCGCAGGCTTCGGCAGACCAGGTCCCTCAGCTCTGCTTCCAGCCCTCGGAACAAGCTGCTGTGACCCTGGCTCACAGTCTTACCTCTGTTTTACTCCCAGTGTCTGCAGAGTGAGAAGAACAGTAATTCCGTATATTCTAGTCACTGGAGAGGCATCACCCCACACTGACGCAGATGATGGATCTACCACACAGATTATACTTCAAACCTTCCTCGTCACCTAAGGGCAATGTTTCTCAGTTGGAAAGAAACACACTGCATGACTGCTGAAGCTGAATTAAATATGGAAATTTGTACCTAACAACAAAAAATAAATTGCACTTCCTTCTTTATCTGATGGCAATACAAATAAAAGTTAAGAGTTTTAAAATGTGTCTGTGTGTGTTTAATGTGTTGGTTCTAAAACCAACATAAAAGGAAAAAAAATCTTCCCCAGAGAAAATATCTGGAAAGCATGAAATTGGGCTATTAAGATTGGGGCGGAGGAGGGGATTGCTAGAAGAGGAAAAGAAAATGACACCGACAGGAGACACAACCAGTAATAAAGCACCTCCCAAAACGGGAGAGATCAAGGGACCATCTCACCCAAAGAAGGGCACAGCGAAGGGCAGAAATGGCAAGGGTCTAACAGAAACGGAAGCAGCTAGGAGGCGTCGGCAAAAACTCACACAAAGGAGGAGCCTGTCTCTTATACACATCTGATTTATAATGTGGCATAAAACAGTGGGTTTTGAGTGTCAACAATTTTAAAGGTCTCTACGTTTCTAAGGCTGATCCCAATTCTCTTTATTTGAAAATATTTAACCCTTTTGCTACAATGTCATCGTGTTTACATCTTTGACATGTCCAAGGTCAGTTTTGTTCTTAAGTAAACACTGNTAACCCCTAGAATCTATGATTATGCTACCTTACCTGGTAAAGGGGACTTTGCAGATGTGATAGAATTAGGGATTTCAGTTATTCTGGATTATCTATTTGGTCCCAATGTGATTGCAAAGGCAGTAATAAGTGAAAGAGGGAGGCAGGAATGTGAAGAGTCAGAGATTGAAGATGCGGTGCAGCTGGCACTGAAGATGGAAGGAGGGCCCCTGACCAATGCAAGGTGGTCTCTAGCAGCTGGAATAGGCAGACAAATATTCCCCCAGAAATTTCAGAATAAACATAGTCCTGCTGACACCTTGATTTTAGCCCAGTAAGACCCATTTTCTACTTCTGACTTCCGGAATTGTAAGATAGTAATTTTGTATTAAGTCGTATGCTCACTGATTCCCTTAACCTCCAAGTCAAACAGCTGTATCCATACCCAGAGCTGTTTCAGTTGCTGAGCAGTTCACTTCAGTTGGACTCTCACTGTTTGTTGGGATTCAGCGCTAGTTCTAAACTGATAGGCAAGTCAAATGCAATGGTATTATGTTTTTCTTTTCTGAAGCAGGTGTACCTAAGAATGAGAAATATGAGGTGCTCTTGTTCCTCATTTCTAGTTATAGCTATTAGGAAATATTCAAGCATAATTTGAACAAAGTGACAGTTTTCTTTATAGGAAGACTTTATTAATAGCATTCAAATTACTGTCATTAGTTTAGGGACTGTTTTATTTAACTGTATCCTCAGTCCCTCACTGAGTACATAGCATTGAATAGATTTTGAATGAATAAATGGGTTACTTAGAGCTTGTCAGAGAATTACTTACCTTATAGTAACTCAGCACATCACAAACTTATTTCTCTGAAGTTATTTAATGCTCTTCTCTAGGGTTTAGAGAGAATAAACATAACACCAATCAGTTTTGAACAATATGTTTCACTTACAGTCCCTAATTTGCTGGTAGGTCTCCTTATCTGATTTTTCTTTTCTTTTGACCCTCTGCTTTTCTCCATTTTTCCTTTTCTGCTTGAAAAAATGACCCGTTCTTTGGGTTGCAAACATTTCCTCTTAGTAGTTGATTTCAAAGCACGAGTATTGACAGAAAAATTCCACTAATGAGATATAACATTAAAAAACTACAATAAAATATAAAATCTGGGGTTGTTATAGCCACCACATTATTAAGTTTCTCCTGCTATACAGTTTAAAAGTTGTTTGTTCATTATAAAAATTTATATTTCCACCTTGCCATTCAATACCATCTACCTCACCTTCAATGTATTTGTAGTTTAGCTTAGAAAAGTCCATGTTCCCCCATCACAAAAACACATTTAGTGCAAATGAATTGACTCCTTCCTTCATACAACAACCCTGTATGATTAATGAATTAGTCTATTAAACTTTGAATTGAAGAGGAACAATCAATGGAGTAAATATCTTTGATCCATTAGGTACAACATTAACTCTCAAGCAAGCCTGTTTGGTGAAGCTATATTTTCATATAATGTTTTCAGTGTGATATTTGATAAGAAGAAAAGTTCTCAGTAAGGTCATGGTATGTAACTATTAATAAGCATTGAAGTCCTAACAACATTGGTTGTCAAACCTGATGTATTAATGTGAATTAAGGAGGTTTTCTTCTCCTAAGAGGAAAATAGATTGTCATAGGTTAAACAATGATCAGCAAAACAAAGGCAATGTCAGCTTGATAGAAAGCCTTCAAGGAGGAGTGACCTTTAAAAGGGAATGCATAAATAATCTCACCATAATCACTTGGTGCAATATTTTGGGTTTACAATTTATGTTGCAATAAAGCACATCTATTGATGTGATTTTTAAAAATTTTGCCCTTTGGGAAATCATCTCAGATTTTAAAATTAAAGCAAAAGACAGTAATGACAACAAAATATGAATAACTAAAACAATCACAGAATGAAATACTGGTTTGAAAAAGTCACCCTTTAAAGACATCGTGGAAAGTCAAAGTATTTTCAACTCGGCTCCAAATTACACAGAGCAAGTAGAAGATAGTTGTTGGTATGGAGCTACTACACCGATATCTTTTCATTTTATTTTAGTTTTTCTGTTGTGTTGTGCAGTACGCAGGTTATTAGTTTCTTGACCAGAGAGGGAAGCTGCGCCGCCTGCACTGGCAGCATGGAGTCTTAACCACGGAACCACCAGGGTCTTTTTATCTTTAGTAATCCCTAGTTTCAAGTTGATCCATGGCTTCTGTTACTTAGAATTGTGCAAAGAGGACTAATATAACATTTTATTTTATAAAATAGCAAAAATAACCCTTCTTCCATTCAGACTAAGCATTAGATTTAGGACCCCAAAGGAAAGGAGAATGTTAAAAGTGGAAGCCTGTGTGTTCT
The DNA here is from genome assembly GCA_006410875.1 of Neotragus pygmaeus. Taxonomy (NCBI): domain Eukaryota; kingdom Metazoa; phylum Chordata; class Mammalia; order Artiodactyla; family Bovidae; genus Neotragus; species Neotragus pygmaeus. Next base: position 1,723,362 of record SJYV01030329.1, on the reverse strand, counting down.
CGTTCTAGAACATGTCGAAAAGACCTAAATCTGACTTCTTTTCTCCAGGCTGATAAATGTGTAAGAAAGCAAAAAAAAAAGAAAAAAANTCAGACTAAGCATTAGATTTAGGACCCCAAAGGAAAGGAGAATGTTAAAAGTGGAAGCCTGTGTGTTCTCGTTCTAGAACATGTCGAAAAGACCTAAATCTGACTTCTTTTCTCCAGGCTGATAAATGTGTAAGAAAGCAAAAAAAAAAAAAAAAAAAGAGTAGCTTTTGTTCATTCTTACAACAAGTGTGTAATGCTTTTGTAGTAAAATATGTAAACAAATACACAGATAACGAAGAAAACAGGCAGAGACTTGCTTTTCTGGTCAAATGAAACATTTACAGGGACATGAAAGGTACCTAAGTTTTGGTTTGCTAATGTGGCAACCAATTTGATATTTATTTTAACATGCTGTTTCTCAAATAACTTCAGCTTAAAATATCCAATATATCAAGGTACCATATTTGGGGTAGCATGTCCCTGTCAGAGACATTTCAACTCTGGAGGCTTTCTATCCCATTTAACCAATTAGGAGACCACGCTTCTTATCCCAACTAACTAGCTGGTGGAATTAACAACTCAGTCTCTCTGGATCTTGTTTGCTTATCCATGAGAACACAGAAGTAAATTACATGATTTATACAAGACTCCTACCTTAAAAACAAGTTTATGAAATAAAAATATGCATCTTCAAAGCTAACTTCTAGCTCAGAGAGTGTTTCTGTTTTCTTGTCAGTTAACTTAAAAAAATATATAGTGTTCTTTAGAATGAAACTACTGGATATTAAAATTCCAATTGTATTTTTAAGGAGGGACAATATACCTTACCAAAATACACACACACACACACACACACACACACACACACACACACACANACTTCTAGCTCAGAGAGTGTTTCTGTTTTCTTGTCAGTTAACTTAAAAAAATATATAGTGTTCTTTAGAATGAAACTACTGGATATTAAAATTCCAATTGTATTTTTAAGGAGGGACAATATACCTTACCAAAATACACACACACACACACACACACACACACACACACACACACACATTTTTTGGCCTCAGGTTGTTAGCTTGTTGAGTTTGAATTTTCTATTATGCTTTTGGACACTCCTCAATTTTACATATACCCTTTGTATTTCAATAAAATTAAACTAAATGTATGTCACTTTGCATGGAGGAATGAACAAGCAGATAAATAGTATATAGCCACATGTTTCAGTAGATTAAACTGAGCTGAAATTATCCTTCATGCTGGCACTATAATAGGCTATTGATCTCAGATTGCATTTTTCTGTTTCTCTATAATTGAATTTTGTTCACAAATGAAAGAGTGTGTTCATTTTCAGATTGCATTTAGTGAAATAAAAATTGCATCTGGGATCAGTTTTATCATGTGCTCAATGGAAGACTAAGCCTTTCATTGAATTAAGTATGGAACACTGTGACTATTTTAAAAAAGTACACCACCTTCTTGGAAGAAATCTTTTTTTCCAAAAAAGCTAACATTTAAATTTTCATTGTTTTAAAAAATTCTGCATAATTATACCCATACATCAGACTATATGTGAAACTACAGAACTTTCTCCTGAGTGAAAACTGATATGATGCAATTACATAAATTAACCCATTTACAGGAACTAAAAGAAATTTAAACTAAAGAAAATAAGACATAATTTAAAAACAAAAGGATCTTCAAGTAGAGAATAGTTGTCTGCCAAAACTGGAGGTGATTTTTTGTCTTAAGCTAGACCTTCCTTTGAAAATTTTTAGTAGTAATGAGTTGGAAATTTTAGGAAGCTAAGAGAGATAGAGATCATTCTGTTGTTTTTGAGATTGCACCTAAGTACTGCATTTTGAACTCTTTTGTTGACTCTGAGGGCTACTGCATTTCTTCTAAGAGATTCTTGCTTACAGTAGTAGATATAATGGTTACCTGAATTAAATTTACCCATTCCAGTCCATTTTAGGTCACTGATTTCTTAAATGACAATGTTCGCTCTTGCCATCTCCTGTTTGAACACTTCCGATTTACCTTGATTCATGGAACATTCCAGGTTCCTATGCAATATTCCAGGTTCCTGTATATCAGACTTGACTTCCATCAGCAGTCACATCCACAACTGGGCACTGTTTTCACTTTGACTGTGTCTCTTCATTCTTTTTGGAGTTATTTCTCTGCTCTTCTCCAGTAGCATATTGACACCTACCGACCTGGAGTGTTCATCTTTCAGTCATATCTTTTTGCCTTTTCATACAATTCACGGGGTTCTCAAGGCAAGAATGCTGGAGTGGTGTGCCATTCCCTTCTCCAGTGGACCATGTTTTGTCAGAACTCTCCACCATGACCTGTCTGCCTTGGGTAGCCCTACACGGCATGGTTCATAGTTTCATTGAGTTAGACAAGGCTGTGGTCCATGTGATCAGTTTGATTAGTTTTCTCTGATTGTGGTTTTCAGTCTGTTTGCCCTCTGAGGGATAAGGATAAGAGGCTTATGGAAGGCTGATGGGAGAGACTGGCTGTGGGGAAAAGTGAGTCTTTTTCTGATGGGTGGGGGCCATGCTCAGTAAATCTTTAATACATGTTCAGTAAATCTTTTAATCTGTGTGGATCACAACAAACTGGAAAGTTCTTCAAGAGATGGGAATACCAGACCACCTTAACTGTCTCCTGAGAAATTTGTATGCAGATGAAGAAGCAACAGTTAGAACCAGACATGGAACAGTGGACTGGTTCCAAATTGGGAAAGGAGTACACAAGGCTGAATATTGTCACCCTGCTTATTTAACTTATATGCAGAGTACATCATGCAAAATGCTGGGCTGGATAAAGCACAAGCTGGAATCAAGATTTCTGGACAGTGAAGAGACGGAATCAAAGTGAAAACAACGCCCAGTGTGGATATGACTGGGAGAAATATCAATAACCTCAGTTATGCAGATGACACCACCCTTATGGCAGAAAGTGAAGAGGAACTGAAGAGCCTCTTGATGAAAGTGAAAGAGGAGAGTGAAAAGCTAGCTTAAAACTCAACATTCAAAAAACTGAGATCATGGCATCCAGTCCCATCACTTTCATGGCAAATAGATGGGGAAACAGTGGAAACACTGACAGACTCTATTTTCTTGTGCTCCAGAATCGCTGCAGTTGGTGACTGCAGCCATGAAATTAAAAGACGCTTGCTCCTTAGAAGAAAAGCTATGACTAACCTGGACAGCATATCAAAAAACAGAGACATTACTTTGCTGACAAAGTTCCGAATAGTCAAAACTGTGGTTTTTCCAGGAGGCATGTATGGATGTGAGAATTGAACCATAAAGAAAGCTGAGCACAGAAGAATTGATGCTTTTGAATTGTGGTGTTGGAGGAGACTCTTGAGAGACCCTTGGACTGCAAGGAGATCCAACCAGTCCATCCTGAAGGAAATTGGACCTGAATATTCATTGGAAGGACTGATGCTGAAGTTGAAACTCCAATCCTTTGGCCACCTGATGCAAAGAACTGACTCATTGGAAAAGACCCTGATGCTGGGAAAGATTGAAGCGGGGAGGAGAAGGGAGCAACAGAGGATGAGATGGTTGGATCGCATCACAGACTCCATGGACATGAGTTTGAATAGACTCCAGGAGTTGGTGATGGACAGGGAAGCCTGGCATGCTGCAGTCCTTGGGGTTACAAAGAATTAGACATGACTGAGCGACTGAACTGAAGAGATATCATTTAAAGACGCTTCCATGTTCTTTATTCTTTATCACTTGAGATGCTTCCAGTAATGTTCAGAGATTAGCCACACCACTTTCAGTCCTCTACCTGAAAGTGACAGTCTTCAACTGTCCAGTATGTCCTAGGTCTCAAAGTGCTTCATTTGTTCTTTGATGATTGTGTGCGGATAACAGAGGGTCTAATTTTCATCCCATGGCCTTGTAGGGGACACAAGGTTACTGTTGAAACAAAGCGGAAACGTTTCTGACCCTTTCTGAACTTTCTCTTGGTGGGAAAGGGGAGAGATGTGCCAATGGTGAAATTCAGTGACAGCATTCTCTCTGGACTCGCTGTTCAGGCCTCTGGGAAAGCTTCCCTACTTCTCTTGCCCAAAGTCCTGGAAGCAAAATGCTGGGAAGATTGTGTGGTGTGTTGTTGTTCACATTAGAAAGAACACAGCTTCAGGGCATGGAGAGAATGTGAACAGAGGAAACACTTAAGAGAAGAAAGACAATGAGCTTAGCAGATCCTTCCTAGCGGGGAGCATGAACGCAGTAGTGCCATTTCTTTGTTTCACTTTGTGTTCCAGCGTGCGGGTTTAGAAGTACTCATGAGTTAGGATTCTCAGTGGTTGCACATGGTGGCTGAGGAATATTTTGCAGTGGTAAACAAGTTGTTTTATTCTTAAATTTGTATGCTTCTTTGTTTTGATACAGCATGTATTAAGTCGCTACCACACTGACAACTAGATGGCTAGTGAAGGCTAACATTGGAAATGGTTTTTTCTTTTTTCTAAAGTATTTAATAATGTTAATAAATGTTTTAACACCAATACAG
>SJYV01030329.1:1705850-1718734 GCA_006410875.1 Neotragus pygmaeus | reverse complement strand
ACACACACACACACACACACACACACACACACACACACACACACACACACACACACACACATATTTTTTGGCCTCAGGTTGTTAGCTTGTTGAGTTTGAATTTTCTATTATGCTTTTGGACACTCCTCAATTTTACATATACCCTTTGTATTTCAATAAAATTAAACTAAATGTATGTCACTTTGCATGGAGGAATGAACAAGCAGATAAATAGTATATAGCCACATGTTTCAGTAGATTAAACTGAGCTGAAATTATCCTTCATGCTGGCACTATAATAGGCTATTGATCTCAGATTGCATTTTTCTGTTTCTCTATAATTGAATTTTGTTCACAAATGAAAGAGTGTGTTCATTTTCAGATTGCATTTAGTGAAATAAAAATTGCATCTGGGATCAGTTTTATCATGTGCTCAATGGAAGACTAAGCCTTTCATTGAATTAAGTATGGAACACTGTGACTATTTTAAAAAAGTACACCACCTTCTTGGAAGAAATCTTTTTTTCCAAAAAAGCTAACATTTAAATTTTCATTGTTTTAAAAAATTCTGCATAATTATACCCATACATCAGACTATATGTGAAACTATAGAACTTTCTCCTGAGTGAAAACTGATATGATGCAATTACATAAATTAACCCATTTATAGGAACTAAAAGAAATTTAAACTAAAGAAAATAAGACATAATTTAAAAACAAAAGGATCTTCAAGTAGAGAATAGTTGTCTGCCAAAACTGGAGGTGATTTTCTGTCTTAAGCTAGACCTTCCTTTGAAAATTTTTAGTAGTAATGAGTTGGAAATTTTAGGAAGCTAAGAGAGATAGAGATCATTCTGTTGTTTTTGAGATTGCACCTAAGTACTGCATTTTGAACTCTTTTGTTGACTCTGAGGGCTACTGCATTTCTTCTAAGAGATTCTTGCTTACAGTAGTAGATATAATGGTTACCTGAATTAAATTTACCCATTCCAGTCCATTTTAGGTCACTGATTTCTTAAATGACAATGTTCGCTCTTGCCATCTCCTGTTTGAACACTTCCGATTTACCTTGATTCATGGAACATTCCAGGTTCCTATGCAATATTCCAGGTTCCTGTATATCAGACTTGACTTCCATCAGCAGTCACATCCACAACTGGGCACTGTTTTCACTTTGACTGTGTCTCTTCATTCTTTTTGGAGTTATTTCTCTGCTCTTCTCCAGTAGCATATTGACACCTACCGACCTGGAGTGTTCATCTTTCAGTCATATCTTTTTGCCTTTTCATACAATTCACGGGGTTCTCAAGGCAAGAATGCTGGAGTGGTGTGCCATTCCCTTCTCCAGTGGACCATGTTTTGTCAGAACTCTCCACCATGACCTGTCTGCCTTGGGTAGCCCTACACGGCATGGTTCATAGTTTCATTGAGTTAGACAAGGCTGTGGTCCATGTGATCAGTTTGATTAGTTTTCTCTGATTGTGGTTTTCAGTCTGTTTGCTCTCTGAGGGATAAGGATAAGAGGCTTATGGAAGGCTGATGGGAGAGACTGGCTGTGGGGAAAAGTGAGTCTTTTTCTGATGGGTGGGGGCCATGCTCAGTAAATCTTTAATACATGTTCAGTAAATCTTTTAATCTGTGTGGATCACAACAAACTGGAAAGTTCTTCAAGAGATGGGAATACCAGACCACCTTAACTGTCTCCTGAGAAATTTGTATGCAGATGAAGAAGCAACAGTTAGAACCAGACATGGAACAGTGGACTGGTTCCAAATTGGGAAAGGAGTACACAAGGCTGAATATTGTCACCCTGCTTATTTAACTTATATGCAGAGTACATCATGCAAAATGCTGGGCTGGATAAAGCACAAGCTGGAATCAAGATTTCTGGACAGTGAAGAGACGGAATCAAAGTGAAAACAACGCCCAGTGTGGATATGACTGGGAGAAATATCAATAACCTCAGTTATGCAGATGACACCACCCTTATGGCAGAAAGTGAAGAGGAACTGAAGAGCCTCTTGATGAAAGTGAAAGAGGAGAGTGAAAAGCTAGCTTAAAACTCAACATTCAAAAAACTGAGATCATGGCATCCAGTCCCATCACTTTCATGGCAAATAGATGGGGAAACAGTGGAAACACTGACAGACTCTATTTTCTTGTGCTCCAGAATCGCTGCAGTTGGTGACTGCAGCCATGAAATTAAAAGACGCTTGCTCCTTAGAAGAAAAGCTATGACTAACCTGGACAGCATATCAAAAAACAGAGACATTACTTTGCTGACAAAGTTCCGAATAGTCAAAACTGTGGTTTTTCCAGGAGGCATGTATGGATGTGAGAATTGAACCATAAAGAAAGCTGAGCACAGAAGAATTGATGCTTTTGAATTGTGGTGTTGGAGGAGACTCTTGAGAGACCCTTGGACTGCAAGGAGATCCAACCAGTCCATCCTGAAGGAAATTGGACCTGAATATTCATTGGAAGGACTGATGCTGAAGTTGAAACTCCAATCCTTTGGCCACCTGATGCAAAGAACTGACTCATTGGAAAAGACCCTGATGCTGGNGAGACATTACTTTGCTGACAAAGTTCCGAATAGTCAAAACTGTGGTTTTTCCAGGAGGCATGTATGGATGTGAGAATTGAACCATAAAGAAAGCTGAGCACAGAAGAATTGATGCTTTTGAATTGTGGTGTTGGAGGAGACTCTTGAGAGACCCTTGGACTGCAAGGAGATCCAACCAGTCCATCCTGAAGGAAATTGGACCTGAATATTCATTGGAAGGACTGATGCTGAAGTTGAAACTCCAATCCTTTGGCCACCTGATGCAAAGAACTGACTCATTGGAAAAGACCCTGATGCTGGGAAAGATTGAAGCGGGGAGGAGAAGGGAGCAACAGAGGATGAGATGGTTGGATCGCATCACAGACTCCATGGACATGAGTTTGAATAGACTCCAGGAGTTGGTGATGGACAGGGAAGCCTGGCATGCTGCAGTCCTTGGGGTTACAAAGAATTAGACATGACTGAGCGACTGAACTGAAGAGATATCATTTAAAGACGCTTCCATGTTCTTTATTCTTTATCACTTGAGATGCTTCCAGTAATGTTCAGAGATTAGCCACACCACTTTCAGTCCTCTACCTGAAAGTGACAGTCTTCAACTGTCCAGTATGTCCTAGGTCTCAAAGTGCTTCATTTGTTCTTTGATGATTGTGTGCGGATAACAGAGGGTCTAATTTTCATCCCATGGCCTTGTAGGGGACACAAGGTTACTGTTGAAACAAAGCGGAAACGTTTCTGACCCTTTCTGAACTTTCTCTTGGTGGGAAAGGGGAGAGATGTGCCAATGGTGAAATTCAGTGACAGCATTCTCTCTGGACTCGCTGTTCAGGCCTCTGGGAAAGCTTCCCTACTTCTCTTGCCCAAAGTCCTGGAAGCAAAATGCTGGGAAGATTGTGTGGTGTGTTGTTGTTCACATTAGAAAGAACACAGCTTCAGGGCATGGAGAGAATGTGAACAGAGGAAACACTTAAGAGAAGAAAGACAATGAGCTTAGCAGATCCTTCCTAGCGGGGAGCATGAACGCAGTAGTGCCATTTCTTTGTTTCACTTTGTGTTCCAGCGTGCGGGTTTAGAAGTACTCATGAGTTAGGATTCTCAGTGGTTGCACATGGTGGCTGAGGAATATTTTGCAGTGGTAAACAAGTTGTTTTATTCTTAAATTTGTATGCTTCTTTGTTTTGATACAGCATGTATTAAGTCGCTACCACACTGACAACTAGATGGCTAGTGAAGGCTAACATTGGAAATGGTTTTTTCTTTTTTCTAAAGTATTTAATAATGTTAATAAATGTTTTAACACCAATACAGTATACTGACACATATATATGGAATTTAGAAAGATAGTAATGATGACCCTATATGTGAGACAACAAAAGAGACACAGACATATAGAAGGGACTTTTGGCCTCTGAGGGAGAGGGAGAGGGTGGGATNACGGAAGCAGCTAGGAGGCGTCGGCAAAAATTCACACAAAGGAGGAGCTGTACAAAAGGGTCTCAATGGCCCAGATAAGCACAGGGGGGTGTTCACTCACCAAGAGTCAGACACTGGGGTGTGAAGTCAAGTGGGCCTTAGGAAGCATTACTACAAAGTTAGTGGAGGTGATAGAATTCCAGCTGAGCTATTTCAAATCCTAACAGACGATGCTATGAAAGTGCTGCACTCAACAGGCCAGCAAATTTGGAAAACTCAGCAATGGTCACAGGACTGGAACAGGTCAATTCTCACTGCAATCTCAAAGAAGGATACAGTCAAAGAATGTTCAAACTACTGTAGAATTGCACTCATTTCACATGTTCCCAAGGTCACGCTCAAAATCTTTCAAGCTCGGCTTTAACAGCACATGAACTGAGATCTTGCAGATGTACAAGCTGGACTTAGAAAAGGCAGAGGAACCAGAGATCAAGTTGGCAACATCTGTTGGACTATAGAGAAAGAAAAGGAATTCTGGAAAAACATCTACTTCTGCTTCCACGACTATGCTAAAGCCTTTGACAACAAACTGTGGAAGATTCTTAGAGATGGCAATACTAGACCACCTTACCTGCCTCCTCAGAAAACTATATGGAGGTCAAGAAACAAGAGTTAGAACCAGATATGGAAACATGGATTGATTGAAAATAGGGAAAGGAATATGTCAAGGCTGTATATTGTCACCCTGCTTATTTAACCTATGTGCAGAGTGCATGGGTGTGTGCCAACTCACTTCTGTTGTGTCTGACTCGTTCATGACCCTAAGGACTGTAGCCCGCCAGGCTCCTCTGTCTGCAGAATTCTCCAGGCAAGAATACTGGAGTGGGACGCCATGCCTTTCTCCAGGAGATCTGCCCCCCCAGGGATCGAACCCTCGTCTCTTAAATCTCCTTCACTGGCAGATGGGGTCTTTACCACTAATGCCACCTGGGAAGGCCATATGCACACAGAATGCCGGGCTGGAGGAAGCACAGGCTGGAATCAGCAATGCCGGGAGAGAGACCAACAACCTCAGACATGCAGAGGACACCACCCTAACAGCAGAAAGTTGAGAGGAACTGAAGAGTCTCTTGATGAAAGTGAAAGAGGAGAGTGAAAAAGCTGGCTTAAAGCTCAACAGTCAAAAAACAAAGATCATGGCATCCGGTCCCATCACTTCATGGCAAATAGAAGGGGAAACAGTGGACACAGTGACAGACTTCATTTTCTTGGGCTCCAAAATCACTGCAGATGGTGACTGCAGCCATGAAATTAGAAGACTCTTGCTCCTTGCAAGAAAAGCTATGACCAACCTAGACAGCATATTAAAAAGCAGAGACATCACTTTGCCAACAAAGGTCCATCTACTCAAAGCTATGGTTTTTCAAGTAGTCACGTATGGATGTGAGAGTTGGAATAAAAAGAAGGCTGAGCACCGAAGAATCAATGTTTCTGAACTGTGGTGCTAAAGAAGACTCGAGAGTCCCTTGGACTGCAAAGAGATCCAACCAGTCAATCCTAAAGGAAATCAGTCCTGGGTGTTCATTGGAAGGACTGATGTTGAGGCTGAAGCTCCAATGCTTCGGCCACCTGATGTGAAGTGCTGGCTCAATGGCAAAGACCCTGATGCTGCGAAAGACTGAAGGCAGGAGGAGAAGGGGAAGACAGAGGATGAGATGGTTGGATGGCATCACCGACTCGAAGGACATGAGTTTGACGAAGTTCAGGGAGATAATGAAGGACAAAGAAGCCTGGTGCGCTGCAGTCCTTGGTGCTGCCCTGAGTTAGACACGACTTAGCAACCGAACAACAGCAATAAGTTGGAGTAGTGACTACCCTCGCGGGCCATATAGTTTGGTAAGGTAAGGATAAGATTACAGAGTCTCTGAGAATCTGAAAGAGAAACATATTTGGTAGGTTCCTACCTAATCAGACCCACTGGAGTTTTTGAAAAAAGAAGTAGAATGGGTAGTTTTGTTGGCACTCGACCGGGAACGGCTGGAGGGTACATCGTGGACGTGAGGAGCCGAGTCACGGAGACATGCTGCAGAGCAGATGCTGGCTGCAGGGCCTCGGGCATTCCTGGGCCAGAGGCCTGCTGTACGGATGGACATGAATCAGCAACTTCTCAGAAGTCAGAATTATCAGGAAAAGGATTAGGTCAAGGAAATAGAACTAGACTGAGAAGAAAAGGGAGTTCAATTCGAGACATGATGATTTTAAACTAGTTAAGAACAGAAACATTGAAGTATCAAAATGGCCCAAAAGTCCCAAAGAAACGTCACAGGAACCAAGTGTGAAAGAGGTCAGACAGGAAAGACTGACAACAGGAGAGGCAGACACTTCCGGAGTGGAGAGGCCCCTGAGCTGAGTGGCTCCATCATTCTGGGCAGACAAGTGCCTGCCTCCTTTTCAAGGTGCAGCCAACAGATGGACAAAGAACTGCAACGCCCAAGTCACCAGCTAAAACCCGAAAAGGATCCCAAGCTCAAGTTTTCCACCTTCTATTTAGAAATGTCTGAAGCTATGAGAATATATGAGCTCTCCAAGGTTCAGATCAGGGGTCACAGGTCGGAGGGCCACAGGCATGCTTGCTTGGACTGTGGTTAATAAAAACAGAGAGAGGAAAGACATAGCCGTGGCAGAAGAGTGACATAGATCTTTCCCTCTATCCCAGTGGGAAATATAGTTTGGTAAGCTAAGGATAAGATTACAGGGTCTCTGAGAATCTGAAAGACAAACATATTTAGTAGGTTCCTACCTAATCAGAACCACTGGAGTTTTTGAAAAAAGTAGAATGGGCAGTGGAAGAAACAGAAGAAGCAGAAAGAAAGAGTTGTGGCAGGGGACATTTATTTCCCGTCTCCAGCAACCTCTGCTGTCACCCCCAGACAATACTCATGTGACAAATTACAAGGTATGTCATTGCTGTGAAATACAGCTGGAAGGCAGTCTCTAAGACCATCGCTCATAGTAATACAGGGGTGCGTATGCTGGCGTGGACCACATACCCACGGGCTGTGCAGCGCACCACCTACAAACACCCTTTCCAACCAGCAGGCATGAGCATGCTAAGTCGCTTCACTCATGTCTGACTCTCTGCAGACCACCAGGCTCCTCTGTCCATGGGATTCTCCAGGCCAGAGTACTGGAGTGGGGTGCCGTTTCCTCCTCCAGGATCTTCCTGACCGAGGGGTCGAACACACGTCTCTTCACGTCTCCTGCACTGCAGGCAGGCTCTTTACCATTAGCACAACTTGGAAGCCCTTCCAACCAGCTATCACGTCAGCTCCCTCTCCCCAGGGTATTCCTGAACTTCAACTAACTGCCAGCATTCTAAATCTGCAATATTTCATATAAAAGTTTAGAGTCCTCACACTTTCCTTAACTGGAAGGTCTGATTACAGCAAACTCTCTTTTTTCCCCACTTGAAAGGAAGCCAACAGCAGTGTTTCTGTTGGCAGGGATCTGCTTTCTCATCACTTGTCCCTCACGCGGACCGTTCCCTCCTTCACATCACTAACAGAGACCTCTTTGAGGGAATCTGCAACCTTCAAAGAGACGTAAGTGGAGGATTAGAACCTCAGCTTCAGAAAAAGTCTTCAGGGCATGAGAGGAAACCAGCAAAGGGACCGAGAAAGCTGTTTCAGAGATCAGCACAGCACTGTAGAAACGGAGGGAGGAGATGACTCCACTGAGCCAAAGCCGATGCTAGACTCCACCAAGGAGAAAGGGACTAAGCCTGTGGGGAGAAAGCCAGCTGCTACGGAGCATTCACCCGGCAGCGAATGAAGGTAACAGGGCCAGAGAAAGGGGAAAGACACCAACAGCAAACGAGAGATGGAGAGTACTCGTGAAAGGTTTATACAATGATTGTTTTAACTGCAGATATTCATATACATTTGAATAGTAAAGAGTAAGAACAGGAAGTTGTGAGAAGGGGTTTTAGACTCAGTCTCAGGCAGAAGAAAACAAGGAAGTTTCTGTGTTCAGTAATGACTTCACAGAATAGCTTTGTCAATCTGTTCAGTTCAGTCGCTCAGTCCTGTCTGACTCTTTGCGACCCCATGGACGCCAAGCCTCCCTGTCCATCACCAGCTCCCAGAGCTTGCTCACACCCAAATCCATTGAGTCCGTGATACCATCCAACCATCTCATCCTCTGTCGTCCCCTTCTCCTCCTGCCTTCAATCTTTCCCAGCATCAGGATCTTTTCCAACGAGTCAGTTCATCCCATCAGGTGGCCAAGGTATTGGAGCTTCAGCATCAGTCCTTCCAGTGAATATTCAGGGCTGATTTCCTTTAGGATTGACTGGTTGGATCTCCTTGCAGTCCAAGGGACTCTCAAGAGTCTTCTCCAACACCACAGTTCAAAAGCATCAATTCTTCCGTGCTCAGCTTTCTTTATAGTCCAACTCTCATATCCATAAGTGACTACTAGAAAAACCACAGCTTTGACTAGACAAACCTTTGTTGGCAAACTATATCTCTGCTTTTTAATATGCTGTCTAGGTTGGTCATAGCTTTTCTTCCAAGGAGCAAGCATCTTTTAGACTGAGGCAATAACTACCTGCCTTGCTATAGTTAAGCTGTAACATACTTGAACAGAATATCTTAAGAAGAAATAATGATGAAATAAAAAGATACAACAAAACCCCTATATTATGAACTGAACAGACAGGTGATAAAGAGCACAGGAAATTGAATAAGTCATTTCCTGATCATCTTATCTGGTAGAGTAATTAAGATTATAATCAAGGAAGTTAGAAGATAACATCATCCCAATTGAAAATCAAAGTTTCTCACCAATAAACCTATGTCAAATAGTCTTTTTTAAAATCCGCTGACCACACATACAAATTACATCAGGAAGAAGCATATACTAAGTACTAGTAGTTTTCCTAGTTTCACCAGACACTGATTCATTCATTATGACTCTGTAAGACCTGTTTTATACCTATCTTTATGCTGTGAATAATGCTTTACCAAGGACATTTAAGTTTTTTCTTCTACTAACATGCAGTAGAAAATGCCTCACTCAGAATTAAGATCATGGCACAATTATTGTGGAACTATTAGCTTCTTAGCATTTTTATTCAGTGACCTAGTAAATTACTCAAGGTAAAAAAGAAGCATGCTCCTACTTTATATGCTTATGAGCATCCTCACTGCCTAAAAACTATGTTTCTTATTCAAAAGAATCATTATTGTATGACTTCTAAACTGGAATTAATTTTATACCAGAGAATAAGATTCTGATTTAAATACAGCTCATTTGACTTTTTTTTAACAAACTGTGGGAAGAACACTCACAGATGATTCATTTCTCATATTTTTGTGAATTCACCACTAAGATGTCTGACAGACCTAGAACAAATGTTTGCTCTCAATCTTTTTAGAAAGACTGTGTTATCTCATGAAACTCTGAGGGCTGACCCATGCTGAAGGCGCTCTGTTAGGCACTAGAGACACAGTGTTAGACAAAATGCACAGTTTCCTACCTCTGCCCTTCCATGTGTGGGAGCACCCAGCATCAATCTGAGTGGTTAAGTCAGGTTCAAGATGAAGTTCACTGCGAGAGGATCTTTAGAATAATGTATTCAATGTGATGCAGGGTAACGTCTTAAATGAAAGAATTACCTGGAAAGCAGATCAAACATAGAGGGACTGAAGCAGAATTGGGGTAGGAATGTGAATTTTTATTCAATCCCGTTTTATTTAAGCTGTTCTGCTCCTTCCCACACAACTGAAATTACGGAGTAGATGAGGACAATAAAGCAGCTGAGTGCCCGTTACAATACTGGCACCGCGCCAGATGTTTACAGCGCACGCAAGCACCACAGCAGGGGGGAACTCTCATCCCGATTTTAAATATGACTCCAAAGAGGCACAAACAGGTTGCAGAGCTTTGTCGAGGCTTTGCAAGGCTACACAGGCAGCGAGAGCAGAGCAGGGGCTTGGCCGCCAGGCTCCTCCGAGGAGCTCTGAAGGCCGAGGCGGCTCCCAGGACGGCGGAATCTTCATGACCGCCTGCCACAAACAGCTGGCAGGGCTTGAGACGCTTAGGAGGCGGGCGAGAGGGCCTCTGAGAGGTGAGGGAGCTGAAAGAATGCCAGCCTTCTATCTCCTTCCAAATCCTACCAGTCTCAGCCTCGGTACTCCTCTTTCTCAAAGGCCAGGAAGAGAAGTTGTTTCTCCCTTTAAAAAAAAAAAAAAAAAAAAGCCCAGGAACTGCAGTAGCATGGGTCTGTATGCCTGCACACAAGCACACACACGGGAATACACTTCTAATGTATTTCCAACACTGTTTCACAAAGGAGCCAACTCCAGCATCAGAAACAGCAGCAAAGAGTGCACAGTCCCATGAATAAACCTGTAAGCATTAAAGGCTCGCCACACTACCTTACCTTTCTCATTCTGCCTGACACACTGGAGAGCCACTTCCCCAAACGCCACCAACCCGTGGGTGGAGCTGCTGTCTCAGCAGGCGGGGCCAGCAGGATGCTGCTCACATGCGCCTATGCACTCCGCGTTCTAGCTCACCTGGGCTGCATACCACAGTCCTAACTTTTAAAGCAAGTATATCCAAATGGTAGAGGAAAACCCTACTATTACAACACAAGAGGTAAGACTTCCTGCTTTGCTTATTATACCTTCTGAACAGTTGACTTTATTATCGCTGATGTGTAATATATAATTATATATTTTATCATAGAATGTAATAATCATTTTTATACGTCTTTGCATACTGTTCTGCAACTTTGTACTCAGAGGTCAAACAAGGACAAATGACCAGAGTGACCTGCAAGTCTGTATCCTGCGCAAACCGCCTCAGTCAGTCCAGGGCGCCAGTGAGGGCTCGGGTTCTGGGCTGCCGTGCAGAGTGCAGGGCACCTTTCCCTGACTCGCAAGGGCCCCCCAGCTTGCTCAACCATGTACCCACCGCAGGGGCGTCTGTACCCAGTCAGCCAGAATCCTGCAGAGGCAAGCAGCAGTTGTAAGACAAGAGTATCCTGCAAGCCCAAGAAAACTGCTGTGAGGCCCGTATCTCATGGAGATTGCAATACTAAGTCACAACGATGATTACCCTGTCCCTTCCTGAAGCGTGGTCTTCAGACCTGCCCTGAAATCACCAGGAATGCAGTGTCTCAGTCCCATTTCAGACCTACTGGAAACAAAATCTGCATTTTTAACAAGATCTGCAGATGATTCTCACCCACATTCAGTGTGAGAAACAGGGTTCCAGGCCATGGACCCCACTTGTCCTGAACAGAGTTAAGAACAGGCCCACAATCTAAATTAAATACTCTCTCACTTACTGTCCTGACCTAACAAGACACATTGGCTACTACTACCTGGTAGGTCCCAGTCTGCTCAGCAGAGGAACATATATTTGAATTTTGCTGTGACAAATAATTCTTATGCATGTTTTCTAAAACCCACCTTTCATGAGTAATTTAAATGACTTGAAATGTCTTTTATATTCACCCTTTTGTGAACTCAAATTTTCCTTAAGAAATATTTCAACTGAATTCTCTTTAGTCAATTTTGAATACACAGACAAGAGAAATTAAAGTCTAAATTTTTATCACATTAAGAAAAGTCACTTTTAGAGAACTATTATGTTCCTAAAGTAGAAACATTAACTAAAACAATTTATTACAATTTGATANACTGCATCTAAAATAAAGGACGTACTCAGTAAGTGGGGACCTTCATTAGTGAGCAGTAAAGCTACTTCTGAAAGTCTGGCTCATACCTACTTCTTCAGTAAAAAATAATTCAAACTACTCTGTATTTCATGGATTTCTAAGGGATTTAACAGACTTATGTTACTATTAATGGAATTTTCAGAAACAGCTTTTCTTAAATTTATTTTATAAGTATAGTTAAAAGAACAGTTTTCTACTCACAAGATTTTCTGGTTATTTATTCTTAAGATTAAAAATAAATTATAGAAAATTTAAGAAAAACAGATGCTATTTTCATAAAGTGTTTAGTTCTATAAATGATGGACTATAATTGTAATTTTTAATATTAGAAGACATGATGGTTGTAAGTAGATTTACCTAAGTGTGGATATACAGGTATACCTACAGTATAAAGTGGATGTAAGTAGCTGTAAGTGGATATAAGCAAATATACTTAAAATAAAAATGAAATCTTCTGAAGTTCTTCCTCTAGACAAAAATACAACTTTTTCATTAGAAGTTTTACATTCAACCATCATAATACATGCTTTCCATATAATATATCCCCCATAAAGACTAATGTTTCTCATTAATGTACAAATAAACAGCATGTTTAGAAGATAAAATACATTTCCCCATTCACACTCTACTAGTGGCCAACCACAGTAATCCTTGCCTGCCCATGAGGGATTGATGGCTTATTAAACTCTGGATCAGGCCAGCCATTCACGCAGGCCACAGTCAGCAGAACAAGACTCCACACCCTGGTCAGAAGCCGGCCAGCCGAGGGTGAATGGAAGAGAACCCCAAGAGAGGAGACAGCCGGTGTGGGAATCTGGTCACTGCGGGCCAGATGGTAACTGACCATCAGACTCTATGGGAATTCTGCGTGTAAAACAAGAGAAGGTAACAGAATCTGTCAAAACAGAAAAGGAAAATATGGAGCAGCCACAGAGAAGCTGCACCTCCTTTATTCAACAAGTACTGACTGAGCCCAAGCCGAGGGCGACAAGCCCAGCGGTGTGTGTGAGGACGGTCACGCCGGGTGCCGCCGGAAGAGGGCTGCACTTCGGGGCCAGGTCATCGGGGCTGCCCAGAGGCCTCTCAGGAAACACACCGCCTCACTGGGCAGGAGCTAACGGGGCGGGAGCGGGCGGGCAGCGAAGCCAGGCAGGTCTAAGACGCCGCGTGCCCGCG
>SJYV01030329.1:1670431-1701390 GCA_006410875.1 Neotragus pygmaeus | reverse complement strand
GGTAACTGACCATCAGACTCTATGGGAATTCTGCGTGTAAAACAAGAGAAGGTAACAGAATCTGTCAAAACAGAAAAGGAAAATATGGAGCAGCCACAGAGAAGCTGCACCTCCTTTATTCAACAAGTACTGACTGAGCCCAAGCCGAGGGCGACAAGCCCAGCGGTGTGTGTGAGGACGGTCACGCCGGGTGCCGCCGGAAGAGGGCTGCACTTCGGGGCCAGGTCATCGGGGCTGCCGAGAGGCCTCTCAGGAAACACACCGCCTCACTGGGCAGGAGCTAACGGGGCGGGAGCGGGCGGGCAGCGAAGCCAGGCAGGTCTAAGACGCCGCGTGCCCGCGGCTGCACCAGCCTCCTGCAGGAGAGGGGCTCCAGGGTGCGCTGGGGGCAGAGGGGCTCCAGGGTGCCCTGGGGGCAGAGGGGCGCCAGGGTGCGCTGGCAGTTCCCAGTGGAAACCAGCAACTCTCACCCGGGACAGACTCCCCTCAGGGGCAGCACGGACTACTGAGACACTGCACGAGAGGCTTAAAAAAGGAAGAAAACAAAACACCTCCCCGGAACGGACTTGATCACAGGGTCTGCCCTGGCGAGATTAAACAGGTCACAGAGAGTCCTTCGGCCCCTCGGCCTCCCTCGGCTCCGAGCGCCATCCTCTCCCGTCCTGCCCCAGAGCGCCATCCTGCAGGAGCCCCACCCCATCCCACTGCGACCTCTACCAACACCGCCTCAGAAAAGCAACTCGGTATTAACCACGTCAGTCTTCATATAGCAGTAATTCAAACCTGTTTTCTCTCCCAGACTTATCTGCGTTGATGGCTTCCTAACAGGTGAATGAAATGCACTGCTGGCTACTAACTAACTGACTTTAAGCATCAGTGCGCAGGCAGGGTCAGGGGTCCTGAGGGGAGAGGGCAAGCACCTCCTGAAGCCACACTCCAGCGGCTGAACAGAACATATCACTGTATCCCCTGTAGAGAATGACATATTTTTTTTTAAATGGCAGTTGTTTTAAAATCATGCTTTTAATAGAGAGTAAATTAAATGATGAATTTGTTTCTATCCAACCTCCAACCTTTAAAAACTCACCCAAGATCTGACTGGCAAAGTGTATGTAAATTCTAATAATATTAAAAAGTAACAATTCAGTCTAATGAATGATTTATCACTCCATGATCCGAAAAAGTCACAAAATGAACATGTGAGTATCTGCTTAAACTACCAGTCGGTCACATATCATGTCTAATATTGCTATGTCTGGCTCTATACTGCTAGGATTTCGGCAATTACGGTTTTAATGGTATATTTATGCAAAATTTATTGCTGTATTCTACCACAAATCAATTCCTTTTATTCTAAATTAGTTTCAGATTTCATAAATTATTATTGATCATCTCATTACTATGTATAATTTAATGCAGCAAAACCACCGCTCTTTTGGAAGTTACACCTAGGAAACATACATGTAATCCAACAATTGCTTCCGCGTGCCTATAGGTCTAGACATACATTAAAATAAAGCTACAGTGACAGCTAGACGCAGGTTTACTATAAACTCCTGCTTATTGGCAATTAAAACTCCTCAAATTAATCCCTCTTGAGCCTGAAATATTTTTACTCTCACCTGCAAGATTACAGTTAAGATTACATTTGAGTAAGTTATTTAACTGAACATATTCAGGGACTTATCAAACCTGTAAAATTTACAGTCTCTCACAATGGGGACCTGTTGGGGATACTGTATCTTCTTTAAATGACAAATATTGCTTCTTTTTCCTAAATTAAATATATTTAACTCTGAATTAAAATTAGTCATGACACTGTGCTAATTAGAAATCTTAAGCGACATGAGAAATTTACCATACACTATTTCTCATACATGCATTTAACATATTTATGTGTTAACATACAGGGCATCTAAGAACACTTTAATATACATTTATTTGGAAAACTGATCTCTAACCCAGAGGGTGAAAACTGCCCCACATAATCTGCTTATCTTTTCACTCACTTAGCTATTTTGTTACCTTAATTCTAGATGATAACATCTGACTACGGAATATTTGAATACTCAAAGTTTTACTAGCTCAATAGCTTTAGAAAACTGACTAAAAGCTGGATGTCATACCTAGTGGAATAGAAAATTCTGTGCATATACTTCATGCTACACAATTTAGAAATTCAGACTATTTTTGTCATGCTTATTTCTCAACAGTTGAAAATTAGTCCTTAAAACTTAATTAATGACTGCTATCCTCAAGAGAGATTCTCAGCACACCAAAACAGTGTTTTCAAGGAAGCTGGTATCTTTGCTGTTCTGATCAAAACGGTAGAGTCCTGAATGGCCTGACAAAGCAGGCAATCACTGTCTAAAACCCTTCAAGGCTCCAGCTACAGGGACGAGTGGAATCAGAATCAATCACAACCCCTTAATTTAGAGCTCCTTCTTAATATCATTTGTTAACTTTTCATGATTATATTTTTAAAAGCAAAAAGAAAAATAATTATTTTTGCAATGACTAATTTCTCAGAGAATTATTTATGTTGCTCCGAAGAAGAGTCATCAGTGGTTCGGGTTCTAGCTCTTAGATGGGTTGACTAGTCTGAGGTTTACACAGTAAATATAATATACGGATACAGATGTTGACTTCTGAAGCCTGCAGGAAATCATAAATGCCTGAAACCCACACTATCAATTATCAGATGAAAATCTAACTGGCACATCCAGCTGTTGGCGGTAGCCAATCTTTGGAAGCATCCGTCAGGATGTTACTGGGAAGGATGCTGGGAAGGCGGCTGTTTTGAGTATGATAGCTGCACACGTTGCTGTGAGATGATGGACGCAGTTGATACATTTTTTAGTTCTGTGTTTAACAGAGCTGATTAAAAAGCTAATTTCATTCCCCTCTGTATTCCTGTTCTTCCAGTGTACAGCTGCCAACCATGGTTAAATCTGATTAGGCCCCACGTTGAGTTAATCAATTTGAGAGCATCAGGCATGATTAAGAAAGCATACACAATACGGTCACAATGTCTACTATCAAAAGCATGTGTACCAAGGCTTTTGTTTTCCCAGAACACTGCAACTGCTTAAAGTAGCTTAGCTTTATTTTGCTTTGTTTTGAAAAGAATTTTAAAAGAACAAAACCTCTATTTCTTCCTTAGGTCAATACAAAAAAATTATTCTGAACAGTATTAATACCATGATGAACTTTTTATCAATATTTATATAATGAAATAATCTCCAAATCACAGTCATGATTAGAAATAAAGACCAACAACAATATAAATGCTCACTACGTAAAACAGTATCCCACGATAATATCCTGAGACATTTTTCTATTGTTTTTGTTCACAATGATTAAAGACTACTGCAAAACACAACCCACTTTCCCTGCCTGTGATTTTTATAGCTTTGCTACACTCAGGTTTAACCCACAGTCAAAGGAAAAGGAGCGTGACCGTCTGATCACACGGTCTGTCGCGAGCCATGTATGTGTGTTATGACACCTGAGGCACAAGATGCGCGCGTGCCAGGCGGCAGGCGGCGGCGCGGGAAGCCGAGCCGCAGGGCTTCCCGCCTCGCTCTCCCTGCTGGGGTCATGGCAGCACTCAGAGAAGGCGGCTGACGGGGGTCCGGCGCTGACATAAAGGATCCTCTCTGTCGCCGCTGCTGCCGCTGCTGTCCGGCTGCTAAGTCTGTCCAAGTCTCGCGACCCCACGGGCGGCAGCCCACCAGGCTCCTCTGTCCATAGGACTGCCCCGGCAAGGACACTGGAGTGGGGTGCCACTGCCTTCTCCAAGGCATGAAAGTGAAAAGTGAAAGGGAAGTCGCTCAGTCGTGTCCGACTCTTCGCGACCCCATGGACTGCAGCCCACCAGGCTCCTCCGTCCATGGGATTTTCCAGGCAAGAGTACTGGAGTGGGGTGCCGTTGCCTTCTCCAAACCTCTCATTACTTTATACTAAAAATGTTCAGTTAATTATTTTTAACTTACTGCAGAGCAGAACAGTTTCCTCATATTCAGATGTTAAAAGGTTTTTTATTAAAACAAATTGAAACAAAAAAGCTACAATGCAGGTGCTTTTTGCAGAACTGCAATTCTAAGAACTGGGTGTAACCTGTGCTCCGTTTCTCAGGCAGGCAAGCACTGAAGGAGCTTCTGAAGGAGACCAGCGCCCGGGGTCACGGAGCCGCTGCAACCACCAACCCGCGCAGGCCCGGCAGCCGCCTTCCTTCCACTGGCATCGGGAAGTAACAGAGAAGGGAAAACTAAAATAAAGCAGGACGACGCTCACCCCTGCCTGCCTTCCCCACGCCGGGTCTCGCCCGCCTCCCCAGCCTTCTGTATCCTCCAGTGACCCCTCACGGGCCATCCCGTCTCAGGCGGTCTGTGAGGGTCTGAGGGGACAGAAGCAAGCATTACTATGAACTGAAAGCAGCTCAGTTCAGGTTTTTAATGAATCTGGGTCTGGAGGACAACATGTTCTGTTTCAAATGCAAACTCAGTCTTCTGGACACCGTGACAAAGGGAAATGGGAGTTCTCCGACGTCTAGAGCTTGAACCATCCCTTCCCTCTCTGGAAAACCATCCCTTCAACGCCCACCCCCAGTCCTGTGACTGGGGATTTCTTTAAGTGTTTGGTTTCTGTTTAAGAAATTTAAGCACCTCCGTCTATCAAACTGATTGATAATAGGGTTGCTGGAAATTATAAGGCAATAGAAGAAAGATGTCATACATTACAAATCCATTGTCGACACAGCAGCCAAAGTGTCCTTTTTAAAAAGTAAATCCTCTTGGGACCCCTCCACATAAAACACGCCAAGGCTGCCCGCTGCTTTCAGGAAAAAGAAGAAAATCTTTCACAAACCCAGGAAGACCCGGTGTGATCTAGTCCAGGCCCAGTCTGAGCCCTTCCACCCCAGACGCCTCAGAACCCTAGTCATGCGGGTCTGTTCCGGCACCTTCCATCCGCATGCTGCCCCCTCAGCCTAAAACCCTCCTGTCCCACTCTGCAGTTCAAGTTGGCTGCAACAGTGATTTTGCAAAGAAAATTTCTTCCCTACCACCTCTTCCCACACCCCATGTGATACACTTTCAAAGCAGCCCCAAGACCTCTTTCAGAGCCTTTCTCACGGTGATCATTCATAAATGGAGAGGAATTGTTGCCGCCTGCCCCCCAAGTCTTTTCCTCTGGAATGTGGGTACCAAGCAAATCAGTCTTGAGATCCCTGCAGCCCCTGCCTAGCACAGAGCTCCGCACACAGGAGGCGCACATCGCCAGCCTCCAAACAGCAACATCAACACCAGCCTCACAAGGTTATTCTGAGGATGAAATCAAACAACCCACTGGAAGCCCAGGTTCAGACTAGCACTCAGTGCAAGTCAGCTGTTAATATCAACATTTATTTTTATAAGAGTGAATAAATGAGGGCACTTAGGAACATTTATTAAAACTGTTCAAAAAGTGGACACCGAGACAGCTCCACTCCATTTCCTTACTAACTCTCCAGTATGTATTGTAAAAAAAAAAAAAAATGAGAGCTTTGCAGAATACTTATCACCAAGAATATCCAATGCATCATTTTTAAGTCAAGAATTGCAGTCATAAAGGACAAACTGTGAAACATACAAAGAATATGTGGACATTGAAAACCATTTTCTTAATGAATCTAGGCATTTCCTCAACAATATGAGTCTTTATAACTTAAAAGGCTACCACAACAGACTAGTTTTTTACATTCACAAACTGCAGTTGATGTTAAACATGAGCGAAGACCAGGAATTAGCGCTCCATGTAGGAAGAAAAAATACAGCAACCTAGCAACTCATTGCCACTACACTTCCAAAAGATAAACCCCTGTCCTCTATGTAATATTTGACCTCCCTTCTTTCATCAAAGTACTTTCCCCATTACATCACAGGATTTCTACACAAGAATGATTTACACACTAAGAGTCACGTTTATCAGTATCTCCATCACTCTTAATAGCATGTACTATGTCAACTTCAAATGAAAATAATTCCAGAAAGTGGGAAAATTATTCCTAATTTAGCAATTTCAGAAGTTCATTCACCTATGTCATGATGCTACAGAATTATCACACTGCATTTTATATTGTAAAATTGTTCTGGCCATGCAAACCATCAGTGATGGCTAATTTTATGCATCACCTTGACCTGGGTGGGAGAGGCAGACGTTTAGTCAAATGCTCTTCTGAGGGTGCCTGCAAGCGTGTTTTTGAATCACATTAGCATTTGCAGCCCTGGCTGGTAAAGCAGACTGCCTTAACTAATGTGGGTAAGGTTCTCACTCAAACCTGAACAGGATAAAAAGGCTGAGCCTTCCTGGGGTAAAACGGAACCCCTCCTGCCTGACAGCGTCACTGAAGACATGTGTCTTCTGCCTTCAACTCCACTGAAGCATCAGCTCTTTCTGGCTCCAGAGCCCGCCAGCTTTTGGACTGAAACACTCAGACCCTCACCTCTCCTGGTTCTCCGGCCTTCAGACTCAGGTTAGGCCTGCACGGCTCAGCTCTGCTAGGACAGCGGATCTGGGACTTCTCAGCCTCCGTCATCAGGCGAGCGAGTTGATTCCTGATGACAAACGTGTGTGTGTGTCTGTGTGTGTGTGTGTGTGTGTACAGATATGTACACATCCTGCCGATTCCTGATGACAAACGTGTGTGTGTGTGTGTGTGTATGTGTACAGACATATAGGTATCCTGCTGGCTTTGTTTCCCTGGATCCACAATCCCCGGCAGGCCCATCAGAAGGCAAGTTCCAGGGACTCAAGGCGCACGTCTCCCGTGCTGACTGCCCCGTGTCCTCTGGAATGCCGCTGTGTGCGATGAGGCACAGGCGAGAGGTGTGGAGATGGTGCGGTCTGCTCCTCCAGGGCACTCACCGCTGGAGCAGGCACGTGGGCCGGTCAGGGACAGCCTGCTGACACACAGCTGGTGGGTCAGGACGATCCGCCAGCGGACGTTCCTCCCGGGCGCGGGCCTGTGCAGACGAGGGGCACGCCCAGCCTGGGGCTCCCCTGAACTGCTGCCGAGGCTGCGCCTGGTGTGCACCTCGGGCTGGAGCGGGGCTGAAGCCAGGCTCGGGGCCGCCGGAAGCCTCAGCCAGGATGAGGGTCAGAAATCCCTCTTGCGGCGCCACCCCCACCGCCCGTCCACTGCCCCTCCGCCTGGATGTACAAGAGCGGTGGCAGGGGAGCCCACAAGATATAAGGTTACCCTGGCTTGTTCCCCAGAGGGGAAGTGGCAGAGGAGGCGAGGAGTCCTGACCGCAGAGAGGGGGCCCAGCAGGAAGGGCCCTCTAGCCTCTGCTGCTGGCAGCTGCCGGGCCGGACGAGCAGCAGCCCGGCACCTGGAGAGGGCCCTTCCGGAGCCCCAGCCGTACAGAAGGGGCTCCACACGGAGACCCACCTGGTTCCTGGGGTTCCCATGCCCTGTGTCATGACTCCTGACTCTACCAGGCTCCCAGGGCCCAAGAAAACAAGCCGTTCATGCACATAGCAGGTTAAAGAATGCACCCCACCCTCCTGCTGGGCCCCTGCCGTGTTAAGCTACATGCCATGTTCCTCCGTCTACGACTTTTCTCTCCAACCACGTCCACTGACACAGGCTTTCGGCTTTCTGCCCACGGAGCGCTCTAGCGTTGGGTACAATCCACCTCAGCCACTGCTGGAATACTGCTGCTCGGCGCCCAGAGCAGACGACACTCTAATGAAGGCTCCTGCAGGGCAGTGAGCACTTCCCGCTGTCCTGTGTCCCTCACCCAGCCCCGAAACCCTCTCCCTCTGGAGGGCGAGCTCTGATCTGGGCAGGCGGGCCCTCTCCAGTACCATCTCTGAGCATCATCAGTATTTCTTTATTTCAGTGTGTCCCAAAGGTACCGTGCCCCGAAGGCCTTTGGTCTTTCACTTTTAAGTCTCCCTGCCAACTTTAAGTGGGCTTCCCGGGCATGGCCCACCCGCACCAATGCCCTGTACGAGAGGGGCACACAGCTTCCTCAGGAGAGGCTCCCGGTCCCCGCGCACCACCTCCCTGGATGAGGGGCCCAGGGTCCCAGGGCAGCAACAGAGTCAGCAGCTGGGAGGAGAGCGAAAGGAAGGGCGCGTTTTCACCAGGATGCCCGCTTCTGCGTCGCCTTCCAGCCTATCCCGCCTTCCGGCCGGCTCGCCTGACCCCCACTCCCACAGCAGCTCCAGCTCCAGGGTTAGGAGAGAGCCGCTGCTGGGCCCAGTCACCTTTCCAGGCGGGTCACCACTCGTGACTGGCCCCTAGCCTTCACCCCGCTTTCCTAGACCTCATCCGCATATGTGCGGTGCTGCGTGACTGGGAGGGTAGGCAGTGGGTGGGAGAGCCCTGCACCTCTCCGAGGGCTATCGGCCACCGTCTGCGGCCGCGACCTGAGCCCCAGCCCCTCCAGGCCCTGTCACCTACACCTCAGATGCACGGCGCACTGAGCCCTCTCACCCGCGCCCCGGATGCTCGGCGCACTGAGCCCTCTCACCCACGCCCCGGGTGCAGGGCGCACAGAGCCCCCTCACCTGCACCCCGGGTGCACGGCGCACTGAGCCCCCTCACCTGCACCCCGGGTGCACGGCGCACTGAGCCCCAGCCCCTCCAAGCTGCGTCACCTGCACCCCAGATTCACGGGTGCAACCCCGTCCTCTGCGTTTCACCTTCACCTTTCGTTCCTTGCTGGTTCCCTCCCTCAGGCATGTAAACGGCCTCAGGCCTCCCCAAGTCCTTATACAAAGTCCTTATACAAAGACCCTTCGACCCGGGTCTCTCCTCCTCCCCAGGACAGCGTGCGCCTCAGGCGCAGGCCACACAAGGAGCCGCCGGTTCCCCGCCCTGCGGTCCTTCCCAGCCCAGAGCACTGAGGTTTATACCCTCCTGGCGCTGCCCCTGCTGAGGCGCCGAGGGCCTGTCTCCGCAGCGCAGCGGCACGCCAGTCCTCTCTGCCGTGGTGCTTCTCTGCTCCCTCACAGACCTGAGAAACACCTTCTCCCTCGAAATTCACCTCCTCGGCCTCCATGCCAGTCTTCCGGCCTGAGATAATGACCCACGCGATGGGAAGCTTAATAAAACGAGCGGCTGTCTCTATGCTTCTTGTTTATACGTCTCAATTTTCAAAACAGAGATGTTAATCAGCTCATTTGAAGTACACACAAAGTATACGTCGGTATTTCTGAAGTAGACACAAAGACCAGGGTTAAGCGGCAGACTTGCAGCCATCTATTTCATTCCTCTCAAAATTCCGGATTAAAAAAAAAAAATTTTACTGAACTTCAGTTGCTTTACAATGTTGTGTTACTTTCTACAGCAGAGCAAAGTGCATCAGTAACACACACACACATCCCCTCTGTTTTGGATTTCCTTCCCGCTGAGGCCACCACGGAGCACGGAGCAGAGTTCCTGGCGGTGCAGCGGGTCCACCTCAGCTACGGATTTCACCCAGAGGGTCAGCAGTGCGCACGTCAATCCCAGCCTCCCAGTGCACCCCACCCCCGCCCCCCATAAGCTTGTTTTCTACCATAAGCTTGTTTTCTACATCCGTATTTCTGATTTGCAGGTAAGTGGACCTGTACCATCTCTCTGGGCTCCACGTATAAGCAACAGTATATGGCATCTCTCTCTTTCTGACGTACTTCACTCAGTATCACAATCTGCAGGTTCACCCATCCATGTCACCGCGGATGACATTAGTTCATCCTTTTTATGACGGAGTAATACCCCGCTGTATGTGCATACACAGACAGTGACACCCCGCTGTATGTGCATACATAGACAGTGACACCCTGCTGTATGTGCAAATATATACAGTGACACCCTGCTGTATGTGCACACATAGACAGTAACACCCCGCTGTATGTGCATACATCTGCAGTGAAACCCCGCTGTATGTGCATACATATACAGTGACACCCCGCTGTATGTGCATACATAGATGGTGATACCCTGCTGTATGTGCATACATCTGCAGTGATACTCCGCTGTACAAGCATACATCTGCAGTGATACTCCGCTGTATGTGCATACATCTGCAGTGATACTCCACTGTGTGTGCATACATCTGCAGCTATACTCCACCATGTGTGCATACATCTGCAGTGATACCCCGCTGTACATGCATACATCCGCAGTGATACCCCGCTGTGTGTGCATACATAGACAGTGATACTCCACTGTGTGTGCATACATCTGCAGTGATAATCTGCTGTACGAGCATACATCTGCAGTGATACTCTGCTGTATGTGCATACATAGGCAGTGATACTCCGCTGTACGTGCATACATCAGCAGTGAAACTCTGCTGGACATGCATACATCTGCAGTGACACTCCGCTGTATGTGCATACATCCGCAGTGATACCCCGCTGTGTGTGCATACATAGACAGTGATACTCCACTGTGTGTGCATATATCTGCAGTGATACTCCGCTGTATGTGCATACATCTGCAGCGATACTCTGCTGTATGTGCATACATCCACAGTGATACCCCGTTGTATGTGCAAACATCTGCAGTGATACTCTGCTGTATGTGCATACATAGGCAGTGAAACTCCGCTGTACGTGCATACATCTGCAGTGATACTCCATTGTACGTGCATACATCCGCAGAGATACTCTGCTGTATGTGCATACATAGGCAGTGACACTCTGCTGTATGTGCATACATCTGCAATGATACTCCGCTGTACGTGCATACATAGACAGTGATACTCCGCTGTGTGTGCATACATCTGCAGTGATACCCTGCTGTGTGTGCATACATAGGCAGTGATACTCCACTGTATGTGCACACATCTGCAGTGATACTCCGCTGTATGTGCACACATCTGCAGCGATACTCCACTGTACGTGCATACATCCGCAGTGATACCCCACTGTGTGTGCATACATAGACAGTGATACTCCGCTGTACGTGCATACATCTGCAGTGATACTCTGCTGTATGTGCATACATAGGCAGTGACACTCTGCTGTATGTGCATACATCTGCAATGATACTCCACTGTACGTGCATACATAGACAGTGATACTCCGCTGTGTGTGCATACATCTGCAGTGATACCCTGCTGTGTGTGCATACATAGGCAGTGATACTCCACTGTATGTGCACACATCTGCAGTGATACTCCGCTGTATGTGCACACATCTGCAGCTATACTCCACTGTACGTGCATACATCCACAGTGATACCCCACTGTGTGTGCATACATAGACAGTGATACTCCGCTGTACGAGCATACATCTGCAGTGATACTCTGCTGTATGTGCATACATAGACAGTGAAACTCCGCTGTATGTGCATACATCTGCAGTGATAACTCTGCTGTACAAGCATACATCTGCAGTGATACTCCACTGTATGTGCAAACATCTGCAGTGATACTCTGCTGTATGTGCATACACAGGCAGTGAAACTCCGCTGTATGTGCATACATCTGCAGTGATACTCCACTGTACGAGCGTACATAGACAGTGATACTCTGCTGTATGTGCATACATAGGCAGTGACACTCTGCTGTATGTGCATACATCTGCAATGATACNATACACAGGCAGTGAAACTCCGCTGTATGTGCATACATCTGCAGTGATACTCCACTGTACGAGCGTACATAGACAGTGATACTCTGCTGTATGTGCATACATAGGCAGTGACACTCTGCTGTATGTGCATACATCTGCAATGATACTCCGCTGTACGTGCGTACATAGACAGTGATACTCTGCTGTGTGTGCATACATCTGCAGTGATACTCTGCTGTGTGTGCATACATAGGCAGTGATACTCCGCTATATGTGCATCCATATGCAGTGGGGTGAGCCATGCCTGGGAAACCCACTTCTTGATCCTTTCCTTGGCCAATAGATATTTAGGTTGCTTCCATGTCCAAGCTACTGTAAATAATGCGGCTAGCATACATCCTTCCAAATCATAGTTTTTTTCAGGATACATGCGCAGGAGTGGGATCATATAATAGCTCTATTTTAGCTTTTCAAGGAACCTCCATACTGTTCACAATAGTGTCTATGGTTACCAATTTACATTCCCACCAACAGTGAAGGAAGGTTCTCTTTTCTCCACACCCTCTCCAGCATTTATCGTTTGTAGAGTTTTCGATGATGGTCATTCTAACTGGCAATACCTCACTGTACTTTGGTTTGTGTTTCTCTAATAATTAGGGCTTCCTAGCTGGCACAGTGGTAAGAATCCATCTGGCAATGCAGGAAACGTGGGTTTGAACCCTGGGTTGGGAAGATCCCCTAGAGTAGGAAATGGCAACCCACTGCAGTATTCTTGCCTGGAAAAATTCTATGGACAGAGGAGCCTGGCAGGTACAATCCATGGGGTTGCAAAGAGTTGGACATGACTGAACACCCACAGACACAATAATTAATGATGTTGAACATCTTTTCATGTTTTTTTGGCCATACACATGTCTTCTTTGGAGAAATCTCTATTTAGATCTGCCACTCATTTTTGATTGGGTTCTTTGTTTCTTTGATACTGAGCTGCACGAGCTGTTTGCATATTCTGGGGTTTAATCCCTTACCTGTTCCTTTGTTTGCAAGTATATTCTTCCATTCTGAAGGAATAGGCTGGATTTTACAAATGGATCAAGCCACTCCATGCATGCGTGAAAGTGAAAGTCGCTCAGTCGTGTCTGACTCTTTGCGACTCCATGGACTATACAGTCCCTGGAATTCTCCAGGCCAGAATACTGGAGTGGGGAGCCTTTCCCTTCTCCTGGGGATCTTTCCAACCCAGGGATCACGCCTCGGTCTCCCCCATTGCAGGCGGATTCTTTACCAGCTGAGCCACAAAGGAAGCCCAAGAATACTGGAGTGGGTAGCCTATCCCTTCTCCAGGGCATCTTCCCGACCTAGGAATTGAACCGGGGTCTCCTGCATTGCAGGCAGATTCTTTACCAGTGAGCTACCAGGGAAGCGGTCCGTATCAATACGGCATCTCAGTGCCCGGATCACGCTTGGGCATTCTGGCCTCACGGTTTGTTGTGGGATTAAAAAAAAAAGCAAAAAACCATTAAACCCATTACCAATATACTGTAGGCGGTGTTAGGAAGAAATCATTTCCACCATCTGATCCCAGTGAGTCTCCTTTGGAGGCTCCCACAAAGGGGCTCTATTTGAGGATTAAGTCCTAAGAGAAAGATTTTAGATGGTATTGTCCCATCCCCCACTCACCCTTCCCACTTTTTTCTTTTGCTCTAGGAAATTTAGGGTCAGATTCATAGTTGAGCCCCAAGAATTGTGGGACTTGAACACATGAGCATTCGATGCTTCCTTCCTCCTCTACCCCTACTCATTTTCTAGAGATTGGGAGCAAAGTCTAGGTTCCCAAGGTTGGCGCTCTTCCTCCGTCTCCCAGAATGTCAAATGTCAAATGTCAAAGGTCGGCAAGTCACTCGATCCCTGTCAGTGTCACTTTCTCAACTGCAAAACACAGACAGCAGTGGCCCCCACGCCACACGGCTGGTGCAAGGNTTTCTCTGTAAATACTTCAGTTTAAAAAAAAGGTTTCATTTGGGTTTATAGATCTAGTCTGTTATTGCATCTTGGCTGGATGTAGAAGTTGTGTAACAGTTAACAATGCTTTCCTTCCCTTTCAAAATAGATTTTAAGAAATTAAAATAACTTTGCTCGTTTAAAAACATTAAGCTTCAGTTAACAGAGACAATTCACGTATATGGAATAGCATGTTCCCTGACAATCTTAGTTGATAATTAGTTTGTTTCTATGTGTGATCTTGGACTTACGGTAGATCAGCATATAAGCCAATTGTTTTCCTCATATTTTTTTATTTTAAATTTTTATTGGAGTATAACTGCTATACAATGTTGTGTTATTTTCTGCTGTTCACCAGTGTGAATCAGCTGTACGTATATGCATAGCCCCTCTTTTTTGGATTTCCTTTCCTGTGCTATACTGTAGGTTCTTATTAGTTATTTATTTTATACATAGAATCAGGAGTGTATATATGTCAATCCTAATCTCCCAATTTATTCTACCCTCCCTTTCCCCACTTTTGGTGTCCATACATTTATTCTCTATATCACTATTATCTTAAAGGATAATTAAAACCTCTCTTCTAAGCCATTTGGGGATCAATTTCTTTCTTTTAATTTACTGCCTCTTTTTCCTATGTGTTGAGAAATTGTTCTTATAGAAAGGCTTCAGTTTTGAAAGTTTCATAGGAATTGTTTCTTTGAACTGAAAGTACAGACTGTAAAACCTAATCTCAGTTGAAATAGATACCAAATTGTTGTTGTTGTTCGGTCGCACAATCGTGTCGACTCTTTGCAACCTCATGGACTGTAGCCCGCCAGGCCATGGGATTTCCTAGGCAAGAACACTGGAGCGGGCTGTCATTCCCTTCCTTAGGGGATTTTCCCCACTCAGGGGTCGAACCCACATCTGCACTGGCAGGTGGATTCTTTGTCACTCCCATCAGGGAAACCCAGATATCACATTACTTGATCTGTTTTCAGAGGTTGAAGTTATCTGTGGCATAACCGATGTATGTGTGTGTTCATTCTCTTTCTACTCCGTTTGCTCAGTCTAATCCCCTGTGTGTTGTTAATTTGGGATTAAAGTGCATTTCAGAAGATTTTGGCTGTTAAAGAGCACGGTAAATTGAGCTCTTCTGCAAAGGCTTCATGACTCCAATAACTATAAATGGCACTGCTCCTCCTGGTGAAGGCTCTCTTATCTTTAAAGGTCAGGATCAAACCTCTGAACACTTGTCTGGCTCCCTTGATCTGAAGAGATCTAGCTTTTGATTTCTTTGGTCCTTATTGCTTCAATTACTTATTTACCTGCCTTAAGTTATTTCTGAAATGAGAGATAGAGTGGAAATAGAATATAAAAAGCCTCTACTTCACAGTTGGATCAAGAAAGGCATCAGTTCAGTTCAGTTGCTCAGTCGTGTGCAACTCTTTGCGACCCCATGAATCACAGCATGCCAGGCCTTCCTGTCCATCACCAACTCCTATCCATTGAGTCATTGATGCCATCCAGCCATCTCATTCTCTGTCGTCCCCTTCTCCTCCTGCCCCCAACCCCTCCCAGAATCAGGGTCTTTTCCAATGAGTCAACCCTTCGCCTGAGGTGGCCAAAGTATTGAAGTTTCAGCTTCAGCATCAGTCCTTCCAATGAACATCCAGGACAGGTCTCCTTTAGGATGGACTAGTTGGATCTCCTTACAGTCCAAGGGACTCTGAAGAGTCTTCTCCAACACCACAGTTCAAAAGCATCANTGTGGGGAGGAACTGTGGCCCCAACACAGGGCCAACCACACAATCGGCTCTTAGAAAACATTTGTTTGGTGTTAAACGACTATTCCTGGAGGAGGGCATGGCAGCCCACTCCAGGATTCTTGCCTGGAGAATCCCATGGACAGAGGAGCCTGGTGGGCTACAGTCCACAGGTCACAAAGAGTCAAAGACGACTGAGCGACTATTAATTTCAAAATGCACCCTACTCAGCTTATTTATTACTCACTTAACCTAATAATAGCTGTTTTTGGAATACAACAGCGCCTTACACTCTTATTCAAGAACATAAGTTTATTTTGCCATTTCTCTGCACAGATACCATTCTGAGCCTATTCACAGGCTTGCCTATTAATCTCT
The DNA here is from genome assembly GCA_006410875.1 of Neotragus pygmaeus. Classification (NCBI taxonomy): domain Eukaryota; kingdom Metazoa; phylum Chordata; class Mammalia; order Artiodactyla; family Bovidae; genus Neotragus; species Neotragus pygmaeus. The sequence goes on along the minus strand of SJYV01030329.1, from coordinate 1,685,707 downwards.
GGCGGGTGCTTTGTCAAGCATGAAGGTTATTCTTATCCCTGTGACAAACCCTTGCTCTTTAACAACACAGCAGTGTGCACGCCTGCCCTTTCCTCCCTCATCTCAATAAGCACTAATCTGAAGCTGTAGGCATCAGGGTGTGAGGAAACCCCCCTTCCCAAGCCTCCAGCAGACCGCGGGGCAGCCCCTGACTCCGCCCACCTTATGAAGTGATTATTGCAAGCACACCAACACCCATGTAAGCCTGCCTGATCTCCTACCCGGACAAGCGTGCTGACTCAAACTCAACCTCTGCTTTGCAGACTAGTCAAGAGCTCCCCAGCTGGACCTCCCAGCTCATGGGGTCTGACCACGGAGGAATGGAAGGTCACTGGGTGCATTTACATCTACATGTCCAACTGAACACCCATCTGACCACCTTCCGCACAGAAGAGTAAAAATCTGCTCCACCTAAGTTTACCATCTCCAAAATCCACTGTCAGGAGTCCCCAGTTGACTGATTACAAAGCTATATGAAATTTGGTCATGCTTCCAGGCAAATCCCTACTTCCTAAAAAGATGGCAAACGGGAGTAATAGAATATCCCAAGTATGGAGAATGATGACGTCAGAAACCGCGCACAGCTCCACTTCCCCATCAGTCACCAGTCCACAGACCACACCTCTGGTGAGCGTAAAGACGGGAAGAACTGTTCCACAATGTTTCCTTGCTTAGAGACATCTGGTATGTAATGTGAAAAAGGAGAAAGAATCAATGGGACAGCTACCGCTTGTTTAGACAGTCACCACACCCATATTTACATATTTGGGGAGGCTACCCTGCATTTATTACTTAAAACACTGTATACATTATTCCAAATACTATCTATAATCCATACTCCATGGTTCTTAAATGCTGTATTTTCTCACCTTAGATGACATAGGAAATTATTAATTTCCCATTAATGCATGTAATTAAGAATGGAATAGGTCTGCTACACAAATATTCTTCATGTATCATCCTTTTCTTATATATTTGAAAGTTATAAATAAACAAAGAAATAAAAGCCTCACTTACTAACTCATATATAGAACTTATAACAAGTAAACTACCTGTTTTAAATGAAACAGCCAGGCCAATAAACTACACAAATTATGAACCACAGGCTCCAAGAAGGCAAAGGAGAGAGAGACTGACTTGCAACCCACGGAGGAGGAAGACGAAGCCGAGTGTGGTGGCTGAGAAACACGTCCCACCACTGCCTTGCATCTGAGACCTGAAAACTCCTCTGAAATAAGCAAACGAAGTCATTTTTAATTCCTCCAGAGAAGGGGCACACACTGCCTACCTCTCGAGGCGTCCATTATTTCTCTGGACAGCTCTGGTTGAAGATGAAGACTTTGTATCAAGAAGGAAATGGTTTCCTTCTGACTTAACACAGCAGTGCTAGCTCCACACCCTGAAACCCCACGGAGTAAGGGGAGTCCCTCTTCCGTTTTCTAGCTCTGAAAACAGTTAAACACAGCTACTGTGCCCCCTCACTCCCCCAGACGAGGTAACTCCAGTTCCTTTCCAACGTCCTTTCTGATCGCAGGTAAGACTTCCAACTTTCCTTGTTTATATTAATGGTATCTACATTTTCTAAGTGTATAAAACATATCCATTCTGTCAATGAAATCAGCAACACATCGACTATCAGAACTGAAGGCTGGACTGGGCTTGGTCATGAAACTGTGTCCTCGTCAAAGTGCTGACTTTTCTCTGGTTGGAGGGAGGCCAGACCATACGCTTTCCTGTTTCAAAATCCTGTGAGTCCACCTAAAAACAATCCTTTCAATGTCACTTTCACTTCGTTAAAAAAAATAAATAAAAAAATTTAACCATACTATATATATTAATATTTATACCGGTCTTTTACTTAATTAAGGGCATTTTGTGTGATGCTCTAAAAAATACGTTAGGGGTCGCTGGCTCTTAGAAAATAATAGTGGTTGGTAAGAAGGGTGGGGAAAGACAAATGCTTTACTGTAAGTGCCCTTAAAAAAACTCAAAATGACCTGCTAGCTTAGTCTCACCTAATGTTGAAGTGGAGCATAAGCGTAAGCTTGAGAAGTGTTCATTTTTCTAAGTCTGTACGTGACACGGTAGTTCCTAGTCACCTATGGTCACCTAAATTTAAATTACATTTTAGTAAAATTATAAATTAATTTACTCAGATTAGCTGTCTTTCAAGTGCTAAATAGCTACTGCGCTGGATGCCAGATACAGACCACTTCCATCCTAACAGAAAGTTCTGTGGGTCAGTGCTGTTCTAGACCACTCTCCTGTGTCTATTCTGCAAAATCAGCACAGCGAAGGCTCAGATCACCTGGGCTCTAAAGCCTGAAACCTCAGTTCTGCACCGTACTGCTGTGTAACCTTGAACAAGTGATTTAACCTGTCGGAGCCTGTCTTCCCACCTATAAAATACTATCTACAACGAGTGCCTCCCTCCTGGAGAGTCATGAAGATTAAGTGAGACAACGCTGGTAAACTACAGACCTCGGGACACGGCCACAAACACTGGCAGCACCCACAGACGCCAGCTTCCTAGAGCAGCAAGTGTATCCGTTCCCTCACGGGTCCACCAAACACCAAATGAGTGCAAAGACTTGAAGTCTAGAGATTAAAGAAAGAACTCTCAGCCAACTGGGTAAGTCAGACAAAGGAGTTAAAACATCAGGAGACCCGAGAGCAGTGGGGTGCGGGAGGGGAAGCAAGGCGGAGACTGGCTCGGGCACCAGGGCCCTCTTCTCCTCCAGATGGTTCTGAACCACTGCCAGGCCTCCTCTTCCAGGAGCAGAGAGTGGAGGAAGGGAGGCAGCGTGCACGCGTGCTCAGATGCTTCGTCCCGTCTGACGCTCTGCGACCCGTGCACTGCAGCCCGCCAGGCTCCTCTGTCCAGGGGTTCCCCAGGCAAGACGACTGCAGTGGGCTGCCACGCCCTCCTCCAGGTATCATCTTCCTGACCCAGGGATTAACCCATGTCTCCTGCGTCTCCTGCATTGCAGGCAGATACTCTGACGGCCGAGCCACCAGGGAAGCCCAGAATAATATGCTGCTTCTACCCAAATAAGGGCTTCCTACAGCTCAGTTGGTAAAGACTCCACCTGCAGTAGGAGACCCCGGTTCAATCCCTGGGTTGGGAAGGTCCCCTGGAGAAGGGAAAGGCTACCCAGTCCAGTATTCTTGCCTGAAGAATCCCATGAATTGTATAGTCCATGGGATCACAAAGAGTCGGATACAACTGAGCAACTNTCCACCTGCAGTAGGAGACCCCGGTTCAATCCCTGGGTTGGGAAGGTCCCCTGGAGAAGGGAAAGGCTACCCAGTCCAGTATTCTTGCCTGAAGAATCCCATGAATTGTATAGTCCATGGGATCACAAAGAGTCGGATACAACTGAGCAACTTTCACTTCACCCAAGTGTGGAATTCATTATACCTTTAAAGGATCCTATTAAGTCCCTAACTTAAAATATACAGACATTCTAAGTAAACAGTTCTAAATGAACATTTACAAAAAGCATAGTCAGAAAGCTAAAGGTGGTAACATTAAAAAAATCAAACAACCCTCTTTAAATAAAAAATACTAAAAAATATCGTTTGACTTGCTACTTGCTATAATGCTTAGTTGATAAAAGATATTGAAGCCAACAAACAATAATAATCACAGTAAAGAAAATGCTTTGGACACACTAAAGAATAGCTTTCAGGACATCTTAAAGACAGAACAGCTATGGGAACTAAAATATCACCTGCTAGACAGTAACATGACACTTGCTATCAAAAGTGCTTAAGTAGTCAATCTGAAATAATAACCAGTTATAAAACCGGGCAAACTACAGTAAGTGATAAAAGGTTCTACTGCTGCTATAAAGTGCAATCCCTTTGTGGTCGGCTAATGTATGTTTTTTCAGACATTCTTATACCATTCTTAAAGCAGCAAAGATTAGAGAAAAAGAAAAAGAAAATCAGAAGCCACAAATAATGGGCACAAACTCACTTAATCACAACATTTCCCCTTACTACGAAATGAAACATCTACTACGAAATCTATGGTTAAAGACAGATGCTAAAAAAGAACATCTTGGAGTAGGAAAGTAAGGCATCTTTCCGGTGGTTTTACTCAGATAGTGACGTCTTCTCCCAGCTCAGCTTCACAGTAAAGGCACTGACAGCAAGCGAGGACACCTGGGCCCCTGCGGCCGTGCTCGTTGTGTCCCGGGTGAAAAGTCAGCTTCGAGGTGAAGCGAAAAGAAAGCCACACATACATTCTCGGTGGTCATGAAAGAGCACAGCGCGAATATCAAAGAAGGTACAGAAACAAGAATACAAACAGGGGTGAAGTGCCCGAAACTCAGCTCTGCCAAAGGAAGGTCCTCGCGGGGCTGCAGCGCTGCCCACACCCCCACCGCAACCCAGGCGTCAGTGAAGACTTTTGTCCCCGGAGAGTCTATGCAAAACCGCTCAACACGTGGCGTCAAGAACTCAAAGCAGTGAACGAAAAATACTCCTCAATTACCTCCACTAAAGAAAGGAGACACGGATATGAAAAGTCAGCCTCCTGCGTAACACAGGGCCTCAACATAAACTCGACCACGTTAACGACTCCTCGTAAGAGGCGCCCCAGCATTCTGCTCCCCCGGGCCTCCCTGGAGGCTCAGATGGTAAAGAATCCGCCTGCAGTGTGGGAGACCTGGGTTCCATCCCTGGCTTGGGAAGATGCCCTGGAGGAGGGCATGGTAACCCACTCCCGTGTTCCTGCCTGGACAGAGGAGTCTGGCAGGCTACAGTCCACAGGGCCACAGAGACTGGGACGCGACGGAGTGACTAAGCGCACAGCGACTCCTCAGAAGAGGCGCCCCAGCGTTCTACTGGCAAAAGGCATTCATGCCGCCTTTCAGTTATCCAGGCTGTTTATTTACTAATGATCTGCCCTGCTCCAGAGACTGAGGTTGCTTTTAAAAAAATGTACCCAGTATAAAAGAACAAAATGATGAGAGGATATAAGGTGGGAAAAGAGAGTAAGAAAATAAAACAGAACCAGAGGTCAGGTTTCTACCAAATGCAGCTAGCTGCTAGCTGCAGGATGCACAAGGCCATCAGCTTTAGGGTCACGGAGAGGGAAGCAGACCCCTTTTAAGAGCCGCAGTCTACAGATACTGGCAGTCTCTGCCAACAGTACCATCATTTCCCTGGTCTTGGTCCTTTAAGCATTTTATGTTTTCTCTCTGTGTTAGTTTTAACCATATCTACAGGATTAGGAACTACGTCTGATTACCTTCTTGCAACCTACATTTTCCTACCACAGATCTAACAGGAAGCCCTCAGTAAATACTGAGGTGCAGGGGAACATGACGGACAATCAGGCTGAGGAACAGGGAAAAACAGTGTGGCGTTAAATGTGCAGACACGGAACTGCAGACTATTCCAATGTAAAAACAATCCTTTACCTGACTCATGGCCAGTGACAGCATAACACGAACATATACGCTCATACACACACACACACACACACACGACAGGAGAGTGTCACAGAAATCACACTACTCAAACGATTACTTTTCAGAGTGTTCCAACTAATCATTGTTTTATGGAATTCAGAAATTTAAATCAAGCACAGTACCTACAATATACTGGATTGCCTTGCATGTCGATTTTTTCTTTTTTTTTCCTTAACTAAACCACATGTACCTAGCCACATGTTTGATATATTTCTCTATCTACTCACACATTTGGAAAAATAAAAGATGAATGATCAGAAAACCTGGGTTTAAATGCAAATCAACCATTTCTAGTCCTGCAATCCTGAGCAAGTTACTTAATTCCAGAAGCCTCACAGAGAAAAGGCTAAACTGCATCATACATAAAAATCCCTTAAAAACTACAAAATGCTACATAAATATTATTATAATCATCATAAAAAGGAAAATAATTAGTAACTGTCAGACTTTCACATTGTTGGCTCTCTGTAGAAATCACACCTATTCAGACACAATCCCTAGTTTCTATCTCAATGCTTTCCCATTCTATGACATAGTTTTGAGAGACATTAACTCACACACTTTTTCCCCACATACTGTTTCAGCTAGTAGGGTCTGGAACACAGACTTTCCTCTAGTAAGTGGCTCTCATCAACAGCAAGATGAAACAGTGGTAAGGCGCATGTCCAGTCACAATCTCCTCTATTCTGGCAACGCCTTAACTAATGAGTTAAAACAATGAAAAGCAAAGCATCAGCACTTAAAGCTTCTGATTCAAACTTACTACAGAGCTCCCGGCGGCTCAGCGGTGAAGAACCCACCTGCCAGCGAAGGAGACTCAAGTTCCAGCTCTAGGTCAGGAAGCTCCCCTGGACAAGGAAACGGCAACCCATTCCAGTATCCCTGCCTGGGAAAGCCCACGGACAGAGGAGCCTGGCAGGCTACAGTCCATGGGGTTGCGAAGACTCATACATGACTCAGCGACTAAACAAGAGAAATCAAGACCGTGGCACTGGCCTAACAACAGACATAGATCAATGGAATAATACTGAGTCTAGAAATAAACCTTCACATTTACAATCCATTGATTTTTCAACAGGATATGACGACAATTCAATGGGGAAATGGGTCTTTGTAGGGGTGGTGCTGAGATAACTGGGTATCTACAAGGAAAGCATGAAGCTGGACCTGTAGCTCACACCATATACTAAATGGATCAGACACCAACATATAAAATCTAAAACTAAAAAACTCTTATTAGAAAAATGTAGGCAAAAATCTTCTTAATCTTGGAATAAGCAATGGTTTTACAGAAATAACAGCAAATAAGCAAAGTAACAAAAAATAAACTAGACTTCATCAAAATTGAAAATTTTTATGCTTTAAAAGTAACTATCAAGAAAGTGAAAACACTATCCACAGAATGAAAGAAAATATTTGCAAACCACATATCTGATATGGGACTTGTAGTCAAAATAAATAGTACTCACAACTCAACAACAATACAACTTAAAAATTGTCAAAGAATTTGAATAGACATTTCTCTAAAGAAGACACAAAAATATACCTGATACAAGTGAAAAGATGGTCGTCAAGATCGTTATTCATCAGAATAACAAATATCCAGACCACAGTGAGGCAGTACTTCACACGGACAAGGAGGACCATCATTAAAAGACAGGCAGTAACAGTGGCTAAGGCTGTGGAGAAACTGGAACTCTGACACACTGCTGTTAAGAGGGTAAAGTGGTGCAGCCACGCTGAATACAGTCGGGCAGTTCCCCAAAAGGTTAAACACAGTTAGTGTTTGACCCAGCAACTCTACTCCTAGGTCTATCTATACCCAAGAGAAATGAAAACAAACGTCCACACAAAACCTTGTACACAAATGTTCACAGCAGCATTATTCACAATAACCACAAAGTGGAAATAATCCAATTGTCCATCAACTGATGAAAAGATAGACAGGATGTGATACAGCGACACAATGGACTATTATTCAGAGTCAAAAATAAAAGTACTGATGAATGCTACAACATGGACGAATCTTGCAAACGCTATGCTTCATGCAAGAAGCCAGTCACAAAAGACTACACATTGTATGATTCCATTCGTACAAGATATCCCAAAGGCAAATTTATAGACAGAGGTAGACCAATGGTTGCCGAGGGCTGGGTGGTGGTGAAATTGGGAGGAAATGAGAAAGGAGTGATTGCTAAAAGGTATGGTGTATCTTTTGGGGTGATCTGAAAGCAAAACTGATTGTGACAGATGTAAAGCAGTAAATACGCTAAAATTCACTAAAATTTATACTTCAAATTACATCTCAATAAAGCTGTTACAATTAAAAAATAGAGCAGAGCCTGTGTTCAATGAGTAGATAATTGAAACATAGCAATAAAAGTAAAAACTGCTAATATAACTGAACTACATTCTCTTAAGTATTTTCTCCTTTTATTTGCTCAAATACTAAATCAAAAATCAAAATCCAAGCAAATCATTTTTTACCACAGTCTCTATTTTTAAAAAGTAGCAAGGATCTCTGTCATTTCCATGCTTATCAAGCTAACATATATTTAGGTAGTATCAGATCATAACAGAATTTGAATCTAACTTCTGTGCAACACAGAGACACAGGTTATCCTCAGAATGACAGAAACTTTTATTTTAATTCAGAAATTTTTCTAGCTAGCTGCCAGTTTCCCACTAGCATTGGGGAAACAGAAATGAACACACCAGCACATTTGCAGATTTTGAGTCTGCATTTTTGACGACTGTGCGGAATCCTCAAAGTCACATCACAGTCATCTACGAGCTAAGCTGGTGTGCAGGTCACTGAGGGAGTGAGCAACTGCAGCCACCAGCCAGCACCTCCAACTCAGGGTGGGACCAACACATGGGCACCTGCAGAGGCCTCGGAGAGAGCCCTTCAGATGCCGCGGGCCAATTATGTTCTCATTGCACAGACCGAGCAAAGCACCTCTACCATTTACAGAGAATACTCTAAGTATATAACGAAATTTCCCCCAGATTATGTACACATTCCTATGCCTATGATCCTACAGACCCTACAATTTTGTGAACAGAAACTTTTTTCTTAGATAAATCATAAAGTTTTGGTTTTAAACATTAATTCTGTTATAAAACAATTAACTTAATCCAGCCTAAAAAAAAATCGTATCACTGCACTTTTACCTGAAAAACAATGACCAAAAAAAGTGAAATGAAACCCATAAACTGTATAGGCAGATATTTCCTACACAAAGAAATAACATCATCAAAATATTTCGTGTGTACTCTTAAAAGATTTAAGTCTGCTTGGCGGGGGTGGGTAAGACCCTGGACAAGACTACAGCAGAAGACAGACACGCTGGTTCCTGTACTATGAACCCCAGAGTCGCTTAGCGGACATCCCAAGAGATCCACGAGAGTTCCGAGGTCCCATCTCTAACCCGACACCACCACAGAACGGGGCTGCATCACCGCCTCAGCTCTAGAAAAGGAGACTAGAGCACAGTCCAGGGGCCCGCGAGACACACGCAGCCCCACCGAGACCCCGCGGAGGCCACGCCCTCCTCCGCTCCGACCGCCCGAGCGCACCGGGGCGCCGGCACACGCCCTCCGCCCGCGGCAAGGAGCCCGAGCCCCCCAGGGGCAGGGCCGCGAGAGGCAGCTGTCCCGGGAAAGGCCACTCAGGGGGAGGCGAGGGGGGCGGGACTCTCTCCCCGGCAGATGGGTTCCGTTTACCACACTTCTATGAACTCTTCGCAGCCATTCACACACGCGGAGGCCGCACAGAACTTTTAACTCAACCACAGAAGTACTGTTGACTTTGTGCCAAAAAAACCCAAATTATGTTCTAACTTCTCCTTCTGAAGACAGTTATTGCATTGTCACTAAAATATAGGTGGACAGATTTACTGTAAACCACATTTATTTGACACCAGAAAATCCAAAGACCACGGTAATCCTCTTTAGGAGCAAGCGCTGCGGATGTGAGGGGCGGGGCCCGCAGTGTGCACCGACGTGAGCGGCGGGGCCGCATAGCCTTCAAAGTGAGGGGCGGGGCCTGCAGGAAGCTTAGACGTGAGGGGCGGGGCCCGCAAGGCCGTCGATGTGAGGGGCGGGGCCCGCTTGGCCGTGGACGTGAGGGGCAGAGCCCGCAGAGAGCGTCGACGTCAGGGACAGGGTCCGCATGGCTGTTGATGTGAGGGCCAGGGCCCCCAGGGAACGTTGACGTGAGGGGCGGGGCCCGCAGGGAGCTTAGACGTGAGGGGCGGGGCTCGCATGGCCTTCAATGTGAGGGGCAGGACCCACATGATGGTCGGCGTGAGGGGCAGGGCCCGCATGGCCGGACGTGAGGGGCGAGGCTTGCATGGCCGTGGACGTGAGGGGCGAGGCTCAAATGGCCGTGGACGTGAGGGGCAGGGCCCGCAGAGAGCGTCGACGTCAGGGACAGGGTCCGCGTGGCTGTTGATGTGAGGGCCAGGGCCCGCAGGAAACGTTGACGTGAGGGGCGGGGCCCGCAGGGAGCTTAGACGTGAGGGGCGGGGCTCGCATGGCCTTCAATGTGAGGGGCAGGACCCACATGATGGTCGGCGTGAGGGGCAGGGCCCGCATGGCCGGACGTGAGGGGCGAGGCTTGCATGGCCGTGGACGTGAGGGGCGAGGCTCAAATGGCCGTGGACGTGAGGGGCAGGGCCCGCAGGGGGCGGCAGGATCCCCCACTTGCAGGCAGCCCGGCACAGAGGCCCCTCTGCCACAGGAGAGCCACACACATGAGGAGGACCGCGACCTTCGTCTCTGCCTGACCAGTCAGTCCTTCAGCTGTCTGGGGCCCAGTCAAAGAAGCTGCACCGGTAGCGCTTGTTCTGAAGCAATCTGAGCTATCCGGTCTTCACACGGATAAAAGGATTTCACTGAAAGTTTCCATACGCCAGCAAATCCACCAAACAAGGCATCTTTCTACAACGTTATATGTCAGTATCTCAATAAAACTGGGGGGAAAAATGCAACTAAGTAGGTTTCTTTCTTGAAACTGAGGGGCTAATTATACGAGACATCTACATTTTTTTAATGAAAAACTATTACAAATATTTTGCTTGCACAACCAGTACACTTTAACTAAGGGTCAATGAAAAAGTAAACCCCCAAATTTCCATAGTTAAGTGTTTCTTTTTTTGATTAAGCAGAACTAACTATGATCTAACCATTTTAGTTAAGGAATAACCATTATGTAATTTTTTTCTCAGAATTTTCAGTTTCCATGCAGATTTATAATATATTGGTTTAATCTAAGTTAAATTATCTGTAATAAGTCAAAGCTAAATTAGAGTAACGCACCAGGAAATAATATATCTGATAGCAAAACTGCAAACTCTAATCATTGCATATTATACGTGGATTACAGTCATCAAAAATTAGCCCTAAACAAGCTCCCTAAAACAAAGCAATTTGTTTATTTTGCCAATAATCTGTTTTCAGGGACTTCCATGGTGGTCCAGTGGCTAAGACTCTCTGAGCTCCCAGTGCAGGGGGCCCAGGTTCGATCCCTGGTCAGGGAGCTAGATCCCACATGCTACAACTAAGACCCAGAGCAGCCAAATAAAAATAATAATAATAGTAATCATCTGTTTTCAAAGTTTAGGCAAGTAAGTGTATAAAGTAAGTTCACTACTGTTTCAGCTGTTTGTAAAAAGGTAACAGAAATATGTGGTAATACAGTTTTGTTTTTTTTTTAAAGATTGAAACATTAAAAAAAATACTATCCTACGAAACAAGAGACTTTAAGTTTAATTGAAACTGAAGTTTTTCCACAAATCAATCCATTTACACAAACTGGCCACCAAAGCTTAAACAAAGACGGGACCCCGGAAACAGCCCTGATGGAACCCGGCCCAGTGTGACAGGACACCTGACTACTCAGCAGCCATTCCTAACCAAGGACTATTTGTTCTAGTTGAGTGAAATATCCTTTGAACATTATTACTACAAGTTTATATACTCTATGTGACTCTCGTGTAAAGAACTATAACAAATTCACTACAAACATTAAGTCTTATTAGAATTTTTCCTACACAAAAATGGCTGTCAATTAGCCATATAGCCACCTACAAATTTTTCACTTCCATTAATACCCAGAGCTGTTACTTGCTTTCATATTAAGTTCAGTAAAATCAGAAATCATACCAACAATGTACTCAATATTGAAGCTTGTCCTCTCACCTCTGACACACAGCACTACCAATTTAAACTACAAAACTCTGCACTGGCTTGGTTCCAACACTGAACTGACATCAAAATACAAAGAAATGTCTTCAAGTAGTCAAACAGCCACCTTCCGACTACTGTGCCAGATCCGAGATACAGCAGAAGCTAACTTCCCTCCTTCTCCTCTGTGTACATCATTAATCAACTCCAAGCAAGCACTTTAACTTCGCATCAGTAAACTCCGACCTGAGGGTATGTGGTTATAATGGAGAGAGTGTTTTAAACTTAACCTCACCACCTCCAATCGCCACAACCCAGGACTATAAGAAATAACGTAAACCATGAAGAAACACTGTTTAACGTTCCAGCACTTCTAAAAATCAATTTTCAGCAAGATAACAGCTGAATAAATTATCAAACAGCAAATATTTTAGCCACAGTATTACTTTATCATGAAAGAAATCATTTAAAACTCCAAAACCTCTTCCACTAAAAGATCACTGTATGTGTTACCCTAGAATTCCATTATCTTACTGTTATTGCATTACTTTTTTTGGCAACTCCATCTGCCATGACAAATAGACTCGTGAAGATTCCATTTCTGCATGGAGACCACCACAACCACTGTCTTCACAGTCACCTAAGTCCAAAACACAACCATGTTTTCGCTAATTAATCAGGCTCCAACAACAACAGTTGACACATCAGACCAACAGTTCAATCACACCTTCTGCAAGAGATACAAATAAATAAAAATCCATTAAGTACTCACCTACAGTTGGGAGGTGGGTCCAACGTAATTTCTGCAAGTTCCTTCTGAATTCTTGAAAATAAAGACAAAGAAAGTTACATTAAAATGTCTTTACTCTTTTAACGGTCCATTAACTTTTACACTTTTACACTAATCTTTCCTATGGGTGCACCTTTAATTTGAAATACTATCACTGTATAAGTCATCATACACAGCACCAACAAGTCAGCGATTTCTGCCAGTTTCCACAACGCATCTCCCAAGAGGAGACCGGCCACTATCTGTGCCTCCATCTCTTAGCAACAGCAGCACGACTTTAATTAAAACTTTAAGCCACTGTTGCGCTGTGCTGTGCTGAGTCGCTCAGTCATGTCTAACTCTGCACCCCCACAGACTGTAGCCCACCAGGCTCCTCTGTCCATGGGATTCTCCAGGAAAGAATACTGAAGTGGGTGGCCATTCCATTCTCCAGGGGATCCTCTCAACCCAGGAATGGAACCAGGCTCTTCTGCATTTCATGCGGATTCTATGCCAGCTGAGCTACCAGGAAAACTCAAACCACTGCTAACACTAAGCATACGCGTTCTGCAAAGGGGAAATAAAAGAATTGTTATTTTTAAAACCTGTTTTTACCCTCATGTGTTATTTTCATCTTTTATTTTTAACTTCACCTAACCACCTATATGGGCTTCCCTGGAGGCTCAGTGGTAAAGAATCCACCTGCCGATGCAGGAGACATGGATTTGCTTCTGGGCTAGGAAAATCCCCTGGAGAAGGAAATGGCAACACATTCCAGTATCCTTCCCCAAATGAAATTTCTGGTACAGATATAACTGTCACTTTTCTAAGTCATGTGACTCAAGGTGGGGAAGATGTCATGAAATAGTTGTTGTTTGTGGTTCACTGGTAAGTCCTGTCTGACTCTTCTCGACTGCATGGACGGCAGGCAGCGCAGCAGGCCTCCCTGTCCTCCTCAGTCTCCCGGAGCGTGCTCAAACTCATGTCCACTGAGTCAGTGATGCCGTCCAACCATCTCATCCCATCGTCCCCTTCTCCTCCCGCCTTCAAGCTTTCCCAGCATCAGGGTTTCTTGCAATGAGTGGGCTCTTTGCATCCGGTAGCCAAAGTATTGGAGCTTCAGCATCAGTCCTTCAGTGAATATTCAGGATTGATTTCCTTTATGATTGACTGGTTTGATCTTCTTGTAGTCCAAGGGACTCTCCAGAGTATTCACCAGCACCACAGTTCAAAAACCATCAACTCTTCGGAGTTCAGCCATCTTTACCAGCCAATTCTCACATCGATACATAGACCAAGACTAACAAATCTAACATCAAAAATTTAAAAAAAGACTATTAATTCCGCTGTCCCACTGAGACTTCTTAGATTCCATCGTGTGTTCATGTGCACTTAAAGTACATATGGCACAGAACTAAATAAAAGAAATCTCCAGTATCTGATATACAACACCCTCTGTGGATTCCACACAAAAGTATCAATAAAACAGGCACTTTAAAGCAAAACAGGTTAAGTCCAGGTTGAAGGCAGTAAACTGAGAGCACACACATTCACCTGCCACTGCTTCAGCACCCCAGGGGGATGGCAGGGTCACTGTGGCGGGGTCACAGATACAAAAAGTGCAAAAAGGAATAAAAGGCAAAGAGAATGGGCGGTGGCCACCACTGGTGGAGAAACTTCACTGAACTTGGAAGACAAAGTGCATGGTGTAAATCACAGGTTGAGATGGTCCAGAGGGCACAGAGCATGTAAGGGTATAATAAACATATGCTACTCACAAAAGGAAAACAGTCAGAAGTGCTACAAGAGAAACAACTCGGTAAGAAAATCACAGAGTGAAAGGAACAAAACTAAAACAGAAAATGCTTGTAATCAAGTAACAGATACTTGACTGGGATACAAAGGAGGCATTTTGCCTAAATGCTGTGATTCATTGGGCAGCATTAAGATCCGAGTTCAGTTGCTCAGTCGTATCTGACTCTTTGGACCCCATGGACTGCAGCACGCCAGGCCTCCCTGTCCACCACCAACTCCCAGAGATTGCTCAAACTCACATCCATTGAGTCGGTGGTGCCATCCAACCATCCCATCCTCTGTCATCCCCTTCTCCTCCTGCCCTCAATCTTTCACATCATCAGGGTCTTTCCCAGTGAGTCAGTTCTTCAGATCAGGTGGCCAGAGGATTGGAGTTTCAGCTTCTGCATCAGTCCTTCCAATGAATATTTAGGACTGATTTCCTTTAGGATGGACTGGTTTGATCTCCTTACTGTCCAAGGGACTCTCAAGAGTCTTCTCCAACAACACAGTTCAAAAGTATCAATTCTTCGGCACTAAGTTTTTTTTATAGTCCAACTCTCATATCCGTACATGACTACTGGAAAAACCATAGCTTTGACTAGACGGACCTTTGTTGGCAAAGTAATGTCTCTGCTTTTCAATATGCTGCCTAGGTTGGTAATAGCTTTTCTTCCAAGGAGCAAGTATCTTTTAATTTCATGGCTGTAGTTACCATCTGCAGTGATATTGGAGCCCCCCAAAAATAAAGTCAGCCACTGTTTCCCCATGTATTCACCATGAAGTGATGGGACCAGATGCCATGATCTTAGTTTCCTATATGTTGAGTTTTAAGCCAACTTTTTCACTCTCCTCTTTCACTTTCATCAGGAGGCTTTGTAGTTCCCCTTCACTTTCTGCCATAAGGGTGGTGTCATCTGCATATCTGAGGTTATTGATATTTCTCCTGGCAATCTTGATTCCAGCTTGTGATTCTTCCAGCCCAGCGTTTCTCATGATGTA
>SJYV01030329.1:1632010-1670207 GCA_006410875.1 Neotragus pygmaeus | reverse complement strand
GCATTTCACAAGATATACTCTGCATGTAAGTTAAATAAGCAGGGTGACAATAGACAACCTTGATGTACTTCTTTCCCAATTTGGAACCAGTCTGTTGTTCTATGTCCAGTTCTAACTGTTGTTTCTTGACCTGCATGCAGATAAATTAAGTTGGTCTGGTATTCCCATCTCTTGAAGAATTTTCAACAGCTTGTTGTGATCCACAATGTCAAAGGCTTTGGCGTAGTCAATAAAGCAGAAGTAAATGTTTTCCTGGAACTCTCTTGCATTTTTTGATGATCCAAGGGATATTGGTTATTTGATTTCTGCCTCCTCTGCCCTTTCTAAATCCAGCTCGAACATCTGGAAGTTCATGGTTCATGTACTGTTGAAGCCTGGCTTGGAAAATTTTGAGAATTACTTTGCTATGGCATGAGATGAGTGCAACTGTGTGGTAGTTTGAACATTCTTTGGTATTGCCTTTCTTTGCAATTGGAATGAAAACTGACCTTTTCCACCCCTGTGGCCATGGCTGAGTTTTCCAAATTTGCTGGCATATTGAGTGCAGCACTTTCATAGCATCATCTTTTAGCATTTGAAATAGCTCAACTGGAATTTCATCACCTTCACTAGCTTTGTTTGTAGTGATGCTTTCTAAGGCCCACTTGACTGCACATTCCAGGATGTCTGGCTCTAGATGAGTGATCACACCATCGTGATTATTTTGGTGGTGAAGATCTTTTTTGTACAGTTCTTCTGTGTATTCTTGCCACCTCTTCTTAATATCTTCTGCTTCTGTTAGGTCCAGATCATTTCTCTCCTTTATCGAGCCCATCTTTGCATGAAATGTTCCCTTGGTATCTCTAATTTTCTTGAAGAGATCTCTAGTCTTTCCCATTCTGTTGTCTTCCTCTGTTTCTTTGCATTGATCACTGAGAGATCCTAACACTGGACCTACAGGAAATCTGATGCTAACACCCCGGCTGGTCTGATACTAACAGGTAAACCTACAGAGAGTTTACTGGCCTCTTATTATCCATGAAGCACAGGCAAGAGGTTGTAGTTACACACTGTAAAATGGAAGTACTACTAACCAGGAAGATGTAAAATCAAGTGTAGCTAATAGAAACCAACTAAAAGTGGATGGTGGGGGGTGTGAGTAGATGGAAGGAAGAACAAAGGCGTCAATATCCCCATTTTACAAAGTAAGGAGCCAGCGAGTACTGCTGAAATGTGAAGGAACGAGCCACAGTGGCTTAAATGTACTCTCATTTAGAAAGTCAGCCAATACTCTTTTTCTTAGTTATTTATTTTAATTGGAGGCGAGTTACTGTACAATATTGTTGTGGTTCCTGCCATATATCAATATGAATCAGCCCAGGGTGCACACGTGTCCCCTATCCTGTACCCCTCCCACCTCCCTCCCCATCCCATCCCTCCAGTACTTTTTTAAAAATATGAGTATCTTTATCTGGGAGGAGGGAAAAGAAAGCAGGTGAACATGCTGGTGAACATCCTCAAAATTCACAGCCAGGAGACAAAAGGTATTATTTAACAATTCAAAAAGTAGGTGTAAGTATATCACTGAAGGTCAAGCCACAGTCAGCTAAAAGGACTTGTGGCAGGCAAAGTATTTCAACAGAAAACTTGCTCTGTAACAAGAATGTTCTCTGTGCTGTTTAATTTGTTACCAGAAACATGAAAAACTTTTATAAAAACTTTTTTATTTAAGCACAGTTGATTTACAATATTGTGCTAGTTTCAAGTATACAGAAGTGATTCAGATGTATATATCCGAATATGTGTGTATATGTGTGCGTGGGTATACAAACACATACTTTTGTTTTTAAACTCAGAGAACCAAAAGAGCAGGGATTCAAAAGACCATGCTTAAAGTGTCAAAGAAAACAATTTTAATGTAAAAGAACTTTCTAGGGATTTTCAAATAATTCATCTTGCTTTATGCTTATACTGTCCGTTTTGGTTTAAAAAATTGATGTCATAATTTTGTCACAGGATTGTATAATGGAACTTGAAACCCCTCCAGATGTCTATCATTCTAAATCTAATTATTCAATACAAAAAGCAATTTACTGATAAACTTGACAATTTTGAGCCGTGAGTCAGTACGTTACAATATATTTTGAGCCACTGCTACCAAAGGATGGCTGTATTTCTCTTGACAGAAAAGATTATGCTAAGAATTGCTATTTAAACGGCTGCAAGATGTCCTGCTGTTTTCAATGACAGCAATTCAATTCTATCTCAAAAGTTGTGATCATGGTATGTATTAAGTTTCTCAGTCTTGACATGTGGGGTAATAAGGAAGGCAGCTATTTCAGGCACTGTCCCTTAGGGTGAGGAAAAATGAAAAAGTATCAGTAATTCACACATACAGTGCACCTTTTACATGATGATCCTAGGCTATTAAAAGTGAATTAAATAAATCTCACGGAATTCTTTAAGTACTACCATTTTCTCAGTTCCTATTTAGGAAACTCAGGCTAGTAACTGCACGCTGTTAAGTTAAAAAGACGAGCAATTATCTTGCTAAGTCAAACAAACAAAACAACCTCTCCTCTTTCTTATGAGAACTTTCAAGACAAAATTATTTCTCCAGACACAAATCCACTAGACAGCTGTCTGTATCTCCAATTTCCGTCCAGCAGTGCCACTTCCTTGCTTATCACGATACAGAAGTCAGCAACTGCACATGGTTGCTGAAACAAGTCAGAAGCAAAATGCAAACTAAATTTCAGTTTGTATGACTTCACCTAAAACCTTACATGTTCAAGTAGGAGTGTTACATGTGACTGTCATCTGCTAAAAAGAAAGAGGAGTGGGGGGCAGGGAAGGGGAGAAAATAATGACTCATTCAGACTGAACTGCAGACCACAGCACTGAAACTGAACCGAAGTGGAGAAGACATGAAGCGCTCGTTTTAATACCAGCATACTGGATTAACGGTTCGGAAAAATGAAGCTGTACATATACCAACAAGCTTCAAACACAAACACATACTCAAGTTTCAAGAAAATTCAGTAACTCACTCAGGGCCAAGTAGAACATAAATATATGGACTTGGGGGTTCACAAAGGTATTTTCTTAACAGTTATTTTTTTTTTTAAATGTCATCCACTTAGATGACTTTCTGTATTCCACTATGGTCTGCATTCCTCAAAACCTTCCAAAGTGAACTCATTCTGAAAAGAAGACATCATGCAACTGGTCACTAAAAGTTCTTAAATCTCAGAGCAATCTCTGAATCAACTTAGAAGACACAGAGCCACTGCAAGTAATCAATCCAGAGCCTAGTTCTGACTGGTGACACATACTACTCATCTCTGATTCAAAACAACGACAACCTAAATTAACGATTCTGCCTATCAACTGTAAGCTCCATCCTGATTTCAGGAACATTGAAAAATTTTAAATGAACATTCAGAATCAGTAAAATACAATAATTACAAAAGATTATCTATAAAGAGTAATTCATTCTCATGTGGAAAAGACACAGATTAGCCCATATATTATAATAAAATTTCACAATGAAATATACTGAAATCAACCTTCTAACCTAACAACAATTTATAGAGTCTAAAACCAAATATCATTTCTAGGGCAATATTACATTGTATCCAATAAAATCACATAAAATTATGAAGAGACAGACCATGCTAAAAGCATTCTGATTTTTTAAGAAATAATTTCATGCCAAGGAAGAGCAAAAATGCATCAAGAAGTAACTGTAATCTCCCTCTTAACTCTGAAACAGACAGAAATTAATTTATACCATTGTTTAAATAAAATTCCAATTTAATATTTTCTGTATCCAATATTACTTTTCTGTAACACCTGAAAACTGAGATTTTTTTCAAGAAAACCATTTCTACACCTAATGATTAATTCTACAATTACAGCATATTTTATGCAACTGAACACTTATGTGCAAAGTACTTTTCTTGAGTTGTTAGAAAATGTATATATAATTACAGCATCTGTTACTATTTTAACAAAAAGCACTAAGTCCTCATAGCATTAACACAAACTTCATTTTTCTAAAATGTATCACATGGACTTCAGTTCAGTTCAGTTTAGTTCAGTCGCTAAGTCATGTCCGACTCTTTGCAACCCCATGAACCCCAGCACGCCAGGCCTCCCTGTTCAACACCATCTCCCGAAGTTCACTCAGACTCACGTCCATCGAGTCCGTGATGCCATCCAGCCATCTCATCCTCGGTCATCCCCTTCTCCTCCTGCCCCCAATCCCTCCCAGCATCAGAGTCTTTTCCAATGAGTCAGCTCTTCACATGAGGTGGCCAAAGTACTGGAGTTTCAGCTTCAGCATCATTGCTTCCAAAGAAATCCCAGGGCTGATCTCCTTCAGAATGGACTGGTTGGATCTCCTTGCAGTCCAAGCGACTCTCAAGAGTCTTCTCCAACACCACAGTTCAAAAGCATCAACTCTTCGGCGCTCAGACTTCTTCAGAGTCCAACTCTCACATCCATACATGACCACAGGGAAAACCATAGCCTTGACTAGACGGACTTAGTAAAATACTATTGGAGGCTTTAACTGGCACAAAGTCTAAGAACAACAGCATCAGTGTAGGAAACCTTTCTGTGTGCCAAATAAAAGCTTTATCATTTTCCATCCTCATGCTGGCCCTGTGAAGATGGGACTGTTACTGTCTCCATTTTACAGATGAGAAAGATGAGGCTTGGAAATGTTAAACTATGCATCTAATATCACAGAGCAACTAAAGGCCAGGACCTCATCCAATACTCACTTTCACACACGTCCCGGTTCCCTCGCCTCCGTGCAGACTGTGAGCTTTGCTCCATCACCCAGCAGGATGCTCTGCCATGCTTCATGGCGGTGCCCCAATGGGGCGTGGGGAAAGACCCCCCCGAGGCAGGCACGGGGGCAGGGCAGACCAGCACACCCTACCAGCGGGGCATCCTCCCCGCTCCCCAACAGCACCCTCACTCTCAGACTCTGTGCTTGGTTGCTCATCCGTGTCCCACTCTGAGACCCCATGGGCTCCTCGGTCCATGGGAGTCTCCAGGGGCTGACACGCCCTCCTCCAGGGGATCTTCCCAACCCGGGTGGGGCGCATTGCAGGTGGATTCTTTCCTGTCTGAGCCACCCGGCACGCCCTCAGTCTATACCTGAGTGTGTCTTGCCCACGCACACCCACCTCCCTTCCTTCCTCTAAAGGTCTGTTTCTCCAGCCCCTCTCCATCTACCCTAGTCCACGAGCATTCCCCATAGCCGGTCATTCTCTGCTGGGACTGGGCAGCAGAGGCGCAGGTCCCGTGAGCTGAGGGCCCTGGACCTGTGCGTGCCATCCAGTAGAGGCGTCCGAGGGGTCCAAGTTCCAGGCCGTCTGACTTCCTCACGGCTCCATCAGCAGAGGGTGGGTGTCGGCCACACGCTTCCGGGAAGGAAAGCTGGCTACCAGAAGCCCTTAGAACGGACAGCACACCGTCGCTCTAACAATTCTCCCCAGGAAGGTATGGCCCGCAGGGCGCCTGAGAAAGGTCTTCCCAACCTATGGACCGTCTCAACCAGAGAGAAGCAAGGTCCTCCAGCCCACACGGGGTACTACCTCTGGGATGGGTTCCCTCATCCACACCACCAGCAAAGGATGAAGCTGTCATTCAACAATCAGACAGTCCAGAAGGCTCAAAATTCCCAGACGGTATATCATAGGACCAGGAAAGACTCTACTAGATTCAATTCACCTTTAAATTATTTGCCAAGAAATATTCTATCTTCCCAGCCGGTGGCCAAGGTATTGGAGCTTCAGCATCAATCGTTCCAATGACTATTCAGGACTGATTTACTTTAGGGTTGACTGGCTGGATCTCCTTGCAGTCCAAGGGACTCTCAAGAGTCTTCTCCAACATCACAGTTCAAAAGCATCAATTTTTCTGCGCTCAGTCTTCTTTATGGTTCAACTCTCACATCCATACATGACCACTGGAAAAACCATAGCTCTGACTATATGGACCTTTGCTAGCAAAGTAAAGTCTCGGCTTGTTAATATGCTATCTAGGTGGGTCATTGCTTTTCTTCCAAGGAGCAAGCGTCTTTTAATTTCATGGCTGCAGTAACCATCTGCAGTTATTTTGGAGCCCAAAAAAATAAAGTGAGTCAGTGTTTCCATTGTTTCCCCATCTATTTGCCATGAAGTGATGGGACTGGAAGCCACGATCTTAGTTTTTTCAATGTTAAGTTTTAAGCCAGCGTTTTCACTCTCCTCTTTCACTTTCATGAAGAGGCTCTTTAGTTCTTCTTTGCTTTCTGCCATAAGGGTGGTGTTATCTGCAGATGTGAAGTTATTGATATTTCTCCTGGCAATCTTGATTCCAGTTTGTGCTTCATCTAGCCCAGCATTTTGCATGATGTACTCTGCATAAAAGTTAAATAAGCAGGGTGACAATATACAGCCTTGACGTACTCCTTTCCCAATTTCGAACCAGTCTGTTGTTCCATGTCCAGTTCTAACTGTTGCTTCTTGACCTGTATACAGATTTCTCAGGAAGCAGGTAAGGAGGTCTGTATTCCCATCTCTTTAAGATTTCCACAGTTTGTTGTGATCTACAGTCAAAGGCTTTAGCGTAGTCAATGAAGCAGAAGTAGATGTTTTTCTGGAATTCTCTTGCTTTTTCTATAACCCAACAGATTTTGGCGATATGATCTCTGGTTCCTCTACTTTTTCTAAATCCAGCTTAAGCATCTGAAGCTCAGGCTTCACGTACTGTTGAAGCCTGGCTTGGAGAATTTTGAGCATTACTTTGCTAGTGTGAGATGAGTGCAATCGTGCAGTAGTTTGAGCATTCTCTGGCACTGCCTTTCTTTGGGATTGGAATAAAAACTGACCTTTTCCAGTCCTATGGCCACTGCTGAGGTTTCCAAATTTGCTGGCATATTGAGTGCGGCACTTTTATAGCATCACCTTTTAGGATTTGAAATAGCTCAGCTGGAATTTAATCACCTCCACTAGCTTTGTCATAGTAATGCTTCCTAAGGCCCACTTGACTTTGGACTCCAGGATGTCTGGCTCTAGGTGAGTGATGACACCATCGTGGTTATCTGGGTCTTGAAGATCTTTTTTGTATGGCTCTCTTCTCTGTATTCTTGCCACCTCTTCTTAATATCTTCTACTTTTGTTAGGTCCGTACTGTTTCTGTCCTTTATTGTGCCCATCTTTGCATGAAATGTTCCCTTGGTATCTTGAAGTGATACAATTTTCTTGAAGAGATCTCTGGTCTTTCCCATTCTATTGTTATTAACTCCCACATTTCTCACTTTACTAACAGTGAGTAGAGATAATCATCCAGTAACTATTTCAATAGACTCCCACTTTTATTCTCTGCTGCTCAATAAAATAGTACTGGTCAAGGAACCATAAAACAAATTATCACACTTTTACATGCACTTTCTTATTCGTATTCACCTAACGATACATACATGCACACTACGGATATGTAGTTTATAATTTTGCCATGCTGTTTAACTGATTTTAAATACCAAAAAGTTCATATTGCATACAATTAAAATCATGAAAAAGACATAATCTTGAAGAAGAAAAAGTCCATGAACTTCATGGTCCATATCCCAGAAAAATGATTAAATGCAAGAGAAAGATAGAACTTCAGGTCATAAATTGATACTAAAAGCAAAGAAGTTACCATAACGGAGGTACCTTTTAGCACTAGTAGACAATTTAGCAGCTGTTTTGCTGGATATCTTCCCTTCCTTTTTCTTGGGCTGAACTTGCTCTCTCTCTGGCTCCTGTTGGACGCTTTCACGCTGGTCTCCATCAGAGCTTCCCCCACTAGTGCCTGGACTGTCGTCAACTCTTTGTGCCTCAGTGGACATTTTAGATCCTGGATTAAACAGTCAAAAAATAATTTATTCAGTTGTGGGAGGACTGCAGAAAGGTCGCTCGAGAACAGAGAGAAAGTGAATCTTACAGGAACCAAAGAAAACTGACGAGAAAATGAATGACTTGGTCACTTTACATAACAGCTTTGGGAGCTGCCAAAACTTTTCCTTCATCCATTCAAAATATATTGAGAAAAGAAATGAAAACAAATATACATACACAATATGTTCACAGCAACACTATTCACAGAACCAAAAAGAGGAAGCAACTCCAATACCCATCAGCTGACAACGAACAGATAAACCAAATGCGGGATATCCGAGCCATGGAATGCCATCCAGCCACATACAGGAATGGAGTACAGTATGTGCAAGCTACATTGTGGATGGACTTTGAAAACATGACATTCAGTGAAAGACACCAGGCACAAAGGGCCACAAACTGCACGACTCCATTTGTTCGAACCGTCCAGAACCGGCAGGTGCACGGAGACGGAAGAGTCAGTAAGCGATGGCCGGGGGCTGGGAGGGAGGAAAAAGGGGAACGGCACGAAGCTAGGCGGCGCAAAGTTTCCTTGAGGGTCGATAAAGATGCTCTTAAATTAGATAATGGTGATGTACAAGTCTAAATAGTCTAAAAACCACTGAGCTATACATTTTAAAAGAGTGGATTTTACAATACATGAATTACATGTCAATAAAGCGTTATCGAAGGAAAAAAACTGTGCTCCCCACCAGGCACTGTGCCGGGCTCTTGGGTCCTAGGATAAGCCAGTTGATTCAGGGATAAGACGCCTCGCTAGGTGCTGTAACAGAGGTCAGTAAAAACGGCCACAGGAGCAGAGGAACAGGGCAAACGCTGGCACCACTACTGCATGAATACATCCTCTGGCTGGGCTAAGGTTAAAATCTTCTAAGTCAGTCAGCTGTTTTAAGTAATCTTTGTGATAACAGAGGCCTCCGTGATTCTAAACAGAAACTGAACTGTAGGACGGTGCCAGCCCTGGCCCCACAGTACACCAAGCAACCAGGTTTCACAGGCCGTGAAGACTGTATGGAGACCCTGAAGGAGCCCGTCTCTCCCGCCGCGGCCGGGATGAAATCTACCTCGAGGCTTTCAAAGTCCCTTTGCTCCACTAGCAACTCTGATTACCAACTCAATCTTCTCAGTATCTTGGTACATGAGTAAGCTTTCACAATCTAGATAATGTACAAAAAATTCCAGTTCTCTCTTGGCAACGATCATTCTATCATCATCGATTTCTGAGTCTTATTACCATGAGGACATCCCCTGTGACCAAACCAGCTTAGAGTTTACTGGCAAATCCAAACCCAAACTGACGAAACCCACGCCCAAACCGTCACCACGCTGCTGTCCCCTCACCACCAGGGCCGGCACGCCTACCTCCTGGGGCGCCTCTCTGCAAAACACAGAACTGCCTTTGGGGAGCAACATCAACAACACAAAGTACACCTTTAAGAATCACAGATAAATAGGGACAAATGCCTTCTGAAAAAGATACTGTGTAACTCTTAGTCAAATTAAGACTTAAAACTGTATTTGATAGATCAAAAATAAGACTTAATATGTGAAAGAAAGATACCTCAAATAAAGCACTGTTTGATTACTACAGCTGGTCCAAATGTAGAGCGAGCTGACAATAATTAAAATCCTTCCTCACTCAAGATTTAACTTACAGCTCGCTCTGTGTCACTTGTAGCTTGCTCTAAATCTAACGCAGAACTTGAAGTGGCTGAAGTGAGAAAGGGTAAGACAAACCCGAAAGAGAACTGAGGCAGCGGGAAGCAGAGGGGGGCGAAGAGCCAGCAGAAAATTCTGAAAGCCTTCAATAAGACATCACAAGGTACAGCCCCATCACCCTCAGCAGCTCCCTTTCTTCACGCCAGATAAAAACAGGTTTGCCCAGACAGCTCTGAAGCGGGGGAAACCCAGTGGCCTTCCCTCTCTTTAAATAGAGCACAACAGTCTGCTCAGCTGGAGCACTAGAGTCACTTAATAGAATCCTGAGATTTTATGTCAGTATTTTCCACATCCAGCTCGAACAGTCCTAACATATTTCTTGCTTTCTTTTTTATTTTCATTTCACTTAAAATTCTCATCCTTAGATTTAACTCTGATTTTTTTTTTCAGCTTACTTCTTTCAGTAAAAAAAAAAATAATGAGTTTGAACCCTTGTAAGTATGTACGTAAGAGCCTGTGGCAACAGCTGTGCACGGGGGTAAGAGACTGATTCTTCGGGAAAGGCTCTCACACGCAGCACAACGCTGCTGGCAGTATTCTGAGACATGTGAAACGACCGAGAAATCCTTTTATATGTCTTAAACTAGAAGCAATCCACTAGATGACAAATACATGAAAACCTAAAGGAAGTAAAATTCTTTTTTACTGAAGCTCCAGCTTTAGTTTGACAAACTATGCCTAGAATTTCAATTGTATATTACATTATTTATAAAGCTACATATTCATCTTATTTATGTGTAATTACATAATATCTAATAATGCCATGAGCATATACGATTACTTAAAAGACTACTCAATGATATAATCTGATCCACAGTCTGAAATCCAAATTTCATAAACTGCCCCATAGTATCAGAAGACTAAAATTAGTCTCACTAGGGAACTATTAAAATACCCAAATAGGTGTATAATTTCTACAGTTTCACAGTAAGGAAAAAAGATTTCCACTTTTGACTTAAGAAGCCTTATTTCATCCAAATCAACCTACGGATGATAAATTCACCTAAGGCCACAAATAACCACTCAGAAACACAGTTTTCATATCCTGTTCAAATACTAAGAGTAAGGGGAAGTTCTGTGGGTTTTGTTAATAGTTTTTGAGTGTCTAATTACAGAAGCAGTGCGGGGAAAAATTACTGCACTGCTTAGGTGGCAACTAATTTTTATGAAGAAAAAACAGTCTGTACACACTTTAATCAGCTGCACGACTGGTGCTTTGTCTAAAGTACAAATGAGTAAAAACAAACTTTCTGGGCTTCCCTGGTGGCTCCATGGTGAAGAACCCGCCTGCCAATGCGGGAGGCATGGGTTCAAGCCCTGCTCTGGAAGATCCCACGAGTGCAGAGCGCCTAGGCCCACGCACCCCAACTACTGGAGCCTGAGTGCCCTAGAGCCGCCGCCGAGAAGACCAGCGCAGAGCAGCCACACTCGAGGCACCTGGGGAGAAGCCCCCCGAAGAAATGAGGCTGAGCGCAGCCCAAAGTAAACACCTTTTTAAAAAATTTCCTGAATTAAAACTCTCTCAATGTTACCTCCAAGGGACTCCTGTGTCCCCACTACAGAGGGTATGGGTTCAGTTCCTGGTTAGAGAACTAAGATCCTGCAAGCCGCAGGACACATGAAATAAAAAATAAAAAAGAAATACATGGAGCGAATGTTATCTTCTAAATCAGCACTTTACAATTATCTTTTAAGATGAATTCTTAAATAGTTAATTGGATCCAATTAGCTAATCTAGAGTGAAGATAAACTGGAATCCCAGGGTTATAAACAGGGAGCTACTCTTTCATGATAGTTTCAAGGATATTAAGATTTTTACTTTGCACTCAAATACTCATTTTCTAAACATAAAAATAGTAAAATCGAACTTTGCTCAAAGCAGTGTTATATTAAGTCTGAATATTGTTCTTTCTTCAACTCAAAAATTATCTAAAAGGGTATTTAGCTATGTATTCTATATTGTAAATTACAGTCCTGGAAATTAGCAACCTATGAAAATAAACTCACATGTTCCATAGAAATGAGATGATTTGGTGATAAATATTATTGATAACATAGAAACAACTATAGTCACTCCGTGAATCCAGATTACGGTCCAGATAAGCCTCAGAACTGCATCTCATAGTATAAAACTGCAGAAGCAAGTGTTTCTTTGAGCTTTCACAACAGGAAAACGCTTAATTCTGTCCTGTTTCTTGCCATTTGCCTTCCCAGCCGCGTTTCTAAACTTTTCTAAAATGTAAAATTATAGTATTTATACTACCTATAACTTACCTGCAAGGGTATTTATGCAGGAAATAATAGAGGAACACCCAAGATTTGAGGAAAAGGTGCTATGGTGTGGCGGTGAACACCTTTCTATAATGGGGTATGACATTATATGAAAACCCTCCATCACTGGCATCGGCCCACAGACATAACTCTCAAGACCCAAGGGGCATCCAACGTGAGTCAACACAAGTGTGTAGGTTCCCAAGGCCCAGAACGAGCTCTCACCTATTCACGAACATACTTTTTAAAGAATCGGAGATTTAAAAAAAAAAAAAAAANTAACCTGGGAAGAGACTCTTTACCTTCATTTGAAACTGGGACAGCCGAAGCACAGAGAAGCTCAGAACTTTGCCCGTAGTCGTTAACTGGAAGAACCGATTCAAGCCAAGATGGTCTGTCTTCACAATCTGTACCAAGCTGTTTAAATGGGTGTATATGAATTAAAGGCAAAGTAAAGCGCATCAATAAAGACACAGAGGGTATTAAGTTCTGGTTACTGTTCCCTATCCTGAGGCTTTGTTGAAAGAGGAAATTAAAGAGTATCTTTGAGCAGTGTTAAAGGAAAAAGCACAGAATTGAAACTTCCTCACTGGTATTGCTGGAACTGGACGAGAACAGAAAACCAAGCAAGTTTCTCCTTCTGTGTGCCAGTGCTCCTTAAGGCCACCAGGGCACAACTGAGGGCATCATTTAGGGAAACAGCCTGCTGATCAGTTATCGCTTTGTACTTAGCCCACCTATCCAGTTTCTTTTCTTACAGCTTAAACCTCTTCGTATCTATGCATGCTGTGGATTTACTGAAAAGATCTTATCTTTTCTGGGGCAAACTGACATCTTAGCCCTAGTCACACGTCACCATGCAAGTTGAGTCTAAGTCGACAACACCTTTATAGTTGAATATCTCCAGTCAACACACAGCATCAGCTGGTCTAGGAGAGGAGTTTTCAATGCGTGATATCTGACCAGCAGGAGCAGTATCACCCAAGAACATATTAGGACGAATTCTCTGTCACACCCCAGAGCTACTGAATCAAAAACTGGGGA
This sequence comes from Neotragus pygmaeus, assembly GCA_006410875.1. NCBI lineage: Eukaryota > Metazoa > Chordata > Mammalia > Artiodactyla > Bovidae > Neotragus > Neotragus pygmaeus. The sequence goes on along the minus strand of SJYV01030329.1, from coordinate 1,657,254 downwards.
CTAGAGCCCTATGTTCTATGTTTTAACAGTTCTCTGAATTGAAGAAACTAGTCTAGAAAAAAATAACCAAATACCATGCATACACTAATTTAAAAAAATAATGTCAATTTCTTACTATGAGTTAGGTTTCTAAGAGCTTATCTGGGATTAAATAATGGTTCTACATTGCACTGCCTCTGGTTTTAGGCCATTTACCTCTGTAAATCTCAATTTTCTGTAAGATGGGAATAACAAGACTTGAGGTTACCTGGATTAAGTGGAAAATATGCATCCAGAATGCTGACAGCACAGAGAACATGAGAAATACTCAAGATATGTTTGTGCTAGTATTTATCACTTTGGTCATCTTTGTGGGTACAACAGCATGTGTTAAGGAATATTTTAAAAAGAGAAGGATTGGGGTTATGGGTGGGAATTCCCAGAGAATACCCAGGCAGAGGTTGTAGACAGATTCCACTTTGTTCAAAATATGTGCCTGACCTAGAGGGGGTGAGACTTGGTGGGGGGGGNCACGCTCATGTCCATCCCCAGCTGCTGGGAGGTCTGGGCCAGACTCCTCGCCTCCCTGCAGGACGGCTCCTTCGAGCGAGCCTGGGCCAGACTCCTCGCCTCCCTGCAGGACGGCTCCTTCGAGCGAGCCTGGCCGATTTCACGGCTCCCGGCCTGTCAGTGGCCGGCCCTGCTGCATCCAGTCCCTCCCTCTGCCCCACGCTGCTCTTCCCAAGGGCACTCTTCTGTAAAACTCGTGGTAGGAAGTCCATCTCAAAGCCTGATTCCTGGGGAAACGGACCTAAGACATTCTTCTCCCCGAAGAGAGAAGATCTGCCTGGACTCCAGGGTTTAGAAATGTCTGCAAATAATGGCTCTGAGAAGTGGCTTGCCCAGGATCACAAACCTGCTAAAGAGCGAGAGTCTGACTCCAGCCACCTAGGCTTGAATCTGGATTCTTTTCCAATTGTGCATAAAACACCCAGAATGTTTGGTTAAGTTTTAGTTTTGAAGATCAGTAGTGAGTTCCTTTTATTTTCATTATTTAATAGTATATAACTATTTATTTACTTACTTCTATTTTCCCAATGAAAACAAGCACTAACTAATACTCTTCAGGATGGTGGACCACGTGAGCGCTTCTCTACAAAACACGTGTGTCTTTCTTTGTGCTCCCACCAAGATCAAGACAGGTGTATTCTGGCAGTCAAGGCTCAGAACCGCTTTCAGAGCAATACGGAGTGTTCTTAGGGTAAGCTTCTGTAAGCTGGAAGAAAGTTTCCATCATGTACTAATGATAACATTTCCCTTCCCTTGGGAACAAATGCCCAAGAGAATAACAGCTTAAGGGAGGAATGTTCATTAGCTGCCCAGACAAGCTCCAGTCCACTGCATTAATGACAGCAGATACACACGGAGCTGAACCCTGGGTAAACACACACACACACTCACACACAATGGGTCCTTGCCTCCCTTATTGGGTTCTGTCAACCTATGAGCAAATGGGACAAAGTAAAAAATGTTCATTAAGTTATCTATTGTGACTAGCCATGTTATGCCTGCAGAAAATAAATAGGATTATGCCCCATGTTTTGCCAGATATGACAGAATATCAATAAAAAGAAAGACATAATCTCCTCTGCTGTGAAGCCTTAGAAAAAAATAAATTCTGAAGAACGTGTTCTTGATAACATTGAAAATTAGGCCAACAGTATTTTAATGATATTTATCAAATGCATTTCATTAGTACTGTCAAGATGGGCGGGGAAGTGGTGAAAGGGAAGAATGAAACATGGGAATACAGATTTGGTAGCAAGGATGGCAGAGATTGACCTCTGCTCCTGACTGGTCGTCCCTAACTGAGCAGATTTCTGACCTACGGTGGGAATTCTTCTGTCCTGAGTTCCTAGCTGTGGAGTGCCGAAGTCATGTCACTGTCCAATGAAACTTTCCTCCAGGTGATAATCTTAGGCATATGTGGCCACTGAGCAGTTGAAATGTGACGAGTACAACTGACGAACTAAACGTTCATTTTAATTCACCTAAATGTACATAGCTACGTACGGCCCTTTGGCTGCTGCAGCCTATAACTATGTGACAAGCGAAGTCCTTACTTCTAAGCATTCACTGTCAGGATTCGTTTCAGATATGAAAATGACTTTCTTTGGGATGTCCTGTGCTGGGCCTGGGCTTCCCAGGTGGCGCTAGTGGTGAAGAATCTGCCTGCCAATGCAGGAGTTCTAAGATGTGGGTTTAATCTTTGGGTTGGGAAGACCCCCTGGAGGAGGAAATAGCAGCCCACTCCAGTATTCTTGCCTGGGAACCCCATGGGCAGAGGAGCTTGGCGGGCCGCCGTCCATGGGGTTGCAAGGAGTCGGACACGATTGAAGTGACTGACACACATGCTCGGCCTATTGGGATATGCTTTCCGCTTCATGTATATTAGCTTATTTAATTTCCAGTGTAAAGCAATGAGATAGTTACTGTTATCAACCCTAGGCTGGAGGCAGCAAGTCTACGGTGCAAAGACTGAGGATTTGTCGACTCACAGTGAGCAGAGATCCACAGTCGTGGCTGTTCAGGTACTAAGGCATCACGGCAGAAAGAGACTGCTCAGCGTGAATTAAGGAAAGGTCTGCAGGATGGAAGAAGAGCGAGGGAGACTGAGGTCTGGGACGCGGGCAAAACGCCACGGTTCCACAGGGAAGGGACGAGGGCTGCGCTCTTACATAATTAATCATAATTAATATAAATATGGTGGCCACTAGACACGTATGGCTATTTAAGTATAAATGCTTCTGTTAAAGTTAAATCATTCCAAAATTCAGTCTCTCACTCACACTGGCCACAGTGCAAGCGCTCAAAAGCCTGCTGTGGTAATAATGACTGTATTAGAGAAGAAGCAGGACATGTCCATCATCGTGGAAAGTTCTGTGGGACAGAACGGAGTGAAATGGTAGTTCAGGATGGCTGTGTCTCCCGAGCACAGAGGTAGTGAAAACCCTGACATACGGTGAACATCTCTTTCGTCTTTTTCCAAGTTACCAGCAACGAGCGTTGATTTCAGGAACGCTCTGTAGGAATAGCTGTAAAGTAGGGAAGGACCTCTCTTCCAGACCGAGATGAGGTGGATACGGAACGTAGAGTAAGCCTCCTCCTTCCCAGCCTCCAAGCAGTGAACTTTCAAAGATGCGAACGTGGGACCTCGCGCCGTCAGGTAAGGTCCCGCATCTGGGGCGCGTGGCCACGTGCGCGCCCTGTAGGTGGCTGTGCCTTTGTGCATTTTGCTGTACCGCATCCTCAGCACTGGGGTAGTGCTGCATCTTTATCTCCAGCCCAGGACGTCCGGAAGCAAGTGTAAAGCGGCGGCGATGCAGCTGCTTTGTCATCATTCTCTAGTTGCTCNGCCACGTGTGCGCCCTGTAGGTGGCTGTGCCTTTGTGCACTTTGCTGTACCGCATCCTCAGCACTGGGGTAGTGCTGCATCTTTATCTCCAGCCCAGGACGTCCGGAAGCAAGTGTAAAGCGGCGGCGATGCAGCTGCTTTGTCATCATTCTCTAGTTGCTCCGTCATGTCCAACTCTTTGCAACCCCATGGACTGTAGCCTGCCAGGCTCCTCCATCCATGGAATTCTCCAGGCAAGAATATTGGAGTGGGTTGTCATTTCCTTCTCCAGGAGGTCTTCCCCACCCAGGGATCGAACCCACGTCTTCTGCATTGCAAACGGATTCTTTACCTCTGAGCCACCAAGGAAGCCCTGGATGTAACTGGTACTACTGTACTTTTCAAGGTACTGTGCTGTAAGATCGAAAGTGTTGTCTTTATTTTTGTGCTTTTTATGTATTAATTGCAATAACCATTTGTGTTAGTTGGCTAGGCCAACTTTGTTGGACTTATGAATACACTGGACTTGAACACACTCTCGTGTTTGTATGTTGGGGCACTTACTGTATTTCAAACGCAAGAGGCTGGAGTCTGAGATGGTCATGTAAAGTTGAAAAAAGCATTGTTGGGGTGAGAAGGGGGCTTGAATGCCCATAAACTGTGAAGTTAGGGGAGTGCTGGTGGTTTGAAACAATTTCCACCAAGACTGGTGGATACCCTCCTTCGTCCAGCTGACAGTATTCATATGACTATGCATAATGTGAAAGGCAGAGTTATATTCTACTCTGTTCTTGATCCTGGGGCGGAGGGGGGGGGTTGTTGTTTTGGCCACAAGCTAAAATCCTGCAAGCTGTGCAGCGGGGCCAAAACAAATAAAAACCCCAAAATAATTCAGATAAAAGGAAGTGGGTAAGGAGTTAGATTAAACAAGATTCATCCTAAGTTGATAACTGATGAAGCTAAGTGATGGATACCAAATCATTATACTGATTTTCCAACTTTTTTATATAATTGAATTTGTCCACTAGAAAAAGTCAAAATTTTAAAAATTGTTTCCAAAAATACAAAGGTTTTGGCATATCTCAGGGGCCAGCCAACTGTGGCGCACAGGCGAGATCCAGCCTGTTGCCTCTCTCTGTGAATGCAGTTTCATTAGAACACAATGAACGTCTATGGCGGCTCTCGCGTACAGTGAAAGAGCTGAGTAATTCCAGCAGAGACTGTGCAACCTGTAAAGCTTAAAACATGTGCCATTTGACCGTTTACAGAAAATGCTGGCCACCCCTGGCTTACGTGAAATTGAAACTTGAGAAAAGAATTATGTCCTTCTGTTTTTGTGTCTGGGTAAAGAATCCTCTTACCAATGCAGGAGGTGCAGGAGGCAAGGGTTCGATCCCTGGGCCGGGAAGATCACCTAGTGGAGGAACTGGCAGCCACTCCAGTGTTCTTGCCTGGAGAAGCCCATGGACAGAGGAGCCTGGCGGGCTGCAATCCACGGGGTCACAGGGTCACACATGACTGAGTAACTGAGCAAGCACGCATGCACATACTTTTCATACAAACCGTTTTTATATGTGTGTTTTCAGATTTTTTCCGTTTTTTTAAAATACTGTTAGAGGGAAGATTATAATTAGAATATCATCATTCTGTAGCTAATGAGTTAACAGATATAAGCAATAGTTATCAGTAATAGTAGGTTTAGGCACTGTTCATCTGTGAGTAATGCATAAGAATATTGATGCAATATACAAAACTGTTTATGGGTGAATCCAACCAGTCCATTCTGAAGGAGATCAGCCCGGATGTTCTTTGGAAGGAATGATGCTAAAGCTGAAACTCCAGTACTTTGGCCACCTCATGCTAAGAGTTGACTCATTGGAAAAGACCCTGATGCTGGGAGGGATTGGGGGCAGGAGGAAAAGGGGACGAGATGGCTGGATGGCATCACTGACTCGATGGATGTGAGTTTGAGTGAACTCTGGAAGATAGTGATGGACAGGGAGGCCTGGCGTGGGGTCGAAAAGAGTCGGACATGACTGAGCGACCGAACTGAACTGAACTGAACTATGGGTGAATACTTTAAACCTCTGTCCTAAAAAAACATGCCCACGTCATTCCAATGTCTGGTCCAAGCTGAAAACTTTAATTTCCTTACCCTTCATTTTTCATATGAGAAATGAAACAGTTAAGTCTTGGAGGAGATACCAAAATAATAAATACCAAAAAAACTCAGAGAGCCAAACATGTCTCATTATGCAAGGAATTCTTTCCTCCCTCTTAACTGGAGAGGTTTTAAAAAACAAACCTTTTATGAGTCCTAGCAAGGTATGCCTTACATCAGTTTTCTCAGTTCTGAAGTGGCCTTTAGACCATTTTGGTCAGTAAAATATTGTGTCTTGCAACACTATTACCCACCAAGTGGAGAGAAAAAGATATGCAGTTAATGTAAGTACTGGTTATACAATGATGGTTCCTGTATTATCTGTCTGATTTTTAAAGAAGTGGTGGTACAGAGGGTGGAATGTGTCATAATATCCCAGAGACCAGCTTTCTGAGGGATTACTGGTTTAGGTAGTGGCTGCAGTTGAGCAGAGGAGTGGTAGGAAAAACATGGGAATCTAGGGTTCTCACAAACTTAAGGGAGGTAATACTGGAGTAATTGAAAGGCTTGGAGCTGAAAGACTTGATTCAAGGTGACTTTGGACACACTTAACCGGTCTGAGCCTTAGTTTCCTCTGACGGAACAGGCTAGTTTCATAAGGCTGTTGTAATGAAATTAGAGTAATGTATGTGAAAGGATTTTGTAAACTCTGTAACGCTAGGTAAATATAAGGGTCATTACTAGGCTCATTCATTCTGCCAATGAGCTAGAACCTTCTTTGACAGTTGCCAAGTTTAGGGATGTAAAAAGAAGTATTTGAAAGGGGAGAGGATAAGGAGGGGTGTATTGGGAGTTTGGAATTACTAGATGCAAACTGTTAGACAGAAAATGGTTAAACAATGAGACATATTGTACAGCACAGGGTAGTCAGAGTCCCAGGATGAGCCAGGGGCTTCCCCGGCAGCTCCGCTGGTGAGGCATCGCCTGCAAGGCAGGTGACCCTGGTCAAGTCCTGAGCTCAGAGGAGCCCCTGGAGAAGGAAGAGGCTGCCCACTCAAGTATTCCTGGGCTTCCCTGGTGGCTCAGACGGTTAAGAATCTACGTGCAAAGTGGGAGACCTGAGTTCAATCTGTGGGTTGGGAAGATCCCCTGGAGAAGAGAACAGCTACCCATTCCAGTGTTTTTGCCTGGAGAATTCCATGGACAGAGGAGCCTGGTGAGCTACAGACCCTGGGGTAGCAAAGAGTCAGACAAGACTGAGCGACTTTCACTTTCACTTCACTTTCAGGATAAATCATAATGGAAAAGAATATAAATGTGTGTGTGTGTGTGTGTGTGTGTGTGTATCAGCATCACTTTGCTGCGTAACAGAAGTTAACACAGCATTTTAAATCAACTAGACTTGAATAAAATAAAAAAGAAATGTTTGGCTTTCTTGCAGGTGGGTGATTTTTCACTGAATCGAGGCTGTAGCACATTTCACCCTGGCTAGACAATCCGCGGTGGCTTTTTCGACCAAATAGCTTTCTATTTATTCCCCTGTCCCCAGGGAGCACAGGAGGAAGAGAAGAGGCTGGGGTCTCGGGGAGAGGAAGCGCAGAATGAAAGCAGAGGCAGGGGTGCAGGCTGCCTTTTTGAGAAGCAGCGTTTCTCTATTTGGCCGAGAGGGTAGAACAAGTGAGCGCGGAGGTAGCGTGTGAGACGGAATGGAACCGGGGGCGGGGACTCAGAGAGGTCGCCGGTCGGCCCGCGCGGGCGGGGGTGGGTCGGGCCGGCCCGGCGCTGCGGCTCGGCGCGCAGCACGCCCTCGGGCTCTCCTTCCCATCCCCTCCTCCAGCTCTGCAGGGCGCCTAGCAGAGCCCTGTGCACACGGCGGAGCCAGAGCTCAATACGCATTTGTGACAAGAATAGTCTTCCATTAAGGCTGAAAATTGAGAGTTGGCTACACATGTTTCTTTCCTTCTGGAGAAGGATTTGATAGCTCAGAGGAAGGCTGGGCCTTTAAAACAACATTGAAAATTCAGTCCAGGTTGAGGTGATTAATTACCATCCTGTTTTTTCTGGCTTGGCCAGACACCATCACTACGTTTCTGTACAGCTGGCATACAGCTAGAAGCTACTGGAGACTGAAAGAAGAACCTAGGAAACCATTACTGTTGTCTACAAATTTGTGGAGATTTATTTTTGATCCTCTGTCAGCAGCTGAATTCTTGCTCTTGTATACAGTCTAATTGCCACTCAAAACGGAATATTTTTAATTGGCGCATCCTTTCTACCTTCAGTTCAGTCGTTCAGTCGTGTCTGACTCTTTGCAACCCCATGGACTGCAGCGTGCCAGGCCTCCTTGTCCATCACCAACTCCCAGAATTTAATCAAACTCATGTCCATTGAGTCAGTGATGCCATCCAACCATCACATCCTGTCTTCCCCTTCTCCTCTTGCCTTCAATCTTTTCCAGCATCAGGGACTTTTCCAATGACTCAGTTCTTCGCATCAGGTGGCCCAAGTACTGGAGCTTCAGCTTCAGCATCAGTCCTTCCAATGAATATCCAGGACTGATTTCCTTTAGGATGGACTGGTTAGATCTCCTTGCTGTCCAAGAACTCACAAGAGTCTTCTCCAAACCACAGTTGCCCACTTCTAAATGTATGCATGAAAGCTTTGCTACTTTATTTTTATTGAATTTTAGTTGATTTACAATATTATATTAGTTTCAAGTGTACAGAATAGGGATTCAGTATTTTTACAGATTATACTTCATTAAAGTTATTACAATGATAAAGTAAAGTGAAGTTGCTCAGTCGTGTCCGACTCTTTGTGACCCCATGGACCTTATGGAGCCCACCAGGCTCCTCTGTCCATGGGATTCTCCAGGCAAGAGTACTGGAGTGGGTTGCCGTTTCCTTCTCCAGGGGATCTTCCCGACCCAGGGATGGAACCTGAGTCTCCCGCATTCCAGGCAGACACTTTAACCTCTGAGCCACCAGGGAAGCTCCAGTACTGGCTATAATTCCCTGTACGGTACAATATGTCCTTGTTGCTTTTCTACTTTGTACATAATAGTTTGTGTCTCTTAATCCTACGCCCCTAACTTGCCCTTCCCCCATTCCTCCTTCCCACCGGGAACCACTAGTTTGTTCTCTGCATCAGTGAGTCTGATTCTGTTTTGTCACATATATATATATATGTATTTAGATTCAATATATATGTGATGTCATACAATATTTGTCTTTCTTTGTCTGACTTTCATTTCCTAAACAAAATATTCTCTGGGTCCATCCACATTTTTCTGCAAATGCCAGTAAGAGCTTTCTCCAGAAGGTCACTGCCACGTTAAGATTCTCTGATATCTTAGATATTTAATAATACTATTGGTATTACATATTACAGTTATTAAATAAATATTGCATGTTATATATGAAGTACTGAGCAAGTTGAGGGGATGTAATGTCCAACATGGTGATTAGAATTAATAATACTGTATAGCAGATTTGAAAACTGCTGAAAGAGTAGCCCTCAAAGGTTTACAACACACAGTCAAGGGTCTTGTAACTGTAAGGCGATGGCTAGACTTACCGTGGGCGTCATTTCACAAACCACACAAATATCAAACCACTATGCGTACACCTGGAGCTCATATAATGTTATATGTTAATTATATCTCAATGAGAAAATGATTTGACAGGGCTGTAAATTGAATATGAAAAAAAAAAAAAAAACACTGAGCAGGATAGCATCGGTTTCTGAGGTTTAACACAGGTCATCCGGGTAGTAATGGTTCGTTTTGAGAAATTTCGTGCTCAGGACTTGCACAGATCCATAGAGCCTGGGACGGGATTCTGGTTTGGATGATTCACAGAGGAAGCGTTCCCAGAAGGACGGGCCCTGAGCAGGATGGGGTAAGATAGGCGGTAACAAGGCTGTGCCCTCAGCTTGAGAGGAGCTCAGGCTGATCCTGGGGGTGCAGACAACACGCACCGCGCGGGTCTTTTGAAATGGTACAAGGAGTTTGAAAGCTGAGTTGTGCGGTCGTCTTAACTTGACTAATGAAAAATCGTATGAAGAAGAAAAGAGTTCCGGAAGCTCAGATGAAGTAGTGTTTCCTGTCTCTGAAAGAGGTTTTGTTCTTCGTGTTTTATTGTTTGGTTGAAATAACCTAGAGAAGATGTGTTTTTCCTTTCCACCGTGGTTTGTCACAGGGCATCAAACACAGCCCCGTGAGCGGCACAGCCGGTCCTGGCTCGCCCACTCCGCGCCCGCCCGCGCGCCCGCCGGCCCCTCACCCGCCTCCGTCTCGCCCCAGCCCGCGCCCCCTCGGCAGCCACAGCTTCATTCCCTGTAGCTGTGAGTCTCTCTCTGTTTTGCAGCCAAGTTCATTTGTGCCCTATTTTAGATTCTACCTGCAGGTGACATCGCGTGGCATTTATCTTCCTCTGTCTGACTTCCTTCACTTAGTATGGTAATCTCTAGGTCAGTCCATGTTGCTGCAGATGACACCGTGTCCTTCTCTTTCATGGCTGAGCAATAGTCCCCTGTGTGCACGCGCCACGTCTTGTTCATCTGCTCACTTGTCGACGGCCGTTTAGGTTGCTTTCGCTATTGGCTGTTATGAACAGTGCTGCTATGAACACAGGGTGCATGTATCTTTCTGAACTGCAGTTTTGTCTGATATGTGCCCAGGAGTGGGATTCTAGGACCATATGGCAGCTTCATTTTTTTGCCTGGGCTGGGTCCTAATTGCAGCATGTGGGATCCGGTTCCCAGGCCAGGATAGAACCCAGGCCCTGGGCATTGGGAGCGTGGACTCTTAACCACTGGGCCACCAGGGAGAGTCTCCGTTTTTAGTTTTTTGAAAACTAAAACTGTTCTCCATAGTGGCAGCACCAATTTACCTTCCCACCAATAGTGTAGGAGGGGTCCTTTTTCTCCACCTCCTCTCCAGCATTTGTGATTTGTAGACTTTTTAATGAAGGCCAGTCTGACTGGTGTGATGTGATACCTCATTGTTCTGTACAGTTTTAATTTGCACAGAAATAATATTTTAACCTCTCATTCTTTAGGATGTTTTAAGAAAGAAATTGATGGATGTGGAAGAATTGACTACACTAAACAATATGGCTTAAACTACTATTCTCGGAATAAACTGTGATGCATAGAACCACTCGGCAACTTTTAGTTGATATTAAAAAACAAACTTTAAAATTTAAAAATAATTCATGATTTAGTTGGTACATAAAAGATGACAGTTAAATACTAGCTCACCAGATGCAGATAAGAAAATTTTTATGAACATCAGTAGGACAGATGTTGTAAGTGTCTAACTAGGAAACTCTACCAGCCTGAGTGGACTGAATGTTGCATGAAGCTTCTTAGCTGAATACAGTCCATGACAACTATGTCAGGATGTGTGTTTTGGGGGCACACTGGCAAACATGGGATAGGACTGTGAGAATGATGGAGTAGATAGTTAGATTTTTCTAGACTAAATAGAAAGTATGTATATTTTCTACACAGTTAAATATAGACTGCCTATTCTCTCTGTGTAAGTACTCTATACAAATTCTCTCTATATATATAGTACATATATAGCTAAATAGAGAATACATATATTAAATGCACAGCTAAATAGAGAATATATACATATGTATATTCTATGGGGATATATATATCTGCATACAGTGTCACTTCATATCCATTTTGGTGCTAGTGTTTGGAAATAGCATTTGTTACCTAAATTTGGTCAAGGGAAAAATAGAGTAGGATTCATACAACGTTTTGCTGGTGATAAAATTTGCTAAACTTACACACATTATCACTTTTCTTCTTACCCCTTTTTAACTTGTAAAAATCACTCAATATTTTATTTCATGTCTGAAAGTGTTATTTCTTGTATTTTTATTTTTTATTCTTCCTCTGTTTATTATTCCATAATTCTTGTTTTTACATATGTACACAAAAAGGTATGAAAGTACAACATGAAAAAACAAACAAAAAGTCTGAAGTATGTGTAATACAATCCAAAATACTGGATATCCACAGAAAAAGACACGGGAAAAGGCATCTATCTGGACTCAGAACTAAGATACATTTCCCTATGAGAACTACAAAATATCCTCAAAAATGGGGAGAGGAGAGTCGACGGTCTTTGGAGGGGTCTTAGAGCAAGCTGGAGTACACGAAGAACGATCAAGAGTCTCAGCATAAAGGAAGATTTTGGTTCAGTCACTCAGTCGTGTATGGCTCTTTGGGACCCCGTGGACTGCAGCATGCCTGACTTCCCTGTCCTCCACTGTCTCCCGGAGTATGCTCAAACTCATGTTCTTTGAGTCAGTGATGCTATCTAACTGGAGCTTAGGAAAGATTAGAAAGATTAGGATCACGTGAGATAACCTTAGGGAATCTGCAAAGTGCCAGAATCAGAAGGGAGTTTCAGTAATGAAAAGGGGGCTGAGGGCTTCAAGGAGACACAGTAGGTAGAAAAGGGTCCAAAAGCTTCGGCGGGAGCAGAGCTGAANCGCGCCCGCCCGCGCGCCCGCCGGCCCCTCACCCGCCTCCGTCTCGCCCCAGCCCGCGCCCCCTCGGCAGCCACAGCTTCATTCCCTGTAGCTGTGAGTCTCTCTCTGTTTTGCAGCCAAGTTCATTTGTGCCCTATTTTAGATTCTACCTGCAGGTGACATCGCGTGGCATTTATCTTCCTCTGTCTGACTTCCTTCACTTAGTATGGTAATCTCTAGGTCAGTCCATGTTGCTGCAGATGACACCGTGTCCTTCTCTTTCATGGCTGAGCAATAGTCCCCTGTGTGCACGCGCCACGTCTTGTTCATCTGCTCACTTGTCGACGGCCGTTTAGGTTGCTTTCGCTATTGGCTGTTATGAACAGTGCTGCTATGAACACAGGGTGCATGTATCTTTCTGAACTGCAGTTTTGTCTGATATGTGCCCAGGAGTGGGATTCTAGGACCATATGGCAGCTTCATTTTTTTGCCTGGGCTGGGTCCTAATTGCAGCATGTGGGATCCGGTTCCCAGGCCAGGATAGAACCCAGGCCCTGGGCATTGGGAGCGTGGACTCTTAACCACTGGGCCACCAGGGAGAGTCTCCGTTTTTAGTTTTTTGAAAACTAAAACTGTTCTCCATAGTGGCAGCACCAATTTACCTTCCCACCAATAGTGTAGGAGGGGTCCTTTTTCTCCACCTCCTCTCCAGCATTTGTGATTTGTAGACTTTTTAATGAAGGCCAGTCTGACTGGTGTGATGTGATACCTCATTGTTCTGTACAGTTTTAATTTGCACAGAAATAATATTTTAACCTCTCATTCTTTAGGATGTTTTAAGAAAGAAATTGATGGATGTGGAAGAATTGACTACACTAAACAATATGGCTTAAACTACTATTCTCGGAATAAACTGTGATGCATAGAACCACTCGGCAACTTTTAGTTGATATTAAAAAACAAACTTTAAAATTTAAAAATAATTCATGATTTAGTTGGTACATAAAAGATGACAGTTAAATACTAGCTCACCAGATGCAGATAAGAAAATTTTTATGAACATCAGTAGGACAGATGTTGTAAGTGTCTAACTAGGAAACTCTACCAGCCTGAGTGGACTGAATGTTGCATGAAGCTTCTTAGCTGAATACAGTCCATGACAACTATGTCAGGATGTGTGTTTTGGGGGCACACTGGCAAACATGGGATAGGACTGTGAGAATGATGGAGTAGATAGTTAGATTTTTCTAGACTAAATAGAAAGTATGTATATTTTCTACACAGTTAAATATAGACTGCCTATTCTCTCTGTGTAAGTACTCTATACAAATTCTCTCTATATATATAGTACATATATAGCTAAATAGAGAATACATATATTAAATGCACAGCTAAATAGAGAATATATACATATGTATATTCTATGGGGATATATATATCTGCATACAGTGTCACTTCATATCCATTTTGGTGCTAGTGTTTGGAAATAGCATTTGTTACCTAAATTTGGTCAAGGGAAAAATAGAGTAGGATTCATACAACGTTTTGCTGGTGATAAAATTTGCTAAACTTACACACATTATCACTTTTCTTCTTACCCCTTTTTAACTTGTAAAAATCACTCAATATTTTATTTCATGTCTGAAAGTGTTATTTCTTGTATTTTTATTTTTTATTCTTCCTCTGTTTATTATTCCATAATTCTTGTTTTTACATATGTACACAAAAAGGTATGAAAGTACAACATGAAAAAACAAACAAAAAGTCTGAAGTATGTGTAATACAATCCAAAATACTGGATATCCACAGAAAAAGACACGGGAAAAGGCATCTATCTGGACTCAGAACTAAGATACATTTCCCTATGAGAACTACAAAATATCCTCAAAAATGGGGAGAGGAGAGTCGACGGTCTTTGGAGGGGTCTTAGAGCAAGCTGGAGTACACGAAGAACGATCAAGAGTCTCAGCATAAAGGAAGATTTTGGTTCAGTCACTCAGTCGTGTATGGCTCTTTGGGACCCCGTGGACTGCAGCATGCCTGACTTCCCTGTCCTCCACTGTCTCCCGGAGTATGCTCAAACTCATGTTCTTTGAGTCAGTGATGCTATCTAACTGGAGCTTAGGAAAGATTAGAAAGATTAGGATCACGTGAGATAACCTTAGGGAATCTGCAAAGTGCCAGAATCAGAAGGGAGTTTCAGTAATGAAAAGGGGGCTGAGGGCTTCAAGGAGACACAGTAGGTAGAAAAGGGTCCAAAAGCTTCGGCGGGAGCAGAGCTGAAGTCAGGTTGAGACAACGTCCTGCTGCCACTGCAGAACTGTCTCTAGTTCACAATCTAAGCCAAATCATGGTTCCATGCTTAGTAAAAAATAGTAAAGAAATAACTGAGGGCTTCCCCGGTGATGCTAGTGATAAAGAATCCACCTGTCAATGCAGGAGACGTAGGAGACACGGATTCCATCCCTGGGTCAGGAAGATCCCCTGGAGGAGGGCATGGCATCCCACTCTAGTGTTCTTGGCTGGAGAATCCCATGGACAGAGGAGCCAGGCGGGCTGCAGTCCACGGGGTCGCAAGGATAACCATCCTTTCCTAGAACCAGAGCAGGACCCGCCTCTTCCCCTCCAAGCAGACCCTTGCTCTTTGGCTGCGACTTTGTCTAGTGACCCTTTGAGAAGCTGACTCCCAGTCGAGTCACAGAGACTTTCCTCTCCGTGCCCTGCGATGCCCCGGGAAAATCACCAGAATTGTGTGTTTTGAGGTTAGAAAGGGAGAGCCGCCCCTCAGTGTGGGCCCCTTGAGAACCTCCAGGGGTCTGAAGGCAAAGGAGAGGCGGCGGGATGGTGAGGCCAGCGTGCAGAGCAGGGAGAGGGTCGGAGGCCTGGCCACCGCTGGGGCAGGTCTGCAGGGCGGAGGGTGGGCGGCTGCAGGGTCTTCAGCTGTGGGCACTCTCCCAGAGCAAGTGAGAGGAGGCTTGAATACTGAAGTGGGTTGCCATTACATCCTCAAGGGGATCTTCCCAACCTAGGGACTCATTGTGTCTCTTGCATCAGTGGCAGATTCTTTACCACCAGCGCCACCTGGGAAGTCCCAGAAAGGAAGAGATTTCTGGAAAGTGGGACTGGACAAGATGACAGGCAGCTATGAGAGCCTGGGACCAGAGCAGGTGGTCTTGATGCTGCCGTTTGATGGGATCAAAAGAGAAGGCTGGGGAGGTGGAGAAAGACAGAAGCATGGTGTCCCTGACGATGCATTTCGGCTCTGTCGGTACTTACCTGGTGCCTAGCATTGAACCTGGGCTTTCCTGGGGACTCAGCTGGTAAAGAACCCACCTGCAATGCAGGAGACTGAGATTCGATCCCTGGGTTGGGAAGACCCCCTGGAGGAGGGCACGGCAATCGACTCCAGTATTCCTGCCTGGAGAATCCACATGGACAGAGGAGCCTGGCGGGCTACAGTCCGTGGGGTTGCAAAGAGACGGACGGGACTGAAGTGACTAAGCCTAGAGCAGCATGCCACAGCACTGAACGGAGGAAACCTCTGACATCTGCTAAGGAAAAGGTGACTCAGGTCTCAGCAGAGCCTAGGATTGTTCTATTTCAAAAAGAAAGAAAGAAGGAAACTTGTCTTCAACCATGGCAGTTACTGAAAATAACTTCTCTTGCAAAAATATGGACTTTCTAAATTAAGAGAGATGGTTTTTGCCCTTTGCTTCTTTCACATTCCTGAGATCACTGTTATATAAACAGCAAGGTTCTCTCCTGTAACAGCCTAAAGGGCCATTAATAGATTTTTGGAGCACAGCTGTTAGGATCCATACCAGCTTCAGTCTACCCTGGGAAATGCCACAGTACATGGCTTTGCCTTCTCTCAACCCCAGGACTGGACCCTGGAAGGGAAAGACGTAGTTGCAAGTTTTCACTGAGCTCTTGAACTGGAGTNCTCAACATCCTTTTCCCATTTTCTGTTTAAAGAGCTTTGGCTTTTTTTTGGAGGCTCATTCCTCTCTTTAATCAGTTCATGTGAGGTGTGATCCATTTTTGGCTCCATGAGTGGACATGTGCGAGAACCAGGACTAGACGAAAAGGGGACTACGTCTCCTGGCCATGGTGCTTTGTTTAGACAGGAACATGAGTGAGGTCAAAGAGAGATAAGCTTGGAAGGTATCTTGGAATGAGGCCAAAGAAGCTCTTTCTGATGAGGTGGCTGAAATGACAACGTGTAAATCCATAAATGCTGCAGGTCCTATCTTAGTAAAGCCTGTCTAGAAATGACGCCAAGCCAGAGGAAAACAGAGTCTTCTGCTAGAGACATCAGATTCTTAATAAGATCGCCTGTGGGCCTAGATCAAGCCAGACCTGAAACCAATGGAACTCTGGACTCTTATGTTCCGAAAACCAATGGGTTTCCTTTTCTCCCCTTGGCTGGCTCTCCTGTTACTGCCTGCACACAGAGCTCTGGGTTCCCAGGCTCTGGAATTGTGCTGAGGGTGGGTGGATCCTCTTCTATGGTTGCCTGGGAAGCTCTCCCTGCTGCTCGTCCGCTCCAAACAGGAACAGTGCAAGAGCCCAGTTATGGCCCATGACAGGGGCTCCTAGGACAGAAGCTGGTGCTGGGCATCCATCTTAAGGTAAAGAAACACTGACTTGAGAAGTGTTGCATATTTTTAAGGGAAACTCTGAACACTTTCAAAAAAATTATTTTCCAATTTTCCCTTTCTATTTCTTTTCTGAGGATAGTGATAAGAAAAGCTCTTCTGCTTTAATTCTTGAGCTTTCTCACTATCTGTCCTTTCTCCTGACCCGTCCGCCCTCTCCCTTGCGCTTGCACAGACCTCACNAAAAAATTATTTTCCAATTTTCCCTTTCTATTTCTTTTCTGAGGATAGTGATAAGAAAAGCTCTTCTGCTTTAATTCTTGAGCTTTCTCACTATCTGTCCTTTCTCCTGACCCGTCCGCCCTCTCCCTTGCGCTTGCACAGACCTCACCCACATCCCTGCCTGCCGTGACCGCGTCCCCAGGATCCGTACCATCACCCAGAGCTCTGGTTCTGAGACTGTCCTCGCTGACACAGTTGTTCTAACTTTGCATCTTTTCCACTTTCTTACTTCTTGAACTCAGTTCTGTCTGCATTCATCCCACAAATCTTTATTGAGCAGCTACTACGTGACCAGCCCAGTGCCAGCCCCTTCTAATTCATCAGTGAACAAAACTCCAAGATTCTTTTTCTCTTAGAACTTACACTGAAGTCTGTCTGGGGATACACAGAATATATAATAAATGTAACAAATAGGTAAATTAGATAGTATTCGAGTGATGAGGGGGAAAGTGGGGAAAAAAGAATAGAAAAAAAATAGAGTAAGAAGGATCAGAATTCCTGAGAATAAGAGCGGTTGCAATGAAACAGGTAAACTGAGAAAACGAGATTTGAACAAAGACTCAAAGGAGTCACCCTGGAGATCTGGGGCAGGGATTCCCAGGAGGGTGAGGGGCCAGGACAAAGTCCCCAGGGCAACATAGGCCTGGCAGGGAGGTTGTAGGGCGGCAGGAAGAGAGAAAAATGGGGAAGAGATGAGCATGCGCAGACGGGAGAGGTAACGGACGAGCGTGACGTCAGAGCGGGCTCGCACTGCGGGCCAGTGAGAAGTTACGGAAGAGCGTCAAGCAGAAAGGGATGTGATCTGACTCATATCCGAAAGGGATTCGTCTGCTGTGGAGTTGAAAATGAGGTCCAGGGAAGCAAGGATGGCTACAGGGATGCTGGTGGCCCGCACCAGGGTGGGGGCGGTGGAGGTTTGGGGTTGACATGCAAACACTACTATATAAATAGATAAGCAACCAGGACCTCCTGTATATCACAGGGAACTCCACTCAGCACTCGGTAATAACCTGCAGGGAAAAGAATCTGGAAAAGAATGGATATATGTAGATGCATGATGGAATCACTTTGCTATACACCTGAAACTAACACAACGTTGTAACACAACCATCCTCTAACATAAAATACAAATTAAATTTAAAAAATNATTGCTCCATAGTTTTAAACTATATTCATGGAGATACAGCTCCTCAGTCGTGTGGCTTTCTTTTCCCAACGCCTATCTTCCAATCTGGCCTCGAGGCAAACTGCCGTGTGATTCTTAGTCTAGATGACATTGAAACACTTCTCTGGATCTTTGGTCCTTGATGAACATTCGCTACTAAAGAGACGGCAGACTTTTAAATAAAGGCAGGGCATTAGCTGGAGAAGAGGACGCCCCGCTGAAGGCGGTATCCGGTGGAACGACTTTTAATTACGTGTGTACTCTGTGCTGGGGCTACGCGGCCTTGCAGGCGTTGCTCCCCGCCGAGGAGAGTGAGAGCAGCCCTCTGGTTGTGGAGCTCCGGCCGCGTTTCCCTCGTTGCAGAGCGCGGGCTCCAGGGTGCGTGCGCGCTCGTGGCTTCCGGGCTCTGGAGCCCGCCGGATCGGTAGTTGTGGCGCGTGGGCTTAGTTGCTCCGCGGCACGTGGGATCTTCCCGGACCAGGGGTCGAACCCGTGTCTGTGCATCAGCAGGTGAATTCTTTACCAATGAGCCATGGGAAGTCCCCGAGTAGAATGACTTCCGGTGTCATTCCACAGGACACGGTTTCATGTTATTAATAAAGCAAGCTGAGGGAGAGGTGTAGCTGTGCAAAGGGCAAAGATGGGACCCCGAGTCTGCAGTCGGTGAGGTTGCCTCGGGTGTCCAAAACGAGGAGCAGCGGTCATGGGCAGCAGACTGGAGAGGAGGTAGACGGAAAAGAGACAATCTGAAATTAACGCAACATTAATTCCAAAAATTGAATTTCATTTTATTAATTAAAACAAAGACTGTGTTCTACCATAGGCAGACTAAGCCTTTTTGCAGAGGAGATTGATGTTAGATCTGATGTTTTGCAGAAGTCCTTATTGATGTGAGATTTTGTGGGTTGCTGGTCAACGGATCATGAAGGCCAACTCTGTACCCAGTGTGTGCACACACACAGAGGTGCACACTCCTATAGATTTATGTCCGTGTATTTCCATAGAGATCTGGCTTTTCCTGGCCAGCCCTATTATTTGTCGAAACACATACACAAATAAACAAATACACAATACAAATACACAGATTCACAACTAAAAACACATTATTTGTAGAAACAAACAAATTATTTGTAGACACGCTGTAAAGTCCATGGGATTCTCCAGGCCAGGATACTGGAGTGGGTAGCCATTCCCTTTCTCAGGGGATCTGCCCAACCCAGGGGTCGAGCCCAGGTCTCCTACATTGCAGGCCGACTCTTTACCGTTGGAGCCACCAGAGATAGATCCAAACCAGAGGTATTCTAGAGCTTCCCCTCTTCTTAAATACTTATTTGCATCTGTGAGAGGGAAGCCGGCAGGAAGGCCAGGGGTCTCCAAAGGGAGGAAATAGGCTGCAAGTGTCAGACTCTCTTAAGCAGCAGGAGGGAACACACTAGTGTTATATTTTGCCCGCTTCTCTATACAAATTTTAAAAGAGGTTTCTCTTAAAATTCTGTGTCACCAGAATGACACCTGGTTCCACCTACACTTAACTTTTCTCATCCCTTGAGCTAACCTATGCATTTTTCTTATGGAAATGTTTGTCTTAAGCTATGTTAGTGTGCTATGCCTTTACCCCAGACTGTCTTCAAGAAGGTTCTACCTAAAGGCTCAGAACCGACTTGACAAACCAGTATGGTATACTCATACATTGTTCTCCTAATCTATGTTGATGAAACTGTATATTTGTATGGGAACCTGCCTTTCTTCAGGATTCACGTCAATCCTTTTGCTCGGGATGACTCACCTGGTGCCAATGTTCTCTCAGAATGCATCTGTGGGTGTGGGGCCTGGTGCCACTCTCTGAGTTCTGAAACATCTCCTCTGTTTAATTAGCAGACTGCTAGCATCTGCATTGCTGCTGCTACTGCTAAGTCGCTTCAGTCGTGTGCGACCCCCGAGACGGCAGCCCACCGGGCTCCCGCGTCCCTGGGATTCTCCGGGCAAGAACACTGGAGTGGGTTGCCATTTCCTTCTCCAACGCATGAAAGTGAAAAGTGATAACATCCGACTAAAGACTATGTGGGGGGGGCACGGGGGGCACTCTTTCTGCCCCCTTCTGATGCCCCCTTTATTACACAAAAGCTCTGAGCCATCACGCCTCATCTCTGGCCCCGCTTGAATTCTCCTCCTCTGGAGGCCAAGAATCCCGGCGTCTTTTGTGATTCAGCAGCAGCCTTTCATCCGCATCCTCCATCATCTGTCGCTCCTCCTGCCAGCAGCTCTTCTGTCCATATCGGTAGCCACTTGCCACGTGCTGCTCTTGAGTACTTAAAATATGGCTGGTCCAAATTAACCATTTAAAAACTGAGTTTAAAACACACAGTCAATTGTAAAGAGTTAGCATGCAAAAAAAAAATGTACAATATCTCAGCAACTGGTATAATGTTGAAAACATATTGCAACATTGACTATAATATTGAAATTATAATATTTTGGATACACTGAGTTTAATTCAAAGTTTTACCTGTTTTTTTCTTATTTTTAAAAACTTTATTGTATTATAGTCAATTTTCAATGTTTTGTTAATTTCTGCTATGACTCAGTTATACATCTTTTAAATGTTCTTTTCCATTGTGATTTATCACAGGATATTGAATATAGACCCCTGTGCTATCCAGTAGGACCTGGCTGTTTATCCGTTTTATTTTTTGAATGTGATGACTAGAAAGGGAAAAGTCCATGTGGTTTGTATTTGTGCCTCACAGTGTGTTTTTATTGAACAGCACTTCCTTAGGAATTTTCATCTCTTTCTTTATGGAAAAGAGTTGGGGATATCCAGAGTGAGTTTCCCAGTGGCCTCCCCGTGGCTTCCTCTGGACCTGCCGTCAGTCAGTCTCTGTCCTTTCACAGACGTGCTGTGGAGCAGAGAAGAGCACAGTGTGGAGCCCGATTGCCCAGCCTCAAATCTGGGCTCTGTCTCTCACAAGCTGTCTGATTTGGGGTGAGTTGCTGTCTCTCTCTGTGCCTCAGTTTCCTCATCTGTTAAGAGGAGTATTAATAGGAACTACTTCATACGATTTGGATGATACACCGAGTCAATGTATGAAGCACTCGGGACTGTGTGTGTCTCAGAAAACACTGAATTATTGTCAGCTTCTTTATTCTCCCTTAAAGCTTCCGAGGGAGACAGTCTTTCACTCTCTGCCTCCTAGGAGATTTGAGTGTCATATTCACGTCCCCTTTAAGCATCTTCATTTTCTCTCTCCTTCTCTTCCAGTTTTATTTTTTAAATCTCATCTCTATTTTATAGTATAGTTGCTGTACAGCTCTGTGTTTCAGGTGTGCAGCAGTGAATCAGGTAAGCGTATATCCGTTCTCAGATTCTTTCCCCATGTAGGTCATTTCAGAATGTTGAGTAGAGTCTCCTGTGTGCGATGCTAGGTCCTTGTTGGTCGCCTCTCAGCTTTAAACAAGCACACCGATCTCAGCCTGAAAGTCCTTCTGGACGCCCTGGCCTTCGGGTGGCTTCCCTGTTTGCTCACTTTCCCATGTGCTTCCTGCCCCCCTTGTGCAATGCGGGTTTTCTTCAGGCCTGTGGCACACACATTCTGGCCGTGTGGTTCAGGACCCAGGGCTGGGAGATGGAAAGGGTCGGGTCATTTATTTAGGATGGGAGCAGGGACACCAGACCCAGGGTGTGGGACAGAGCTGGTGTCCCAGAGAGGGGAACAGTCAGCGCACGCGGTGGGGAGTCAGCTGACAGCAGAACACTTTTCTAGGATCTGAGACTGGATGTGCAGAAGGGGAGAAGGTGGGCTCTGGCAGAGTCTTGCCCTGGGGACCCCGACAGACAGAACGAGACATGCCGTCTGAGGTGGCTTTGGCTCACCTGTAGGCACGGGAATGGCCCAAACCACGCCAACTTCTCTGCATAAATTACAAAGCCAGTCAGTGGCCTTTTCTCATCTTCCTGGGCCTCTCACAGTTAGCTGACATCTTCACTTTAGACTTCTAAGTTGTCATGTGGTGGGTGAAGGAGCCCCCAGCCATTCTGGGACCTCAGTAGGTCAGGCCAGTAGATAAGCAGGGGAGGACTAACCCGTCAGGTAACACGTGGATGCAGAATCGACCAAGGCATGCTGCCTGCAGTCGAATAATGAAGGGGCACAGTGGCTGGGGGAGGCCGAGACCCCCCCGCCCCAGCGAGGCATTTGAATTTGATGAGTGGTGGTGGTGGTTTAGTTGCTAAGTCATGTCCCACTCTTGTGATCCCGTGGACTGTAGCGCGCCAGGCTTCTCTGTCCATGGGATTTCCCAGGCAAGAATACTGGAGTGGGTTGCCATTTCCTTCTCCAGGAGATCTTCCCGACCCAGGAATTGAACCCAGGTCTCTTGCATTGCAGGCAGGTGATTTGCCAACTGTGAGGGAAGCCCGGATTTGACGTGACCTAGGGATAAATCTGTAGACCAGGCATGGATTGAGTCCTGGGTGTAACTACTGGGTTGGCTAAAAAGTTCANGAATTGAACCCAGGTCTCTTGCATTGCAGGCAGGTGATTTGCCAACTGTGAGGGAAGCCCGGATTTGACGTGACCTAGGGATAAATCTGTAGACCAGGCATGGATTGAGTCCTGGGTGTAACTACTGGGTTGGCTAAAAAGTTCATCCAGGTTTTTCTGTAGCATCTTGCCCAGAAAAGCCAGAGAAAGGAAGACCCAGCGTTGGTCTGGCCTTTCTTTAGGACCATGATTCTCAGACTTTGGTGGCCTCAGAATCACCCGGGGCCCTTAATACCACGTTGCTAGGCGCTGAATCTGTCCACTAATGCAGGAGGTGAGGAGACGCAGATTCAACCTCTGATCTGGGAAGATCCCCTGGAGGAGAAAATTGCAACCCACTCTAGTATTCGTGCCTGGAAAAAAATCCAGTGGACAGAGGAGGCTGGTGGGCTGCAGTCCATGGGGTTGCAGGAATCATACATGACTGAGCACGTGCACAAAGCCCTATCTACAGAATTCCCCAGTCAGGAGGGTTGGGCCCATGCATTCCCAGCAGCTCTAGACGTGGATGCTTCTGGTCCCAGATGAACCCTCTGGGAGGCATGGCTCAGCCCCTAGAGTGTGCTCAGGGAGGCCCCTTAGGGTTAAGCTGCTGAAACCTCCACACGTGGCTGCTGGTCTCCTCCCCCCACGTCAAGTTCACGGTCCGCAGATGCAGGACACCTTAGAGGCTAGCCACCCTGAACCCATGAGGTAGCAGGTAGAATCAATCGGGTAACGAAGGGTCGAACACAGCTGAGCGACTGACACATACGTGCAGAGAAAATCGTTAGCCTGCCTCCCTGCTAGGAGGTTCAGAGCCCCGAACCACACCGCCTTTGCGGGCCCTCCGCACCGACGCTGCTGCCTCAGACTCTTCTCCGGGTTCCCCTGCTCCGCCTTCTGCTCCTCCCCTCGCTTTCACAGCCTCACCTGTTTGCTCCCCGAGCCCACTCCTCTGCGCACGCGGCATGCGGTCCTCCCCTCCTAACACCTGCGTTCCCTGTGAGATTCTCCAGGGACCGCTCGTACCCCCTTCTTCCTGTTTCCATTCAGAACTGTCCCACGGGGAAGGCCTGCCTTTCCCCGTTTGTTTGTGTTTTTTTTTTCCTTTCTTTCAGCAGGGCAAAGCATCTGGCTGTTTTTGTTTACATCTATTTCAGGAGACAGGCCTAACTCCTCCAGCAGTAAGGATGCCAAATGATGGCTTAGGATGGCCTGAGCTTCTGTAATTTCCCTCAGCCTCCCTAAGCCACTCCACTTACACGTACAATTAAGTACAAAGAGTGAGTTTGCTTTGGAGTAAAATCGTGAGACAAATTCCACAGCCGTTACTTATAACAATTGCATCCCTATGTCCTTCTAGGGAGCTGTTCCTGACCTGCGCCCTCGGGCCCACATAGGAAGGAAACATTCGTCTCTCGAGCTCATTGTCCCGTGCAAGGGGACAGGGTTCTGCACACGACTGATGAGGCTGCTGGAAACTTCCCTCTGATTTTGAGTCTCCTACAGCAAGAGTACCCTAAACTTTCCTGATGATAAGAGCAATCTGGATTAAAAAGCAAACAAGATTGATGAGTCCTGTAATTCAGGTTCAGGCAGTCAGAGGGTGGGGCTGCTCAGGAATCTTGCCTCTAACAAGTATCCTGAATGGAATTTTGAGGCTATCCTGTAGCATTTAAGACAGGGTCTGGCAAAGCAATTGTACTCAGTAAATCTTTGCTGAACGGAGTTTCGTTTGCTTATCTCCATCATGCTAACTTTGCTTAACAAATGACTTGTGCTTCCATATTTTCAATGAACCGCATACCACTATGACCCTTTCAAGCATGCTAGTCCTGCAAACTGTATCAAGATAAGCATTGGAACGCAATACTCATTTCTTTCTTGAACTGCTTATTTTGTGTTGGGGTATAGCGGATTGACAATGCGGTGATAGTTTCAGCTGGGCAGGCTAGGGACTCACCCATGCGTATATGTGTGCCCACTCTCCCCCACGCCCCCGGCCCGTCCAGGATGCCACGTAACACTGAGCAGAGTTCCCTGTGCTGCAGAGAGGGCCCTCCCGGAGATCCGCTTTACATACAGCAGAGCGGCACGACCAGCCGAGAGTCTCTAACTGCCCCTTCCCCTGGCAACCGGAAGTCCACTCTCTCGGTCTGTGAGTCTCGTTCCTTCTTTGATCCCGCAGGTGAGGGGTGTCTGGGCTGTTGCTCCTTCTCCGTCTGGCTTCCCTCCCTCGGCGTGACTCACCTTTGCGGTGGCCTCCACCTGCAGGCTCCCGGGCTGGCTGCATTCAGAGTCTTCACCATGAACTCTAAGCCACTGACTGTCTGACCTTGCCGGGGAAATTCTGTTTCATTGATATAAATGGACTCTTTCATCATTTACTGATCGTGAACAGTGTGTTCGCAATTTACCCTATTAAAATCATGATGTTAGATTTAGCTTCCTAAATCATTTTATGGAGCTAACTTAACAGAAATACCAAAACCTAACAAAGAATCAAAATTGAAACACCAAAAACTCCTCTTATAGACACAGATGCAGAATTCTTAAATATAATTATAACAAATAAAATACAGCATTATATTAAGATAACCATATGTTAATAGAATTAACCAATAACTTCCAGAAATTCAGAGATGACTTAACATGAGAAATATATCAAAGCAATTAATCACATTAATAGTTGAAAGGAGAAAAAAATC
>SJYV01030329.1:1620896-1632004 GCA_006410875.1 Neotragus pygmaeus | reverse complement strand
CAGAATTCTTAAATATAATTATAACAAATAAAATACAGCATTATATTAAGATAACCATATGTTAATAGAATTAACCAATAACTTCCAGAAATTCAGAGATGACTTAACATGAGAAATATATCAAAGCAATTAATCACATTAATAGTTGAAAGGAGAAAAAAAATCGGATGCTGCAAAGGGTTTGATAAAAGTCAGTATTTTTTTGAAGACTTACTAACTTGGGATAAAAATGACATTCGTATCGTCATCTTGTAATACTTATTTCACACAGTGCATATGACATACGACAGCTACCACCTGAGGCATCTCTATCAAAGTCAGGGTCAAAAGCAGGATCCTCACTTGGCACCTCTTTCATTCAGCATTCTTCTGGAGTATTTAGTCAACGCCAAAAGATCTGAAAAAGAAACAAGAAGTGAAGGTCAGATTGTTCTTTGATGGTAATTTGATTACTGGTCCCAAAGAATCAACAGAAAAATTTCAAAAATCATTGAGAGAATGATTAAAAAAAACAGTATTTTTCCTTTTACTAGATAATAACTAGATAGAAAATGTAATGACTCCAATCATAGTAATAAAACAGATATAAAATGCTTAGTTGAAAACATAATATGGAATATAAAATTTATGCAGTAGTAAAGAATCTGCTTTCCAAGGCATGGGGCACGGGTTTCATCCCTGGTCGGGAACGTAGGTTCACTCTCTGGTGAGGGAGCTAACATACTGCCCGCTGCGAGGAAACTGAGGCTGTGTGCTGCCACCAGGGAGGCCCGAGCCCCACACGAAGGCTCTGCAGAGCCAGCCCCCTCCCGAGACACGACCCCCAGAAAACTCATGTAGACGGTGTTATGTGAAAAATTGAGTTGAAATATGGAAAATATGAGTCTCAAAAGACTCAATATTAGAATGTCAATTAGCCTCAAATTAATTTACAATTTTCATGTATTCCTCCTGAAATATCATTGGTAGCTTTGGGGGAAAATGAATTCATAAAATCTTTACATGGAAAGATCTTTACACTCTTGCCTGGAGAATCCCACGGGCGGAGAGCCTGATAGGCTACAGTCCATGGGGTCGCAAAGAGTCGGACACGACTGAGCGACTTCACTGACTTACATGAAAAGAGTAAATGGATACAAGTATCCAAGAAATTATTGAGATCGAATATATGTGTGTGTGTGTATGAGAGAGAGAGAGAGAGTCATTGTGTGGACATAAAGGCATATTTCAGAGTTACAATACTTAAAATAACAGAGCACTGATGAATGAGCCAAAGGATGCTCAAACTCCCGCACGATTGCACGCATCCCACACGCTAGCAAAGTAATGCTCAAATTCTCCAAGCCAGGCTTCAACAGAATGTGAACCATGAACTTCCAGATGTTCAAGCTGGATTTAGAAAAGGCAGAGGAACCAAAGATCAAATTGCCAACATCTGCTGGATCACCGGAAAAGAAAAGAGTTCCAGAAAAACATCTCCTTCTGTTTTATTGACTATGACAAAACTTTTGACTGTGTGGATCACAATAAACTGCAGAAAACTCTGAAAGAGATGGGAATACCAGACCACCTGACCTGCCTCCTGAGAAATCTACATGCAGGTAAAGAAGCAACATCTGGAACTGAACATGGAACACAGTGGTTCCAAATCGGGAAAGGAGTACGTCAAGGCTGTATATTGTCACCCTGCTTATTTAACTTATATGCAGAGTACATCATGAGAAATGCTGGGCTGGAGGAAGCACAAGCTGGAATCAAGATTGCCAGGAGAAATATCAGTAACCTCAGGTATGCAGATGATACCATGCTTATGGCAGAAAGTGAGTAAGAACAAAAGAGTCTCTTGATGAAAGAGAGTGAAAAAGTAGGCTTAAAGCTCAACATTCAGAAAACTAAGATCATGGCATCTAGTCCATCACTTCATGGAAAATAGATGGGGAAACAGTGGAAACAATGACAGATTTTTAGGCTTCAAAATCACCGCAGATGGTGACTGCAGCCATGAAATGAAAAGACATTTGCTCCTTGGAAGAAAAGCTATGACCAACCTAGACAGCGTATTAAAAAGCAGAGACAGTACTTTGCCAACAAAGGTCCATCTGGTCAAAGTTATGGTTTTTCCAGTGGTCATGTATGGATGTGAGAGTTGGACTATAAAGAAAGCTGAGCACCGAAGAATTGATGCTTTTGAACTGTGTTGTTGGATAAGACTCTTGAGAGTCCCTTGGAATGCAAGGAGATCCAACCAGTCCATCCTAAAGGGAATCAGTCCTGAATATTCATTCAAAGGACTGATGCTAAAGCTGAAACTCCAATACTTTGGCCACCTGATGTGAAGAGCTGACTCATTGGAAAAGACCCTGATGCTGGGAAAGATTGAAGGCAGTAGGAGAAGGGGACGACAGAGGATGAGATGGTTGGATGGCATCACCAACTCAATGGACATGAGTCTGAGTTAACTCCGGGAGTTGGTGATGGACAGGGAGGCCCGGCATGCTGCAGTCCATGGGGTTGAAAAGAGTCGGACACGAATGAGCGACTGAACTGATGAAGCATATAGGAACACATGACTGGAATAAAACGGACAGATCCGAGCGTCCCCATTCAGGTAGTTCACATAACAGAACAGTGTTAGTGTATTAGTCGTTCAGTCGTGCCCGACTGTGCGACCCCATGAACTGCAGCTCACCAGGCTCCTCTGTCCGTGAGATTTTCCAGGCAAGGATACTGGAGTGGGTTGCCATCTCCTTCTCCTATAACATAATAGTGAGCTTTCAAATCTGGTGGTGGAAAATGATTTGCAAATGGTGTCCTGTGAGGTCTTGAAGGCTGAGGCTGAAAATTCCCTCCTCGCTTCCTTTCTTCTCACTTCTGGTTCAATGGACACGGCACCACTTTTATCTGTAATACACACAGTGGCTTCTCATGTAAGATTTTGTTTGAAGAAAGTGTTCCACTGTTTTAATAAAGAGTTTTAAAAATCAAATAAATAGGAGTTATTTGGTCCAGAGTTTAGTTATATGGGAAGGAATAAAGTTAAAATTTTGCATTGCCAACATAAATTCTAGGTAGATTATGGAATAAATGTTAGCAATTAAATCCACTAGAATACGATGGATTCATTTGTAAATATTAAGAAGACAATGTAAATATTTATATGATCTTGGAGTGGGAAAAGCCAGTCTAAGCATATAAACGAAGAAAAAAATTAGAAAATATCGACAGATTTATTATCTAAAAATCCAAAGACGTTGTATGTTAAAAAGTATCAGAAATGTTATAACTCAAGTGACAGATTGGATAAAACCACCTGAATTATAATATTTTAAAAGTCTTAATAATATAGATAGAATATCCTTATGTAAGGAAAAATTCAACAGCCCACTAGAAAAATGGACAGGCAATTGGGAAAGCAAGAAATTCATATGACAAATAAATATAAAGAAATAGCATGACTGCTGGTTGGAAAAATGAAAGTACAAGTAGATACTATTTCTGTTTAATCAATTTGGCAATGGCTCAGTGGTAAAGATCAGCCTGAAACGCAGGAGACGCATGTTCAATCCCTGGGTTGGGAAGATCCCCTGGAGCAGGAAATGGCAGCGCACTCCAGTATTCTTGCCTGTAAAATTGCATGGACAGAAAAGCCCAGTGGGCAAGAGGCTGTTGGGCTGCAAAGAGTCAGACTCCACTAAATGACTGAGCACACACGCAGCCAAGAGCAGGGGCTGCCTGACGGCTCAGGGGTGAAAAGCCAAAACACAGACCAATGGGGCAGCAGAGACAGCCGGGAGACAAGCCCACCGCCTACCGCATCTTGCCCTTGACAAAGGAGGCGAGGATCTACAACGGGAAAAAGACAGTCTCCTCACAACCTGGGGCTGAAAAACTGCACAGCCACGTGTAAGAGAATGACACCAGCACGCTTGCCAACAGCAGACACAAAAATACACTAAAAACGGAGTAAAGACGCAACTGTAAGGCCAGAAGCCCCAACACTCTTAGAGGAAAACGCAGGCAGGACAGAATGTGACGGGAATTGCAGCGAACCTATGATCCACCTTCTGGAGTAATGGAAATAAAACCAAACTAAAATGGGGCCTAACTAAACTTAAAAAGGGTTTGCTTGGGAAAGGAAACCATAAACACGGTGAAAAGACGACCCTCAGAATGGGAGCAAAGAATTGCAAATGAAGCAGCTGACAAAGGATTAATCCCCCAAACATACAAGGAGCTCATGCAGCTCAATATGAAGCAAACAACCCAATCAAAAAACACGCAGAAGACATAAATAGACATTTCTCCAAAGACATACAGATGAGCAGCAAACACATGAAGAAGTACTCAACATCGCTGATTATTAGAGAAACGCAAATCAAAATGACAACGAGGTGTCGCTTTACACCAGTCAGAATGGCCGCCATCAAAATATCTACAAACAATAAATGCTGGAGAGGGTGTGGGGAAAAGAGAACCGTCTTGTAGTGTTGGGGGAATATACTGGTGGAAATGTAAACTGATGCAGCCACCATGAGACCAGTGTAGAGATTTCTTTGAAAACTAGGAGTAAAACTACCATATGACTCAACAAACCCACTACTGGGCATAGACCCTGAGAAAACCGTAATTTAAAAAAGATACATGTACCCCAGTGTCCATTCCAGCATTATTTACAATAGCTATGGCATGGAAGCAACCTAGACGTCCATTGACAAATGAGTGGATAATAGGCGTTGCGGTAAATATATCCAAAGGAGTATGACTCAGCCATAAAAAGGAATGAAGCTGAGTCAGTTCTAGGGAGGAGGATGAATCTAGAGCCTGTTATACAGAGTGAGGTAGATCAGAAAGAGAAGAATAAAAATCGTATAATGACACGTGTATGAAATCCAGAAAAATGGTGCTGAGGAACCTATCCGCAGGGCGGAAATAGAGACGCAGACTGCGTCCTCACTTGTGGACACAGTGGGGCAGGAGAGGGTGGGGCGAGCTGAGAGAGCGGCCTCCCTGGGTAAAACAGACAGCTGGTGGGAAGCTGCTGTATGCACAGGGAGCTCAGCCCGGCTCGGTGACAGCCCAGGGGCTGGGCCGGGCCGGGCGGGAGGTCCGGGCGGGAGGGAGGCTCTATGTGGGCCGCACCTTCCAATTAAAAAAAAAAACAACCCAAAATGCTTTACATAGGACTGGAAAAAAGAACAAAAGTGTGTATCTAAGTGTTAACTTTTTAGAGCTTTTTTTTTTGATGTGCACCATTTTTAAAGTCTTTATTGAATTTGTTATATTGCGTCTGTTTTATGTATTGTTGCTTGACCAGGAGGCATATGATCAAATTCTCTTAGCTCCCCGACTAGGCATCGAGCCCCTACTCCTGCATTGGAAGGTAAAATCTTAACCCCTGAATAGCCAAGGGAAGTCCTCAATTTTCTCTAATTTTGAATATTGGATTTTTGGGTGCTTCTTTTTATTCTGTTAGGGGTTTCTTATGTTTTCCAAAATTTCTACCGCAAACATTTGCTATAGTGTTAATCATAACATTTTTTTTGGAAATTCCTTAGCTATGTCATATTTTAGCTTTTACTTAATCCCATAGTGATTTTGGATTGACATTCCACCTGCAGTCTTAACTCTTTTACTTTGCTGCGCTTTACTGTTACTATCTACATTTTCTTCATAAAGGGAAGAGGGCATTTTAATTTGCTGAGACAAATGTGGAGTAAATCATTTACGTCTGTGTTTATAATTTTGCATTTATTGTATGCTTTTGGGCAAACAAACCAAAATAAAGATTTCCATTTTTTTATTAGCTCCATAATTACTTTCTGCAGTATTCTGCCATGATAGTAGAAAGCTTAAAAATGTAATTAAGAAATTCTCAACCACAGCAGGAATTTTTCCTGGAAAAAAAGAGCCTTCAATATCCAACTCAATGATCAAGAGAAACTGGACCTTGAAGGCTGTTTCTAAACCTTGACCTCTGAGGGAGAAAGACTCATACACGCACCGCTTCAAATCTGTGGCGATTATAGTCAGAACAATTCCTCTTTTAGCCATTACCTTACTATTTGATGTAGCTGTTGCGCTGGTGATTTCCACATTTTCCCCTCAGATACTTGAGTTTGCCTCATTTCATTTTCCCCTCAGATACTTGAGTTTGCCTCATTGCATTTTGCAAAGTCTACCTGTTGCACCATCTCAGGGAATCCAAGAGGCAGCATAACTGAAAAATCCTGGGTAAAGTAGTTATTTTCTGATTAAAAATAAATAGATTTTTTAAAGTTAAGGGAAAAAAAATCTGTAGTGTGGACTGCTGACCATCGGCTTCACTGCCCGCCCCAGGCAGAAGCAGCTGCCCGCTTGGGTCCTGTCTGCGTCAGGGAGCGACTTTCTCTCCCCGCTCACCTGCTGGCCCCCTCCCCAGCCCCCTGCCAGCCTTCCTCTAGAGCTGATTCTGCCTGAAGTATGGCCACCCCCGCCTTTTTTCAGGATATTGAAGTCTGGTTTTAAAAGGGGCAATTGGTAAAAAGCTCTACAGAAAAATGTCTATCTTGTTCTTTAAAAGAAACTATGTGATATTTTGGGCTTCCCAGGGGGTGCTAGGGGTAAAGAATCTGCCTGCCAAAGCAGGAGATGCAAGAGATGGGGATTCCATCCCTGGGCCAGGAAGGTCCCCTGGAGAAAGAAATAGCACCCACTCCAGTATTCTTGCCTGGAGAACCCCAAGGACAGAGGAGCCTGGTGGGCTACAGTCCACGGGGCTGCAGAGAGTTGGATACGACTGAGCTACTAAGTACATACACACACGTAATATTTTACTATGGGCAACAGAGATTAAATAAATCTGAGTAGTTTTCTTACCTTGGAAATTGGGGGGAGGTCAGACTAACCTCCTGTTATCCAGGATAAAGTCTCACCACTGGCTCCTTTGGAAGGCATAGGGGAAATTAGTCATTTAGAGACAGTTTTATTTCATAAAATAGTGATAGTTAAATAGCTGTTTTAGATAAAGCCTGCACATTTCAATGGACAAATAAATAGATAATGTCAGAGATATTTATTGCAAAAATCTATCCTCATATTTTATTTAGTCAGAGTCGTTCATAACCTTAAGAAAAAAAGAGCTGGCTTGAAACGTTCATAAAATAACAAACAAATACCCTCGGGCAAAGAGTCACCCCACATAAACTGATTTCTAAATAAAGATTCAATTTAGATTTAAAAGTCTTGTATGCACCCAGAGGTATCTATTACATCTGTAATTTCCTTGTGGGGTTCTGGTGCCTGATTCTACTGCCATCAACTTCTTATTAGCTGCTTTCACATAGAAGCAGCAAAGCTTCCAATTAGCACAGCTTTTTAAACAAACATGTGTTGGAAATCCCTGCCAAAATATATCTTACATTGATCCGGTCTTTATCAACCCCCCCTTTTTTTTTGCTTTTACTGTTTGGGTTCACCTAACCTTAGATTAGGAGAAGGCAATGGCAACCCACTCCAGTACTCTTGGCTGGAAAATCCCATGAACAGAGGAGCCTGGTAGGCTGCAGTCCATGGGGTCACTAGGAGTCAGACATGACTGAGCAACTTCATTTTCACTTTCATACATTGGAGAAGGAAATGGCAACCCACTCCAGTGTTCTTGCCTGGAAAACTCCAGGGATGGGGGAACCTGGTTGGCTGCCGTCTATGGGGTCGCACAGAGTTGGACACGACTGCAGCGACTTAGCAGCAGCAGCCTTAGATTATGATACTCCTGAGATAAAATTCAAAAATGAGAAAATCTTTTTTTTTTCTCTTCATTGGGAAATACCAACATAGCCTTACATCTTGGTTGGATTACATTTTAAACATGCACAGTCATTATCATCAGACATTGTTTTCAGCTTGGTTGTGAACCTTCCATCCTCCTGAGGGTGCAGATGATGCTGAAAGCTTTCAGAGCGGAGCCGCATCCCGAGTGGGAGCCTCCCCCGGGGTCCTCGCCCCTGCGGCCGGTCCTCTGGGAGAGCCGCTGAGCCTGCAGGGCACGAGACGGGCTCGGGGCCCCAGTGCGTTCACGCCGGGCTTTTCTCCATCCTCTGCGTTCCTGGGGGCGCAGTGCGAAAGAATCTGTCTGCGCAGGCTCGCTCCCTGAGTCTGGAAGATCCCCTGGAGGAGGAGATGGCAACCCCCTCCAGTATTCTTGTCTGGGAAATCCCACCGACAGAGGAGCTTGGAGGGCTACAGTCCATGGGGTCGCAAAGACATCAGGCACAACTTAGCGACTGATTAGCGGTAACCACCACCTCTGCTTTCATCTGGAGTAATAAGAACACCCTCTTGAGTGTCTATGTGATGTTTCCTCTTTGACATCAGTCCTGGAGTACGTGAACTACATGCTTTTCTCACTTAAGAGTCACGCATTTCCAATTCATCAGCACAGCCTGGAAGAAGAGCAGGTGTTCTGCAGGCTGCCTGGCTGAACCTCAGCCCTGCACAAACTTTGGGCCCAACTTGGCCTTTGTGCCGACTTCCGCAGGAAATGGAGTCGCGTCAGGCACATCCGAGGGTTTGGAACTTTGTGGAAGGTGGGAGGGTTTCCAGCACGTTGCAGCATGTTTTGTGAGGTTCTCATCACACTGCTCTTCTCGAGGCTTTCTTCTGCTAGTCTCACTGCCAAAAGGGGTCCTTGCTGCCCTTTATCCTTGTCAGCTGTTTCTCTCCCCACACCCCACTCTGTTGAGGGCTTATCACTCAGCAGACAGTGAAAGTGACCTTGAAGTCACGGGTGTGTCCTTCGGATGTGTCTGCCTAGGCCTGGAAAGGTAACCAGTGCCTCACAGTGAACTCTGAGTAAGTACTGGAGGGATAAGTAAGTGAACAGACTCTCAGTCGCTCAGTCGTGTTTGGCTCTTTGTAGCCCTGGGAACCGTAGCCTGCAGTTTCCCAGCAAGAATGCTGCAATGGGTTGCTGCGGGGGGCGCTCCGCAGAAAGAGAGAGGCAGTGGGAACTTCGCTCGGCAAAGCCGAGGGGTCCCGAGAAGAGGTGAGCCTGCTGTCCGCCAAACCAGCTCCCCAGCGAGCGAGAGACACTCAGACACGACAGGGATTCCATCAAAGCAGTTCCATTTTATTGCCNTGGGGGCTCCAAAATCACTGCAGATGGTGACTGCGGCCATGAAATTAAAAGACACTTACTCCTTGGAAGAAAAGTTATGACCACCCTAGATAGCATATTGAAAAGCAGAGACATTACTTTGCCAACAAAGGTCTGTCTAGTCAAGGCTATGGTTTTTCCTGTGGTCATGTGTGGATGTGAGAGCTGGACTGTGAGGAAAGCTGAGCGCCGAAGAATTGATGCTTTTGAACCTTGGTGTTGGAGAAGACTCTTGAAAGTCCCTTGGACTGCAAGGAGATCCAACCAGTCCATTGTGAAGGAGATCAGCCCTGGGATTTCTTTGGAAGGAATGATGCTAAAGCTGAAACTCCAGTACTTTGGCCACCTCATGGAAGAATTGACTAATTGGAGAAGACTCTGATGCTGGGAGGGACTTGGGGCAGGAGGAGAGGGGGACAACAGAGGATGAGATGGCTGGATGGCATCACTGACTCGATGGACTTGAGTGCGAGTGAACTCCGGGAGTTGGTGATGGATAGGGAGGCCTGGCGTGCTGCGATTCATGGGGTGGCAAAGAGTCAGACACGACTGAACAACTGAACTGAACTGAACAGATTATCATGTATGTCACATACAATGTGATTAAAAAATTTTTTTTTCTTTGCCATGATCTCAATATTCCTTTTAACTTTTCCTTTGTTGTTTTGTATGTAATGCCTTATATTCCATGTAGAATCCCACTTGGTTGTATTACGTGTATTGTTCTTTGTAGACATTACTGTATTCAGTTTGCTAATATTTTGTTGAGAGTTTTTGCATCTTTATTCCTGAGAAATGTTGTTGTTGTTTTCTTTTCTTGTAGTGCCTTTGCATGGCATTGGTATTAGGGTAATGTTGATCTGACAAAATGAGCCAGGAGTATTTCTCTGCTTCTATTTTCTAAAGGGGACTGTGTACAATTCACATGATTTCATCTTTAAATTTTGGGTAGAATTCACCATTGAACTCATCTGAGCCTGGTGCTCTCTGCTCTGAGAGGTTATTAAGTATTGATTTAATTTATTTGATAAATTTATAAGTCTAATTAGATTGTTTCTTCTTAAATGAGTTTGTCAGAAAGTGTCTTTCAAGGAACTAGTCTTTTTCATTTAGGGTATCAAACTTGTGGATGCAGAATTGTTCATACTATTTCTTCGTTATCCTTTTAATGTTCATGATATCTGTACTTTGTCCATCTTTAATTTCTAGTAACAGTAATTTACATCATCTCTCTTTTCTCCTTGTTAGCCTGGCTAGAGGCTTAATGATTTTGATTAAAAAAATTTTTTTTTCTATTGGTCTGTTTTTTTTTTTTTTGACTGAGTATAGTATGACTTTAATAATAATGTATCAATATTGATATATGAATTATAATAAATATATTTATGCAAAATGCTAAATATAGGGGAACTGGGTATCAGATTTTCTGTAGGATCCTTGAATAAGAATGGAGGCGCTCTCTGTACTATCTTCAAAGTTTTTCTGTAAACTTAGAACTGTTTTTTATTTTTATTATTATCATTTTTTACTTCATTTTACTTTACAATACTCTATTGGCTTTGCCATACATCGACATGAATCTACTACAGGTGTACACGAGCTCCCAATCCTGAATCCCCCTCCCACCTCCCACCCCACATCGTCTCTCTGGATCATCCCCGTCCACCAGCCCCAAGCATCCTGCATCCTGCATCGAATATAGACCGGCGCCTCGTTTCTTACATGATAGTATACATGCTTCAATGCCATTCTCTCAAATCATCCCACCCTCTACCTCTCCCTCTCCCTCAGAGGCCAAAAGTCCGTTCTATATGTCTGTGTCTCTTTTGTTGTCTCACATACAGGGTCATCATTACTATCTTTCTAAATTCCATATATATGTGTCAGTATACTGTATTGGTGTTTTTCTTTCTGGCTTACTTCACTCTGTATAATAGGCTCCAGTTTCATCCATCTCATTAGAACTGATTCAAAT
>SJYV01030329.1:1603235-1619925 GCA_006410875.1 Neotragus pygmaeus | reverse complement strand
TGGTTGGGGAATGAAGATCCTGCATGCAACATGGTGCAGCCAAAGATAAAATCTGATGATGAGTGATGTTGAGCATCTTTTCATATGTTTGTTAGCCATTCATATGCCTTCTTTGGAGAAATGCCTATTTAGTTCTTTGGCCCATTTTTTGATTGGGTCCTTTATTTTTCTAGAGTTGAGCTGCATAAATTGCTTGTATATTTTTGAGATTCGTTGTTTGTCAGTTGCTTCATTTGCTATTGTTTTCTCCCATTTAGAAGGCTGTCTTTTCACCTTGCTTATAGTTTCCTTTGTTGTGCAGAAGTTTTTATTTTAATTAGATCCTTAGGAATTTCTACTCTAATCTTAATTATTACTTTTCTTCTGCTTTGAATTGAATTTGCTCTTTTCTTTCTAGTTTCCTATTATGGAAGCTTAGGCTTTTCATTTAAAATTTTTCTTCTTTTCCTATATGTACACTCAATGCTATAAATGTGTCTTTAAGGTCTGCTTTCAAAAAATTCTACAAATTTAGGGAAGTAGTATTTTCACTTTTATTTACCTCAACTATTTTAAAATTTCTTTTGAGACTCCTCCTTTAACCAATGTGTTACTAAGAAGAGTTCCACTCAATCTCCACATATTCAGGAATTTCCCAGCTTTTTCTTACAGATTTCCAGTTTATTCCATTGTGATCTGATAAGAAACATTGTATTACTTCTATTCTTTTAATTTGTTGAAGTGTAGTTTATGACCCAGAAAATGTAATCTGTCTTGGTCCATATGAGCTTGGAAAGAATGTATATTCTGCTGATGTTGGATGAACTACTCTATAGATGTGAACTGCTTACAGCTGATTTGAGATCTCTTAAGGTTTACATTGTGTGTCTTCCCAGGTGGCTCAGTGGTAAAGAATCCATGTGTGAATGCAGGAGCCACAGGAGACACAGATTTGATCCCTAGGTTGGGAAGATCCCCAAGAGAAGGAAATGGCAACATACTCCAATATTCTTGCCAGAATAATCCCATGGACAGGGGAACATGGTGGGCTACAGTTCATGGGGTTGCAAAGAGTCAGATATGACATTAATGATTTCCCACCTACTATACACATCCATTTTTAACAGAGAGGTGTTGAAACCTTCAAGCCTTCAATGGATTCCTCTGTTTCTCCTCCCTGTTGTGTCAGTTTATGGGACACATATTTTGACACTCTGTGGTTAGGCACAAACACATTGAGGGATGTTATATCTTCTGGGAAATTTAACCCTTTTACTCCTATGCAATTGCCCTCTTATCCATGATCACTTTCTTGTTCTGAAGTCTGCTCGGTCTGTCTTCCACAGTTTTCTTTTGTTTAGTGTTAGTATGGTATATGAACCCAGGTTCAATCCCTGGGTCGGGAAGATCCTCTGGAGAAGGAAATGGAAACCCACTCCAGTATTCTTGCCTGGAAAATCCCATGGATGGNCGGTCTGTCTTCCACAGTTTTCTTTTGTTTAGTGTTAGTATGGTATATGAACCCAGGTTCAATCCCTGGGTCGGGAAGATCCTCTGGAGAAGGAAATGGAAACCCACTCCAGTATTCTTGCCTGGAAAATCCCATGGATGGAGGAACGTGGTAGGCTACAGTCCATGGGGTTGCAAAGAGTTGGACACCACTGAGTGACATTACATGGTATATGAACCTGAGGATCTGGCAAAAGGACTGAGAACCTCCAGGGAATTTGACTTTGGAGGCCAGTGGTGAAACCATTTACCACAGATTGGGACTGAAACCCATGTTCTGGGACTTGAACCCAGCCAAAACCCAGGTTGGGACTTAAACCCACATGGCTGGGACTTGAACTCAGCAAAACCCTGCTTGGGACTTGAACCCCCATGGCTGAGACTCAAACCCAACCAAAATCCATAGTATCTGGTTTCAGGACCTAATGAAGTTCAGCTTCTTGATGTCTCATTGCAGAAAGAATTCAGTGAGAGACAAAGTGTTAGGTAAGAAGTGGATTTATTCAGATACAGAGAGAAGCACACTCCACACTCTTGTCTGTGGAGTGCCCTCTTGCAGAGGGCAAATGAGACCAAAAAATGTGGCGTAGTTAGTTTTTATAGGCTGGGTAATTTAATATGCTAATAAGTGTGAGGATTGTTTGAATTATTTTTGGGAAGAGGAAGACATTTCCAGGATTTGGGCCACTGACATTCCTTGATTTCTAACAGTGCCTTGGAACTGTCATTCCACTGCTGGATGTGTCATTGTACTTGTGATAGAGGATCAAGATCTAGTTTTGTCTGCCATTGTGGCCCCATTTGATTCTAATCAGTTTACGTTGTGTTCTTAGGTGATGTCATTCTTTCAATATTAGTGCCCTGCTCCTTTCCCACCGGTTACAGTGGGATTTGATTACAGCACTTACAGGACACTGGGGAAACAGACTCTTGGAGGGCACAAACAAAAACTTGTGTGCAACATGACTCAGGAGAAAGGAGCACTGATCCCGCAAGAGACTGACCCAGACTTGCCTATAAGTGTCCGGCAGAAGCATAGGTCGACAGTGGTCTGTGGCAGAGTCAGGGGCACTGAATACAACAGTGCCTGCAGGGGACCTTTTGAAGGAGGTCTCCATTACTTTCATTACCTCCACCATAGTTTGGTCTCTAGTCAAACAAGAGGAAGGGAACATAGCCCCACCCATCAGCAGAAAATTGGATTAAAGATTTACTGAGCACCACATTTATCCAAGTCTATGCCCCAACTAGTAATGCTGAAGAAGCTGAAGTTGAACGATTTTATGAAGACCTACAAGACCTTTTAGAACTAACACCCNATTGCTTTGGGTAGTATACTCATGTTCACTATATTGATTCTTCCGATCCATGAACATGGTATATTTCTCCATCTATCAGTGTCCTCTTTGATTTCTTTCACCAGTGTTTTATAGTTTTCTATATATATAGGTCTTTAGTTTCTTTAGGTAGATATATTCCTAAGTATTTAAAGACCACCAGGAAATTACTAGAGCTAATCAATGAACTTAATAAAGTTGCAGGATATAAAATCA
This sequence comes from Neotragus pygmaeus, assembly GCA_006410875.1. Taxonomy (NCBI): domain Eukaryota; kingdom Metazoa; phylum Chordata; class Mammalia; order Artiodactyla; family Bovidae; genus Neotragus; species Neotragus pygmaeus. Next base: position 1,616,884 of record SJYV01030329.1, on the reverse strand, counting down.
ACACACAGAAATCCCTTGCACTACACTATACACTACAAATCCCTTCCTATATGCTAATGATGAGAAACTAGAAAAAGAAATTAAGGAAACAGTTCCATTCACCATTGCAACGAAAAGAATAAAATACTTAGGACTATATCTCCCTAAAGAAACTAAAGACCTGTATATAGAAAACTATAAAACACTGGTGAAAGAAACTTTTCATCATTGTTTATTTCTTTTTTCACATATATAAGCCTTTTTTGTTTTGTTTTGTTTTTAATATTTTTTTATTTTTAATTTTTTTAACATCAAAAATCATTTATATGGAAATTAGAACTATTTAAAGTGTTTGTACAAATTTGCAAATAACAAAATACACGAGCTCCCAATCCTTAATCCCCTTCCCACCTCCCATCCCACAACGTCTCTCTGGATCGTCCCTGTGCACCAGCCCCAAGCATCCTGCATCGAACATAGATAATAAATGACATTTGAGCAACTAGGCTAGCTAGTTATAACCATTTTCTACTTTGCAGTACAACATATTAAACTGTTTTTTCAAACTTTATTCTTACATTAGTGTTCCTTTGATCAACCATGTTTGCTAAAGAATAACAAAGTGTATGCATGTTATAGTGTATACGTGTATACATTTCATAAGTATATAAATGCTTAAAGTTTTATATCAGTATATGTACTTTTTAAAGATTTACTTTTTGATCTTCTAACAGTTTCCTTCCTCACAAAAAATACTCATTGACTATATAAATATTAGTGATGTCTAATTATGAAAGGAAACAGTGGAAACAGTGGCTGGCTTTATATTTCTGGGCTCCAAAATCACTGTAGATGGTGATTGCAGCCATGAAATTAAAAGACACTTTCCCCTTGGTAGGAAAGTTATGACCAACCTAGATAGCAAATTAAAAAGCAGAGACATTAATTTGTCAGCAAAGGTCCATCTAGTCAAGGCTATGGTTTTTCCAGTGGTCATGTATGGATATGAGAGTTGAACTATAAAGAAATCTGAGCATCAAAGAATTGATGCTTTTGATCTGTGGTGTTGGAGCAGACTCTTGAGAGTCCCTTGGACTGCAAGGAGATCCAACCAATCCATCCTAAAAGAGATCAGTCCTGGGTATTCATTGGAAGGACTGATGTTGAAGCTGAAACTCCAATACTTTGGCCACCTGATGCAAAGTGCTGACTCATTGGAAAAGACCCTGATGCTGGGAAAGATTGAGGGCAGAAGGAGAAGGGGATGACACAGGATGAGATGGTTGCATGGCATCACCGACTCGACGGACATGAGTTTGGGTAGGTTCCGGGAGTTGGTGATGGACAGGGACTCCTGGCGTGCTGAGGTTCATGGGGTCACAAAGAGTCGTATATGACTGAGCAACTGAACTGAATTATGAAAGGAAACTATTATGTAAGAGTTAACTAATTTATTATTGTTAACTGCTGCTGCTACTGTTGCTAAGTCGCTTCAGTCGTGTCCGACTCTGTGCGACCTCATAGACAGCAGCCCATCAGTCTCTGCTGTCCTTGGGATTCTCCAAGCAAGAACACTGGAGTGGGTTGCCATTTCCTTCTCCAATGCATGAAAGTGAAAAGTGAAAGTGAATTTGCTCAGTCATATCCGACTCTTCGAAACCCCATGGATTGCAGCCTACCAGGTTCCTCCATCCATGGGATTTTCTAGGCAAGAGTACTGGAGTGGGGTGCCATTGCCTTCTCTGATTATTGTTAACAGCACTTGTTAAATCAATATAAGCTATATCATTCTTATAAAAATCTTTGTGCTGAAAGATGCTCAATATTATTAGTAATTGCCCGTTCATGGCCACTAAGACAGCTACAATTAAACAGAGATAACAAGTGTTGCTGAGGATGTGATAAACTGGAACTCTCATGCTTTGCTGGTAGGAATGGAAAATAGTGAAACTCTTGAAAAAAATCTGGCAGTCCTCGAAAGGTTAAACGTAGAATTACCGTATGACCCAGCAATTCCAAGAAAACTGAAAATATTTATGTTAATGCAAAAACTTACATGTGAGTGTTCCTAGTAGTGTTATTTCATAATAATCAAGAAGTCCATTGGCTGAGAAATGAATAAACACATGTTGTATAGTGATACCATGGAATATTATAGAGTTATATAAAGGAATGGAAGTACTAATACTGCTACAACATGTGTGAAATTTGAAGTCTTTTATGCCAAATGAAAGAAGCAAGGCACAAAGGCTGCATATTGTGTGATTCCATTTATTTGAAGTGTTCAGAGTAGTCAGTTCCATAGACGTAGAACATAGGTTAGTGGTTGTCAGGGGCTACAGATGGATGGCAGAGAGGGCGTGGAAGGGTGGGGAAGGCTGGGGAGAAGGACTGCTAATGTGTAGGGTTTTTTGGAGGGTGTTAAAAATATTTTGGAATTAATTAGAGGCAGTGATTGTATCACTTCATGAATATACTCAAAATCACTGAATTGCATACTATAAAAACACAAGCTGTATGGCATATGAATTATATCTCAATAAAAACAAAGGAAAAAGTTTATGTGTATACCGAGTAGGTGCTATATTTACCCTAAATCACTGTGTTTTAAAAAGATATCTAAATTTCCCATGTGCCTTTTCGAATAATATAAAAGTCATCTAAATCTATTTTTATGAACTTTTTTATATAATCTTTAATTTTTGTTTTCTAAATTAGGTGAAAGGAGAGGATTAGTTGGTATTAAAGTGTATTCATCCTGAAATATGGACTTAATAATTGTGCATCTGTGAGGAAGACTTAAGTAGAGAGGCCCAGCTTAATGTTATCTTGCTTCTGAATATCCTCAAGCTTTTGAAATAGATTTTTTCCAATTATTCTTTGAACCCTTCATGGCATCTCATCTTTCTCTTTATCATTGGCATCCAGAGAAAATTGAAGTCGCTTGTCTAGTAGATAATATGGGAGAATGCTATACAATTCTGTTTTTCTTTTATTTCAGAATTGGCCTGTCATCTCTTGTTTCTGAATAGAAGCCCAGATAGTTGTTCCAAAGGGATGGTTTCTTAGATCTTTTTACAAATTGCACCTAGGCATTCTGCTGGTACTTCACTGGTATAGGACCTTGTTTTGCAGAGTAGAGACAGCCTGTCTCTGGTGGGAGGGTGAGCTTCCTGCGCACGTTGCTTTTATGCAGGAGGATCTGCTCTGCCCATTTGCACTACCAGGATTGACTCCTTCCCTTCCTCATGAAAACGTGGAGAGACCCTGTAAACTTGCCTGGATTCCCTGATGAATTCTTGGCCACCCCTGTCTGAGACTGGCAGAAGGAAAACTTGATTTACATCGAATTCCTAAATAGAAATTATATAAAAATAATAATATGCATATTCCAAAAGAGAAATCTAGATTTCTACAGTTAAATTTAGACATATAATTAAATTATGAGATAAAATTTAATTCCCAATCCTTTTTCATTAGATGCTTACTCTCACTAGTGTTGTTTTCCAGCTTGTACTCTTTGTATTATACTATGTATTGTTATTATTTTTTTGGCTGCATCTCAGGTCATACAGGATCTTATATCTGCTACCAGGGATTAAACCCATGGCCCCTGCAATGGAAGTGTGGAGTCTTAACCTCTGGACTGCCCGGGCGGGAAGTCCGTATTTATTTTTTAGGTTTTTTTTTTTTTTTAACTTGCATTGTTTGTTCATCTTTTCCTTTCTTCTTCTTCTTCTTCTTTTTTTTTTTTTTTTCAGACTTTGCTGGTGCGGATTGATCCCATGAATTCGTTGTCATTGCTCTTTCATATCCTATTATATAAACATAATTTGTTTCTTTTGTTTCCTTTTGATGAAAATGCCTTGTAATTTTTCTTTAAACCATGATGCAATGAATAATACTTTTATGCGTTTCTGTGTACAGAGACACAACCATTTTTCTGGATCTGTTCCTGTAAAGGAAATTGACAGGGCATGGACTGTGCCTGTCTTCATTATATTCTAGTTGTTGCCAAGGTATTTTACAATGTATAGCCCTACCAGCTGTGTAAGAGGGTCCTCCAAGTTTCACATTCTTGCCCACACTGTTGTTAATGAGTTTAAAATTTTTGCTACTATGATGGGTATGAATGTTTTCTTATTGTTGCCTTAAAGTTACATTTCTCTTTCCCAAGAGCTCCTAAACAACCAGATTGGAAGGAAGTTGGATCCTCCTCGTTCATACTCATTATTATTCCTGTAACTTCCTCCACGGCTGATATGAAAGACCCGGAGGTTTCACCGNGTACACCTGTGGCTGAGTCAATGGTTAGAAACCTATACAGTACTGTGAAGCAATTATCAGTCAAAAAAAATTTTTTTTTTAATTACGTCTGTTTTGCCACCAGCAACAGCCATGATGAAGAGTCGTTCACATTTGCTTCAGGTTCTGTTGTGAATGAGAAAGCAAGCGCAGCTGATCACGTGGAGGCTTTCTGTCCCTCATCTCCGCCTCCTGTCCCACGACAGTTACGTTAGTCGTGTATCAGTCAGGGGCCCCACTCGGGGTGAATGAGGTGCACAGTCTTCAGGGAAGAGGCGCGTAGACAGGTGTGGGCAGAATGTAGAAAATCACAGGGAGGTCAAGGTGCTGATACCCTTGGCCCAAGTGGAAAGAGTAAGCAGGTCCCAGACTCCAGAGGAGAAAAAGGTACAGGTCAGAGGCCTCAAAGGGGCTGTGCCCTTGGCTGAGGGTCGTGCCTGCTTGAGGCGGAGCTCAGCACAAAGGAGCGGATGGACCCCCAGCTCCCCCTTTCTCCTGCCCTCTGACTGCTTGTCCGGCGCCCTGTGTCCACATCCAGCCCGGAACCAGAGGCACTTGTGGGCCATACAGCCCAAACTCCCAAGGCGAGGAGGATGCTGGGAAACGGACTGGACAGGCCAAATGCAGCAAAGACCCGGCAGTGTGGACCCTGAGCTGGTACTGACCCTTGTCCGCAGGCGTACGAGTATCATAAGCAGTGGAACAGGGGCCCTTCTTCTCCGGAAAAGGCCAGACAGGAAACATTCTTGATTTTGACGGCCACACACACTCATTGTCATACATTCGTCTTTATAATTTGTTGTTGTTGTTGTTCAGTTGCTGAGTCAGGTCCAACTCTTTGTGACGCTATGGACGGCAGCACAGGCAACGCTGCCTTTCACCGTCGCTCGGAGTTCGTGCTCGTTGAGTCGGTGACGCTACCTAACCGTCTCATCCTCTGTCGTCCCTTGGAATCCTTGCAGTCCAAGGGACTCTTGAGAGTCTTCTCTGGCCCCACAACTTGAAAGCATCAACTCCTTGCTGCTCCGTCTTCTTCAGAGTCCAGCTCTCACACCTGTACATGATTATATGGCCCTTGGTTGGCAAAGCCACGTCTCTGCTTTTTGATACGCCGTCTAGGTTTGTCATAGCTTTCCTTCCAAGAAGCAAGCACCTGCTAATTCCACGGCCACAGTCACTGTCTGCAGTGATCTTGGGGCCCAAGAAAATAAAGTCTGTCACTGTTTTCACTGTTCCCTTCTATTTGCCATGAAGACATGGGACCAGATGTCATGATCTTAGTTTTATGAATGTTCAGATTCAAGTCAGCTTTTTCACGCTCCTCTTTCACTTTCATCAAGAGTTCTTAGTTCCTCTTCACTTTCTGCCATAAGGGTGGTGTTATCTGCATATCTGAGGTTGTTATTTCTCCTGGAAATCTTGATTCCAATTTGTGCTTACTTCAGCCCAGCATTTCCCATGATGTACTCTGAATACAAGTTAAATATGCAGAGTGACAATATACAGCCTTGATGTACTCCTCTCCCAATTTTGAACCAGTCCATTGTTCCAAGTCCAGTTCTAACTGTTGCTTCTTGATCTGCATACAGGTTTTTCAGGAGATAGATAAGGTGGTCTGGTATTCCCGTCTCCTTTTTAAGAATTTTCCACGGTTTGTTGTGATGCACACAGTCAAAGGCTTTGGTGTAGTCAATGAAGCAGAAATAGATGTTTTTCTGGAGTTCCCTTACTTTCTCCACAATCCAACTAATGTTAGCTGTATGATCTGTGGTTCCTTTCCCTTTTCTAAATCCGGCTTGAACGTTTGGAATTTCTTGGTTCACGTGCTGCTGAAGCTTGGCTTGAAGGGTTTTGAACACTACCTTGCTAGCCTGTGAAATGAGCACAATTGTACCATAGTTTGAGCATTCTTTGACATTGACTTTCTTTGGGATTGGAATGAAAACTGACCTTTTCCAGTCCTGTGGCCAACTGCTAAGGTTTCCAAATTTGCTGACGTATTGAATACAGCACTTTAATAGCATCATCTTTTAGGATTTGAAATGGCTCAGCTAGAATTCCACCACTTCCACTAGCTTTGTTCATAGTAGTGCTTCCTAGGGCCCACTTGACTTCATACCCCAGGATGTCTGACTGTAGGTGAATGACCACATCATCAGGGTCATCCAGGGCATTGAGGTCTTTTTTGTATAGTTCTTTTATGCATTCTTGCCACCTCTTCTTAATCTCTTCTGCTTCTGTTAGGTCCTTACCATTTCTGTCCTTTATTGTGCCCATCCTTGCATGAAATGTTACTTTATACAAAGCTTTAAAAACGTAAAAACCGCTCTTAGCATGTAGGTTGTATAAAAACAGATCCTCTCCTTGACTGAGTCCGTGGTCTGTGGTTTGCTGACCCCTGGCATGTATTACCGGAGAAAGTGATGGCAGCCCACTCCAGTGTTCTTGCCTGGAGAATCCCAGGGACGGGGGAGCCTGGTGGGCGGCCGTCCATGGGGTCGCGCAGAGTTGGACCCGCCTGAGCGCCTCAGCAGCAGCGGCGGCAGGTGCCACTCATTCTGAGTGTTAGAAACGCTGCCTGCTCTCTGTGACACCCCAGTCCTTCCCCAGAGCTCTGCAGCAAGGGTCAAGACTTAGGGCTTCCAGGAATACCCGATTTATTGGTCACATGGTTCTGTAGGTCACGTTCCAGATAGGCGCACAAATGAACACTTAGGGGGAAGCAACTGGTGTCTTCATTAGCGGCTTTCGTGCTAGAAATCTGCTACAGAGACTTTTGTCCCTGGGACTTGCCAGTGGGCAACGGTTTACTAAACCAGACACAAGGCTGAATGTAGCCGCTGTCAAGAGTGAGTGTCAGACGGAGGGAGCAAGCTTCTGGTTATTGACGGGGGCAGAGCTGGGGGAGGGATGGATTAGGAGCTTGAGATTAACAGATACACTCTAGGGCTTCCCTGGCGGCTCAGACGGTAAAGCGTCTGCCTACAGTGTGGGCGACCCGGGTTCGACCCCTGGGTCAGGAAGATACTCTGGAGAAGGAAACGGCACCCCACTCCAGTACTCTTGCCCGGAAAACCCCATGGACGGAGGAGCGTGGTAAGCTATAGTCTATGGAGTCACAAAGAGTCGGACGCGACTTCACTTTTTCACTTTCTGGTGCTGCTGCTGCTAAGTCACTTCAGTCGTGTCCGACTCTGTGTGACCCCATAGACAGCAGCCCACCAGGCTCCCCCATCGCTGAGATTCTCCAGGCAAGAACACTGGAGTGGGTTGCTATCTCCTTCTCCAACGCATGAAAGTGAAAAGTGAAAATTGAAAGGGAAGTTGCTCAGGCGTTTTTGATCTTCACGACCCCATGGACTGCAGCCTACCAGGCTCCTCCATCCATGGGATTTTCCAGGCAAAGGCACTGGAGTGGGGTGCCATTGCCTTCTCCACTTTCAACTAAATGTAAAATAGATAACCAACAAGGACCGACTTTATAGCTCAGAGAACTATACTCAATATCTTGTAATAATCTACAAAGGAAAAGACTCTGAATAATGAATACACATATGTATATATATGTGTGAGTGTGTGAATGTGTGTGTGTGCACACTTAGTTGTGTCGCTGGGTCGAACCCATGTCTTGCATCTCCTGCATTGGTAGGCATGTTCTTTATATTATGTAATTTTATTATAAATATATATATGTCTTACATATATATTATAAATATACCAACCTGTGATATCTGTACACTTGAAACTAACACAACGTTGTAAACTAAATATACTTCAAAAATAAAGAATAATATGAAGCTGAAAACATATAGAAATAGATAATGTACTTAAGCCAAAAAAAAGGACGAATGCAGGCCACCGCTGCGAGAAAGCAATGCTCTACTCACACAGGTGTCGCTGACTGCCTTGGAACCAGCATGACAGGACCGTGGTGCTGGCAGACCTACCACCAGTGATAGAAGGATGTTTGGTCACTCTCTGGAAATGCCTGAAACAGAGGAGAACAGAAACACGGGAGCCGGGATGCTTTCTCTTGGGGTAGGCAGACAGGGTGTCTAGACGGCAATAAGGAAGCAATGGATGAAACTGGATTAAGCAGAGGAGGTGTGTTTAGCTCACGTGGTAGGGAGTTCCAGCAGAGTTCTGGAGCAGGGGTGAGCGATCCTCCTGCCGATGCGAGGAGACGTGAGAGACGTGGGCTCCATCCCTGGGTCGGAAAGCTCCCCTGGAGAAGAAAGGCAGCCCACCGCAGGACTCCTGCCTGGAAAAGCCCGTGGACAGAGTGGCCTGGTGGGCGGCTGCCCGTGGGGCCGTGACGGGTCGGACACGCTGAGCTCAGCGCAGCAGCAGCGGGAAGTTCCAGAAGGTCAGGAGGAGTCCGCGGCTGGATCGCGCGGTCAGGGGCCCGGGGACTTTCTGCCTCTTCATTCCGCGCCCCCCCCAGTGCTGGTTTTTCCTCAGGCTTCAGCAGAATGGCTGGAGTAGTTCCAGACCTCATGTTCAGACAGAGAAGTTTCAGGCATCAGGGGCTGCCTCTCTTTTGGAAGAGAAGCTTCCCCCAGAACCCCCGTCCCTCAGGAGGATGCTTTCCGAGTCTCCCTGGCCAGAGCTGAGCGGTGTGCCACTTTCTGAGCCAAACATGGCCAAGGAGAGCGACAGCACCTTTAGACCACAAAGCTCATTTCCAGAGCTGGAGTCTGCTTTCCCCGAGACGCTCGGCTGCCCGCAGACGCGATGGGCATCTGCACAAAGCCAGAGCCTCGTTAGGGCAGAGCAGGGGTGGACAGGGCGAAGGCTGGCGGCCGAGACCGGCCCCTCTGCACCCGGACTTTGCTGACGCACGTCCGCTGCACTCCTCCTGTGTGTGAGGCGCGCGCGTAGCCCACACTGCGTGCAAGTTCTGTACAAGCGTGTACAAGCTGAGGTGCAGTCATCAGGGGATATAACTTTATACTTTACAGGGTTTTAAGCAGCTTTCATTTCAGTTTTGCAGCTTTCTCGTCATATTTTAGAGTCAATACGTCTTTTATCAGAGGTCCTGCCAGAGCCGGCAGACTATGGACCCTGTGACTGCGGGACCGCTTTCTGGCTGGAAGTAGGGTCATGAAGACAGGACTTGAGTCATTCAGAGGTGGTGAAATGCATGCTCATCTATCCATTTTGAGTACAAAGAGGACTGTCTTCTTGTCCAGGGAACCAACTCTTTTATTTCACAATTCATGATAAAGCTCAAAATATAAAATTCTGAAGGTAACGCTTCAAGTTTTACGAAAACCACATTGACAGCTTTTAAAAGTGGGAGGATAAGAGCAAGAACCATGGACACCACGGAAGTATTAATAGGCAGGGAGAGCCTGGGCACCGAGCTGGTTGTTCTTGGTGCATTTGTGCTGAGTCGCCTCATTCATGTCTGAGTCTTTCCAACCCTCTGGACTGTAGCCTTCCAGGCTCCTCTGTCCACAGGATGCTCCAGGCAAGGACACTGGAGTGGTTGCCATGCCCTCCTCCAGGGGACCTTCCCGACCCAGGGATTGAACCTGCGTCTCTTAGGTCTCCTGCATTGGCAGGTGGATTCTTTACCACTCGCGCCACCTGGGTGGGTAGGTTCTCAGTGGTAGATCTTATACCAAGTCCACTGCACTTATTAATTCCATACTTATTTAGTGAGCAAAGCTATGTGGCAACATACCTGAAAGACACAGTGAGGGATTTTAAAAAGCGTGGAATCAAAATTAGTTTTTCAAAGAGGCTGCCATCATGAAAAGAGGGATGGATGTGATCCGGACTATTTAATGTCCAAATTCAGTTGAAACTTTCTGATATAGGCTCGTGTGTGCCAAACAGGTTTTGTTTTCTGCTCTTAGAACCTCCTACTTTGCACAGTAGGTAACCTCTTTTTGCTTGAATGTTCTTATTGAAATACAGTTGATTTACAATGTTGTGTTGATTTCTGCTGTACAGCACAGTGATTCAGCTGTACATATGTGCATTCTTTTTTTAATATTCTTTTCCATTATGGTTTATCATATGGATACAGTTCCTTCTGCTGTACGGTAGGACGTTGTTGTTTATCCATCCTGTATATGAAGTCTTACGCCTGCCAACCACAGCCTTCCCCTCCATCTCCCTATTCCTCTCCTTTTGGTGACCCGCAGCCTGTTCTCTGTGTCTGTGAGTCTGTTTCTGTTTTGTGGATATGTTCATTTGTGTCATGTTTTAGATTCTACATATAAGCAGTATCATATGATATTTGTGTTCCACACAGTATGACAGTCTCTAGGTCCGCTTGTTGCTACAGATGGCAGTATTTCACTGAGCAATAGTCCACTGTGTATACGTAACACATCTTCTTTATCCATTCTTTCCCAGATAGACACGGCTTGTTTCCATGTCTTGGCTATCGCACAGTAGTTACCTTTCAGCTGCACCAGTATCTCCCTTATTGACATGTGAGCTCTTCGAGGGTAAGGATTATGCTTTCCATATCTTTTGGTGCCTAGAATAGTACCTGCACAGAGAATGTCACACAGCCTGTGCTAAGCGCATAGAAAGTGACATGGCAGCTGGCTGCAACACTGACCAACTAGCCAGCCAGGCAAACCCAGGCGAAAGAGCCCCAAGGAGCTGAACGTGCTTTATTGCTCCCTCGGGGCAGACTTGGTAGGCGGCTGAACAGACACGAAAGAACACTGGCTTTTAAAAATATGCATACACATATAAGTCACATATGTCAGATACAGTCCTATCTAACTGTTCCCGTGTAGACGTGTTGGCTTTTCTCTCCCAGAGCAGAGCTTCGGAGATCCGTAAGGGGAAACCTGTCTCATGTAAAGGACTCCTCGTCCTTTGAGGAGTTTAAGCGGATCGCCCGTCTCCACCCCGAGCCGGGCGTGCTGGGTGCTTCCTCCTGGTTCTCTTCCCTGGGCGTCATATGTAAAACCGTTACAGCAGTTTGCTCCCCGCTGAGCTAGAATCAACTTAAAGCAGATTTTACATCTGTGTTTAAAAGTGGGCTGTAATGCGTCTTGGAGTCCGCATAGACTCCACTCGTCTTTGTGATGGCATCCCTGACTGCTGCCTTGTGCTGCTGCAGCCGCACGGTGGAGAAGCGGGCCCTCCGGTGCTGTGGCCACCTACTCTTCTCATGTTGCAATCGCCTGATAATAATTCAGTTGTGTCTCTGCCTGATGTTTTAATACTCCTGTCTTCCAGATTGCTCTTACTGAAGAGGTGTTTACCCCAGTGGGTTGCTACACTCTAATGAAAATAGACAAAGCAGGAAAGCATATGCCTGCACACACTTCTTTGTGTGACACTTGTCTGGGCTGACTTTTGCAGACACCCTGTGGAAGTTCTAGTTATCTATTGCTATGTAACAAACCACCCCAAATTTTAGTAGCATGAAGCAACAGCCATTTTACCATACTTATGGATTTTCATGGGCGTTTCAGGGATTTACAAAGGGCAGAGCAAGGATTTGTCTCTAATCTGTGAAGCTAGGTGCCCCCGTTAGGAAGACTCAGACCGCTGGGGGTGACGCTAATAGCTGGGCGCTGGAATTATCTGGAGTTTCTTCCATCATGGATCCGGCCCACAGGCTGCGGTGGCCTGAAAACCGAGCTTTCCTCCGTCTCTTCTAACATGTGTGCCGTGTGGCCTCTGCGTGTGGCTGGGGCTTCTGCACAGAGCGGGGGCCTAGAGCACGTGCTCCTCTTGCACTTTGGGGCCCTGGGTAGGCGTTCCGGTCGCAGAATGCATGCTGCGCGACTCTGGCCTAGCCTCAAAAGTCACAGAGCATCACTTTTGCTACATTGCTTTGCTTACAAGTGAGCCTCTCAGGCTAGCCCAGATTCAACGGGAGGGAAGTTCCACTCTCCTCTCTAGATAGGAGGGGCATCAGAAAATTTGTTGCCATCTTTAAAATCTTTACAATGAATGCTTCGTCTTATTGTTGAATCTGGTTTCCATAATTCTGAATTTAAGAAAAATATGCATTGGTTAACAAGCAAGTTCTTTAGCAACTATTAAAACATAGTAAGGCATGACAAGGAGCAAGGTAACAGAAAAAAAAACAAACAAACCCTTTTTTTCTTACAAAAAAGCTTGCAATTTAATCAGAAAGATGGTATGCAAATATATAAAAACCTGAATAACAAATTTACAAAGGAAAGTATCAAGGAGTATAAATCAATATGCTCCAGATCTCTGCAGTAATAGTTGTGGAAGTTTTATAAGAAGCAAATATTTTAGATCTCACTTAAGTGAATGTATCTAAGATAGCTACTTTTCCCCAGTGGCTCAGTTGGTAAAGAATCTCGGGAGACCTGGGTTCTGTCCCTGGATTGGGAAGATCCCCTGGAGGAGGGCATGGCAACCCACTCCAGCATTCTTGCCTGGAGAATCCCATGGACAGAGGAGTCTGGCGGGCTGCAGTCCATGGGGTCACAAAGAGTCGGACACGACTGAGCGGCTAAGCACACAAGGACAGAAGCGAATATCACTGAAGAAACCTTTGCAAAACTCACTCGAGACTCAACAAAGTCTATGAAAGGAGTCGGAAGAGCATAGGACATTGGAGTTGGAAGGAACTTGAGATTATGTATTCCAATTGTTTTAATATGTAGCTGAAGAACTGAAAGCCACACATTTATGTCACAGGCAGTCCTGGAAGGGGGAAAGAATGCCTTCTTACTCGGCTGGGAATAAGCACGGGAAACTTAACTTCTGTGAGTTTCTTACCTTGTTGCACTGTCTAGGACATCATTGGTAAGAACAGAAGCATGGGAAACATAACTTCTATACTTTTCAGTTAGATCTTAAATTAGGTCAGTCTGGTTTTATCAATCACCTTTGGTTGTTATACTGCAGTAACAAATCGCTCCCAGATTTCAGCGACCTTCTTTCTTGCTTATGCTGCGGGTCCAGGCTGGGTCAGACTTGGCGCCCCTTGGTGAAGATCTTCGCTCCAGGGCTGGGCCCACAGAGAAGCCTCTATTTGAGACATTGCTGGTTGACAGAGGGGTAAAGAGATCGTGGTGAAAAAAATACTGGCTCTTAAAGCTTCTCATTGGAAGTCTCAGGCTTAGTCTAATGTCAGAGGAACAGAGGTATGACTTCTCTCCAGGGAAGGGCTTGCCAGCAGGGAGGGGCAGGAAGTGTTTTGAAGAAGAATGCAGTTCATCACAGCGATTCGGGCACAAGTGTTTAGTGAACAGTAGCGCTCCAGTGAGTGCAAGTGTCTCTGATCGCCCCAAGGCCCATCACTCATTCAAGGGTGGAGATGAGGCTGCGACTCAGATTGCTCAAAACCCAGCTCAGCGTGCTCTGCTCTGCAACAAGTCACGGAGAGCTTTCCTTTCATCTCT
>SJYV01030329.1:1573242-1593507 GCA_006410875.1 Neotragus pygmaeus | reverse complement strand
TTCTTTGGAAGGACTGAGGCTAAAGCTGAAACTCCAGTACTTTGGTCACCTCATGTGAAGAGTTGACTCATTGGAAAAGAGTCTGATGCTGGGACGGACTGGGGGCAGGAGGAGAAGGGGACGACAGAGGATGAGATGGATGGATGGCATAACTGACTCGATGGACATGAGTCTGAGTGAACTCTGGGAGTTGGTGATGGACAGGGAGGCCTGGCATGCTGCGATTCATGGGGTTGCAAAGAATCGGACACAACTGAGCGACTGAACCGAACTGACACAGTAAAGTGATTCAGTTACATATGAATATGTGTATATATATATGTCTCTGTGTGTGTATATATATATATGCTTCTTCAGATTCTTTTCCCTTATAACAAAATATTGAGTACAGCTCCCTGTGCTATACAGAGGTCCTTGTTGGTTATCCATCTTATACACAGTAGTGTGTGTACGGTAATCCAAACTCCTGGTTTATCCCTCTCTGACTTCCCCTTTGGTAAGCTTGTCTTCTGTATCTGTGAGTCTGTTTCTGTCTTGTAAATAAGTTCATCTGTATCATTTTTTATGATAGATCCCACATATAACTGATATCACATGGTATTTGTCTTTCTCTGTTTTCACTATAGTTTTAAACACCATCATGTAAATGTATTAATCTAGAAATTATTGAGAAGGTACTAATTTTGGAAAATGCGTTGAGAAGGAGACAGCTCTTTCCGCCTCTTATACTTTTGGGTTAGACATTCTGGGAAGTAAATAGAGTGTATGGGACTATAGGGAATGTCTTTCAAAATGTTTTACATAGCAGCTTTCTATTTTAAAGAAAAGAAAGTCTCCATTGAGTTTGTCGCCATACTGCTTCTGCTTTCTGTCGGGTTTTTGGCCGTGGGGCTTGTGGGAGCTTACGGACCAGGTGGTGAACCTGCACCCTCTGTGTTGGAAGGTNTGTCTTTCAAAATGTTTTACAGAGCAGCTTTCTATTTTAAAGAAAAGAAAGTCTCCATTGAGTTTGTCGCCATACTGCTTCTGCTTTCTGTCGGGTTTTTGGCCGTGGGGCTTGTGGGAGCTTACGGACCAGGTGGTGAACCTGCACCCTCTGTGTTGGAAGGTGAGGTCTTAACCCCTGGACCACCAGCTTGTCCATCCATTTCACTGTTCAACTTTGGAAAACGCTGGACTTAACCAACTGAACTGATTTTACAACTCACTGCTACGTCAGAATCCGAAGTTTGAAAAAAACATCAGCCTCGTCAGGTTGGCTTTTTGATCTCTAGACGTAGCTCAGAAATGACACGCTCCATTTTCTCTTCCTCGCTCTGTAGCACTTACTTGTGAAACAAATTGAGGGAAGGGGCTAGCTGGATGACCTGACGTTAAGTGTTTCCTAAGTGCTGATGACATTACACGTTTTGCTATCTTGTCTACGCCTCTAGCCGGTCTCGAGGAGCAGAAAAATCTCAGCTTCATGAAGGCTGAAGTGCCCAGTCCTCTTTCTTTTTCGCTCTGTGTCCCCAGCACATGAAAGGATGACTGCTGTATACCAGCCGCTCAGTTACGAAGCTGAATCGATCTCCTCCCCTCCAGGATTTCTGAAGTTCAGAGGGATGTGTGACTGCCTCGGGGTCTCAAGGATTCAAGGAGGGGCACCGCGGCTTACGGGGGTCTGCCCCATTCCCAGGTCGTGGGCGAGTGCCGACAAGAGGTGCCCTGTGCGTGTGGACTGCTTCCGCGTGCTGGGACCTCTGGTGCTCTGGGGAGACAGGCTGGGCCCTTTGCTCAATTCCCGGGTCTGGACAAATGCCTCCTTGAGTAACAAAATACAAAGAAACCCCAAGGGGCTAAAAATAACCGGGTGCTGTGCAGTGGGGGCAAAGTGCGGACAAAAGATACAAAAAGACCAAGAAAGCTCAACTGCCACTTCTGAAGAGTCGGGAGCAAAAGCCGGGCACTGCGCATGCCCCCTGCACTCAGCACCCCAAAGGGGCGAGTGGACCCTAAGACCCCCTGCATCCCCGCCCCTCACACGCCCCGTCACCCTCACCAGGAAGCAGCTCGCCTCCCCTCTGGGAGTGAGCCGGGGAAACTTGTTTGATCGCACTCTCTCTGCTGCAGCAGGGCCCCAAAAGCCTTGCCTGCGTGTCTTGCCTGGCCTCCAGTTAGTTTCTATGGATTAAGGAGAACAAGAACCTTGATTGGTAATTGGTTTAACACCCTGTTTCCAAATAAGATCTGGTCCTGAAATCTTGGGCTATGTTTTTATATTCTTGATTATTCGTTCATGCCGAGGCAGCCAAACCCGAGAGCATATGAGTAGTTTTGGTCACAAATCATATATTTTGACTAAAAAATTTTCCCCGTCACCACCCAAAACAAATACTAACTCTCCCCTTGGCAGACTGGCTTTTGCGGTTATCATGCCGCTGACTTCACTGGAACTGGGGACTCTGGGTAAACACAGTCCAAGCCATCCAAGGGCTGAGTCTGAAGACGGGCACACCCTGGCGGTTCTTCGGCAAGGTCTAACCTGGTGGCATGAAGTCTCGGGGATAAGGTCACTGTTTATGCTTTAAGAAGGCAGAGACCTTCTCTACATCAAGACCAAAGCTTACCAAATAAAATCATTCTGGCCAAGAGAAACACTGAGCCAAATTCCCAGCATCTTCTTTCTGCCATGCTCAGAAAACGCTGCCAAGGGGTTTTCTCCAATAAAGATGGCGCAGCTGCCGGCGGGGTTAGAGCCCCTGCCCCGCTGCCTAACAACCCGGCGACGGCAGGGGTGGGCAAGGGGATCAAGACATTCAACAGCCACTCACAGCCTCTGAGACGGAGCCGCTCAGCAACTCCCCGAGCAGCGTTGGTCTGGCCACGTGAAAGAAATTTGATTAATGGCTTCGGAAAGTTTGATGGTAGCATCTGAGCTGAGAAGACATTTATCAGGATGTGAGGCTGGCAAATTGCTTCCAGCTGGGCCTGGGAGGAACATCAGAGAAAGACACTCAAGGCATAGTGACTAGTGTCTTACACCTTTATTTTCTTTTTTCTTCACGCAGTCCATTTATTGGGGCGAGCTCTTAGAATCCATATCTATTGAAGGAGTGAAGGGGACAGGCTTGTGTAGGGAGAGTAGTTGAATTGCAACACAGTCAACACAACCAGGGCGTCGGTTAATCCTGTGTGAACTGCAGCTGGGAGGAGCCTCGGAGGGATCTTGAGTGGAGGAGGGGATGGTGACAGAACAGAAGTGGCAACCCACTCTAGTGTTCTTGCCTGGGAAATCCCAGGGACAGAGGAGCCTGGCAGGCTACAGTCCACGGGACTGCAAGAGTCAGACATGACTTAGCGACTAAGCCAAAACCAGAACAGACTTTTAGATGCCATTTCCACCTTGGGCCAGTTTCTCATCAGCTTGCCTGCGCGTTTAGAAGAGGTGGGCGTTAAGGCCCTCTTCGCAGGACTGCAGCGCTCACTCTCCCAGTTGCCTGGAGGGTTGGCTGCCTCCAGCCCACCAGCCAGTCCCTCTCCGGACTTGTCCTTGGCCAAAGAAAGATGCTCCCGAGGTCATATTCCTTCTGAGAGCAGCTTACATTTACAAATCTGTAGCTGTCTTATGCCTTTAAATGTGGGTTCCCACTGGCTTAATGCATGGTGGATGGTACAGTTTTGGAGACTGAGACCATCAAAGCCAGAATGTTTGTGTTTACGGCTCAGTGCACACTCCATTCTTAGAAAGATCTTTGGGAGAAATGACTAATCAAAAACCTGATGAATACAAAATCCGTGTGAAAGGACTTGAGCTTCCTGAGGACATATTTTCCTGGAGAAGCTCTGTGCCCGTGTCATCGTTTTCCATCGCAGGGCTCCACCTGTGCTAGGGGTCAGGGACGGGACTGGGTCCAGTCTTCTCTGACCACATAAGGGCTCGTCTCCGGCTGAGTAAAGGGAAGGTATTAAGAGTTACTTCGGATCTCCCGCATGCTCAGATTCTGAGCCCTTCTGTTTTGCCTGCTTGCTCCAGGCAGTGCTTCTGGGCCTCCCGGACCTTACTCTTCGGGGAGGACCACTGTTGAGCCATTACCCAGTCTGATGCGCTGACTGGCTCCCTCAGTGTCCAGACTCCGTCTCTGTCTGATTGGTAATTCATTTCTCCCATGAAGAACCCCAAAGCACTTTATAGCGACATTCGTGTTTGATTTCCCATAACTGGGCTTTCACCAACAGTCCCTATTTGCTGATGGTTTGCGCTTGGATTTGGGACTCAGAAATGTGCGTTAGCATTTTCTTCCTCTGCCAGTGCTGATGATCAGAAGGGAGTGAGCGTCTCTCTAAAGTCCACCGTGCGTCAGGCTGCACTGGAGGCTCCAAGGGAAAGGACTGAAACAGAAATTGCCCCCAAAATGTTCAATCACAGACGTTTGTCACCTCTTGGTAATTTTGTGCATCATGATGGCAGTGTTGCGTGTTTAAATGTAAATATCTGTGTCTATCTATCAGAGATGATCAGGGCTTTTGAACTACTTGTATGAACCTTGGGATACTTACAAGATGACACAGTGTTTCTGTTCTTCTCTCACATATTTGAAGTTCATGTATTTTCGGCCAATTAGGCCCGCTTATCTTGTTTGGCAGTCTCTCATGAATCTAAGTTTTGTCTCTAGCTCCAAGTTTTCCAGATGCAAACTCTTCAAATGGGTGCTTCCAACCAGCGGTTCTTACACTGATAAATTCTGTGTGTGCTAGTGCGGTTTTAGTCATTATATTTTACGTATTGAAAGTCATAATTTTGGAAACCTATTCCTTCGTTTTCTCTATTATCTTGCTTTTTGAGATCCAAATTCATTTTTACGTGATGATGGCAACTTCTTTAGATAAAGTCTCACCGTTCTGATAGCATAATTCTTTTACATATAACTGCTTTAATAAGAAAACTTTATCAAAAAAGCAGATTTGAAGGAATAAAAAATTTTGGATGCATATATCTGAAAACAGCATTAGATTATTAATGCTATTTTAACATTCGTAGATCAGATATTTCAATACCGACAGGCACTGTTGAGTTTTTTACCCTAAGCATATTCTCTTGGTCCATCAGGGGGCTGTAAGAGAATACCACAGACCCAGTGGCTTATAAACAACAAGCATTTATTTCTCACAGTGCCTGATGCTGAGACGCCAAAGCTCCAGGTGTCTGGTGAAGAGCCCTCCTCCCAGTTCACAGACACCTGTCTCTGCTGTGGCCTCACATGGCAGAGCGAAAAAGGGCGTTCTCTTCTTAAGAGTCCTACCCTCATGACCTAACCAGCTCCTAGATGCACTCACATTGGGGGTTAAGATTTAGCATGTGAACATTCAATCTGTATCATACACCAGTATTGACTTTGACTTGATATTACCATTTTTGCTTGAGTAATCTGGTGTATAGGCAAAAGTGCTATCACTGTTATCATCGCAAGTTTAAATATTTTAAAGCCAGTTTGTTGTCCAGCAGGAACCAACACAATATTGTAACATAATATATACTCCATTAAAAAATAAATAAAATTTTCGCAGTTCTCTATCTCTAAACTTGCTGCTTTGCACCCTTTATCTTACCATTGCCTAATGTAGTAGAAATTATTGTGTCTATTTCACAGGTAAGAAAATTAACGCTCAGAGAAGTGAAGTAACTTCTCAAAGGTCTCTGACGCAAATCAAGACAGAAATCAAGAGACTCAATTCTTATGCATTTGAACACTGTTCTCCAAATCTCTTAAAAAGCATAGTGACCTTATTGGGTTTGACAGGCTTCTACAAGTTTAGATGGTTCCATTCAGATGGACTGCATACAGCTTAGAGCTCCGTGTTCCATACCGTCTCTCGGAGCTCCCCAGTTCAGTTGCGCATGGGGGTCATCTGCATGTAAGGCACTCTGCGGTGGTGGCTAGAGACACATGCTGGCATGCTGAGCCCGAGTCTGTGTGCTCTCTTCTGGTGGCTGGCTGGATGGTGTTAGGAGGCATGCCCAGGCTGAAGCCCGAGGCTCTGGTGTTAAGAACATGGTCACCACACTCCCGGCCAGTTATCTCTTCCTTCATCTTGTCTCTATTTCTGTTTCACTTGGTTTCACACTTCACTCCCCACCCAGTGACCTGACGTTTTCTTTACTGGCGATGCATTTGGGGCTGACTGCACCCATTTGGTGGAATATGGATGTCACAGGGATCCCACCCAGGGGTGAGGGAACTCCTGTGCTTGTCCGCTAACTCTTATCCATCATGGTTTGAGGGCTGGGAGAAGCATGAATTCTCAGTATCTGTTGCCTATAGGGACGCACGGATGTGAGCTATAAGGAGCTGGCCGGTGTGCCTGGGCATTTTAAATGTCAGAGAGATGGGACTCTGACGCTGAGCACATCTCCTACCTGTGGGTCTCCTGAAGTAGCATTTAATTATTTGGGGAGCAAATATATACAGTCTATCTAAAGTTGTCTCCAGGAGGAGAAGATTAAAACAAGGAAGACAATGTTAAAAGGTGAAGATCATTGAGGGGGGTATAGGGAAAACTTTCTAGGGTGTCTTTCTTTGCTTATACACACAAGCATGGTATTCTTCTGCCATCAGACATGTTTTTTTTCCCCCGCACCAAGCAATCTCTGTGACATCAGCTGGATGTCCTGCAATTTAATGAAATTCTGATACTGATCTGAGTTAGTACAGCCCCATACGTTAAGGGCTAATCCCATAAGACTGCCCTCATTTTAAGTCAGTAGTAAGTAGTAAGTCTCCAGGTTTCTCTCAGTTTCTGATTTGGCTACGAGTCGGAGGTCCTAAGACCCCTCCTTGGATTGAATCACATGGTAGAACTGCTCAGAGAACTCAGGAAAACACATTCACCAGTTGAGGTATAACAAACGCTGTGGTAAAGGGTGCGGATGAATAGCCAGAGGAGGAGGTGCGGGAGGGAGCCCGGAAGGGCCCCAAGCAGCTCGCGGCCCTGTGGAGCCGGGTGACCCTCCCCTCTGGCNTTGGATTGAATCACATGGTAGAACTGCTCAGAGAACTCAGGAAAACACATTCACCAGTTGAGGTATAACAAACGCTGTGGTAAAGGGTGCGGATGAATAGCCAGAGGAGGAGGTGCGGGAGGGAGCCCGGAAGGGCCCCAAGCAGCTCGCGGCCCTGTGGAGCCGGGTGACCCTCCCCTCTGGCGCGGAGCTCCGTCAGCACCCTGGAGGCTCTCTGAACCCCACACTCAGGGATTTTCGTGGAGGCGTCATCATGAGAGCATGATCTATTCTTAACTCGGTTCTCAGCCCCCCTCCACTCTTTGGAGAATGTTCACAGCAAGTCCAGGGGTTACCCAGGGTAACGCCATGGTCTGTTACAAACACCTATCGCAGCAGGTTGCTGTGAGAATTAAAGTTACACACATACAGCATCACCAAGTTTATACTTTCTTAGGATTAACGTCAACGGGGACACTATGCGTTGCTGGACACTTCTAGTTGCACATGATTCTTGGAGGGAGGCGTTCATGAGACCATAACTTAGAGAAGGCCAGGATCCCAAAGGGTTCCATTGGGTATATTTTTAAGAGACTGCATTAGAGTTTTGCCCATCATCTCAAACATGTGGGTTTCTTGGCTCCATTTATACCAACCCTATTCACCTAAACCTTAACAGACGTTTAGCAATCCTGATATTAAATTCAAGAATAAAGCAAATCCCAGTGCATTTATTTAAGAAGCAGAAAGAACCAGTTGGATTTACATATGTATGACGAGAAACACAAGGAGCCGGGTTCTAATTCTGTTATAAATCAAGAACTTGGGTGGGAAAGGCGCACACAGATTAACTCATAGGATCCTGCCAACAATAAGGTGACGTGAGGTGAAGGTGCTCAGTCGTGTCCGACTCTTCGCGACCCCACAGCCTGTAGCCCACCAGGCTCTTCCATCCGTGAGATTTTCCAGGCAAGAGTACTGGAGTGGGTTGCCATTTCCTTCTCCACAATGCTACCTTAAAAATAACGCTTACAGGCTCTCTGGCAAAACAAAAGTGAAACCACTGGAAGGGCTCCGGCCTTAGGCTTATAAAGCCACCAGAGAGTGAATCCAGTGAACAGAGGCGCATTCCGACCTGGAACCACGCCTCCTCCCCCACACTCTTCCACCGTCCTACGCATCCCGGCTCTTACAAAAATACTCAAACTTGGTTTACGAAACCATGACCTCAACCCACACTCACCACAGCCACAACCTCTTATCTCCTCTCCGTTGGCCGTTTCCCAACACCCTGACCTCTGCCTGGCTTCGCAGGCCTCGAGAGTCAGAGCAACGCTTGTCTTCAGTAGAGTCGTTCAGAAAGGAAGTCACGTAGGATGGCGCCTGTGTCGCGCTTCAGGACCTTCATCCATATTTGGGTCCATTCTTCGGCTTCCAAAGAAGTATGAGTCAACCAGCTAGGAATCCTTATGGTGGCGTCCTTTGTTTATTCCAAATATTTTCAATCCTATTCTATGCCAAGCAATGTGCCAAGCACCAAGGATACAGCAGGACATGGTCCCAGCTCTTAGGGGGAGTCTGGCAGGGAGACAAACAGGTACACAGGAGTGCCAGGCACCGTGCAAACATACAAGAGGGGAAGCAGGCAGGAGTGGTCAGGAGAGGCTCCTTGTTCACCCTTCTTCTGTAAAGTGAGGGTGGAGAAGGCAGATGTGAAAGGAATGGAGGGAATAGCATATGAAAGTCCTGGGGGTAACATCCCATATTAATTTGCCAACGAGGCTATTTCGAGAGTTAGGAGGGCACTGTATCCATGGGTCTTGAATTCCTGACCCACAAGCTGCAGGAGTTAAGGAAGTCCAGCAGTGCTGGTCGAGGCAACGGACAGACCAGGTGAGTTACACTGGGCAAGCAGAGTGTATTTGAAGTTTGAGTTTGAACGTCTTTAGGAGCTGTGAGTTTTTGTCCGTTTTTTGTGGTTTGCCCCCATCCTGATACTTCATAGTGTGCTCAGCGAATGGTTTACAATATGCTACCTCCCTGACCCCTGGCAGATCCTGACCCCCCAGTTCAGTCTCTCAGTCGTGTCTGACTCTTTGCAACCCCTTGGACTGCAGCACACCAGGCCTCCCTGTCCATCACCAACTCCCGCAGTTTACTCAAATTCATGTCCNCCCTGACCCCTGGCAGATCCTGACCCCCCAGTTCAGTCTCTCAGTCGTGTCTGACTCTTTGCAACCCCTTGGACTGCAGCACACCAGGCCTCCCTGTCCATCACCAACTCCCGCAGTTTACTCAAATTCATGTCCTTCGAGTCAGTGATGCCATCCCACCATCTCATCCTTTGTCGTTCCCTTCTCCTCCTGCCCCCAATCATTCCCAGCATCAGAGTCTTTTCCAATGAGTCAGCCCTTCCCATCAGGTGGCCAAAGTATTGGAGTTTCAGGTTCAGCATCAGTCCTTCCAATAAATCTTCAGAGCTGACTTCCTTTAGGATGGACTGGTTGGATCTCCTTGCAGTTCAAGGATCCTCAAGAGTCTTCTCCAACACCACAGTTCAAAAGCATCAATTCTTTGGCACTCAGGTTTCTTTACGGTCCAACTCTCACATCCGTAGCTGACTATTGGAAAAACCATAGCTTTGACTAGATGGACCTTTGTTGGCAAAGTAATATATCTGCTTTTTAATATGTTGTCTAGATTGGTCGTAAGTCTCCTTCCAAGGAGCAAGCGTCTTTTAATTTCATGGCTGCAGTCACCATCTGACGTGATTTTGGAGCCCAAGAAAATAAAGTCAGCCATTATTTTCACATCTATTTGCCATGAAGTGATGGGACCAGATGCCATGGCCTTAGTTTTCTGAATGTTGAGNTATTATTATTATTATTTGGTCATCTTCAGTTTAGTTCAGCTATTGAAAGGATGTGCAAGCATAATTTGTAGAAACAGAGGAAATGCCGTAATATATTAGATGAAAAATCAAAGCATACAGTTAAGTGGAGATCATGGTCCAGACTCTGGAAGATGCCCAGAAAAAGAAGACAAGAATGCATGAAATACAAGCCACGATTTAAGAGGAGATATCTGGGTCTTGGAATTAGGAGAGATTTTCCTACATACTTTCAACATCTGTGTCATTTCCAACTTGGTTATAATGAGTGTGTGTTATCTTTATCATTGAGAAGGCTAAACTGTATTTTCTCACATACAGCCCCTCTGGTATCAACCTGCAGACACAACAGGTAATCATTTTTGTCCCTGGCTCCCAGGCAGGATGGGAGAGCAGCTGGGTACAAGGTCAGAGGCCAGACAAGGGGCTGGGACATGTGGCTTTAGGACCCTGGGTCTGCAACCCCGGCCAGTGCGGGCTGAGCTCCCGTCAGGGGAGGGGAGGTCAGAAAGACCGAGGCTTCACTCTGGGGCCTGTCACTCCCCTCAGGAGGCTGCCCGACNCTGGGACATGTGGCTTTAGGACCCTGGGTCTGCAACCCCGGCCAGTGCGGGCTGAGCTCCCGTCAGGGGAGGGGAGGTCAGAAAGACCGAGGCTTCACTCTGGGGCCTGTCACTCCCCTCAGGAGGCTGCCCGACCGTCTTCCCCTGGTTCTCTGAGATACTGTGGTTCCCTCTCTGGCAGGTGTTGCAATGGAATAATTCCACTGAATTGTGAAAAATGAAAGTGTTCAATGCTCAGTCATGTCCGACTCTTTGTGACCCCATGGACTGTGGCCCCACCAGGCGCTTCTGTCCAGGGGCTTCTCCAGGCAAGGAAACTAGTGTGGGTGCTCTTCCCTTCTCCAGGGGATCTTCCTGAGAGATCAGACTCACGTCTCCTGCACTGCGGGCAGATTCTTCACCGTTGGAGCCACCAGCGAAGCTCTGTGTCTGGAATAAAGACTGCTTTGGGAAGGTGATAAAATGGTGGATTCTCTCCTCTGGTAAGTGAACCCACACACAATTTTGCCTGACAGTTTCAGGGCTCATAACACCCTTCCTCTGACCTCGGGGTTCTTTGAGCCCCAGATACCATATTAAATAAAGTGTGGGCAGTTTTGAAAACACTAAATGCTATTTGTTAAAGGTTCCTGGTGCAGGAAGGGAAGATGGTTTCCAACATTAAATTTATGATCTGGTAACTTAAGACACACTCCCTCNCTGACCTCGGGGTTCTTTGAGCCCCAGATACCATATTAAATAAAGGGTGGGCAGTTTTGAAAACACTAAATGCTATTTGTTAAAGGTTCCTGGTGCAGGAAGGGAAGATGGTTTCCAACATTAAATTTATGATCTGGTAACTTAAGATACACTCCCTCATGGCTGGTCCCGGAGGCACCTTCTGTAATGAAGACAGCCTGCCGGAATTGGTACCCAAAGGGTCCACAGAACTAATTCAGCATAAATCACCCAAAGGGAGGCCGTCTCCAGGTCTCCATCCCGACAGTGCTCCTCCTCGGGCTGAAAGCAGGTGAGGCGGGCGTGGGGAGGGCCTGCTCCTTGGGGCGGTCAGCACTCCTTCTCAGCGACGTGCTCGGTGAGGCGCTTCTTGCCCAGACTGTCCTTTGCCCCAGGAGTCCTCCTGTTACAAAAATGAGTCTTTTAACCCCCACCCAGTAGATGTGGACATTTGTTGTTGGCTTTCTTGCACGTTGAGGCTATTTGAAATTTTTGACTGCTNTTTCGCCTCTCTTCTTTTCACAGCTCTTTGTAAGGCCTCCCCAGACAGCCATTTTGCCTTTTTGCTTTTCCTTTCCGTAGGGATGGTCTTGATCCCTGTCTCCCGTCCAGTGTCACGAGGCTCATTCCACAGTTCATCAGGCACTCTGTCTATCAGATCCAGGCCACTCACACGCGGTTGGTCCTAATTCAGATGCTGTGTAAGACACATGGGCTTCCTTGGTGCCTCAGATGGCAATGCAGGAGACACAGGTTCGATCCCTGGGTCAGGAAGATCCCCTGAAGAAGAGGATGGCACCCACTCCTGTATTCTTGCCTGGAGAATTCTGTGGACAGAGAAGCCTGGAGGGCCATAGTTCATGGGGTCATAAAGAGTTGGACACTATTGAGTGACTAACACACACACACACACACACACACACACGTACAAGATACATCTTGGAGGTGGTACCAAGATGCCAGAGTCAGACTATGAGCTCACCTCTTCCTATGGGTACACCAACATTCAAACTGTTTAAAACCAATTATTGATGAGAAGGACCCAAGGAATAGGAAGCAAGATTTTCCACAACNACACACACACACACACACACACACACACACACACACGCACACGTACAAGATACATCTTGGAGGTGGTACCAAGATGCCAGAGTCAGACTATGAGCTCACTTCTTCCTATGGGTACACCAACATTCAAACTGTTTAAAACCAATTATTGATGAGAAGGACCCAAGGAATAGGAAGCAAGATTTTCCACAATTAAAGATATAAAGAAGGAAACACACACAGATGGGTAGGAAGAGCGGGCCCATGGTGCAGTCAAGCCCTGCCCTGCTGAGAAGACACCCACGTGGGAGGTAATTGAAGCTGCAGAGCTTCTCCCCAGCCTGGGAGTGCTGCTCAGGAAAGCGGAGCCCCCGGAGCAGCTGGCCCCGCAGGCCTGCAGAACTTGCGTGCAGGAGCCGACGGAAACAGAGACCCTGCTCTTAAAGGGCTCGTGCCTGTCTCACGCTCTCCGAGTCCCAGCTCAGAGGCAGGAATCTGAGAGGTGCCTGGGTCAGGCTCGTCTGCTGGACGCCCTCTTGGGACAGAATTTTGGTGGTGTCTCTTTTGGGGAGCTCATTCCGTTAAGAGGACACTTGTGTTGCCAAGTGCCATTTAGGTGCCTTTCCTCCAGCCTATTGGCGCAGGGCTTACCTCTCTATCGGAGGTCAGCACCAGTCCGGGACGCCCGGGCCACACGCCAGCTGTGAGGAGGCCTGGCCCCGTCCACCACTGGGCAAGCGGCCCCTGAATGAAACAGGACCTGGAGGCCATCCAGGGGGTGGGCAGATGAGCCCTCCAGTCTTCTCCCAGCAGCTGGCCCGTCCCGGCAGAGGGGCCCACGCAGCAGAGCTCACAGAGAATGCTCTCTGTCTCCACAGGCCGTCTCCTCCATTGGCCTCCTCTGCAAGGTCAGGAAATGTAACCAAGATGCCTACTGAAAGTGAAAATCACTCAGTCGTGTCTGACTCTTTGTGACCACCACGACTGTGTCTATGGAATTCTCCAGGCCAGAGTGTTGGAGTGGATCGCCTTTCCCTTCTCCAGGGGATCTTCCCAACCCAGGGCTCAAACCCAGGTCTCCCACATTGCAGGCAGATTTTTTACTGTCTGAGCCACCAGGGAAGCCCCAGAATACTGGAGTGGGTAGCCTCTTCCTTCTCCAGAGGATGTTCCCGACTCAGTACTCAAAACGGGGTTTCCTGCATTGCAGGTGGATTCTTTACCAGCTGAGCTACCAGGGAAGCTCAAAGATACCTACTACATGGAAACAGATACAGGGGGACAAGGCAAACATGAAGTGAGAGTAATACCTTGTAAATGAAAGAACAAGACAAAACTTCAGAAAAAGAACTAAACAGAGTGGAGATAAGCAATTGACTTGATAAAGCGTTCAAGGTGATGATTGTAAGGATGCTCAGTGAACTTCAGAAAAGAAGAATGGATGAACATAGTAATAACTTTAACAAAGAGGCAGAAAATATAAAAGAGCCACACACAGTAGAAGAATATAAAACCTGGAATAAACAGTGCACTAGGAGGGACCAGTAGTAGATTACATGACACAGGAGAATGGGTCGGCAAGCTGCAAGACTCAGTAGCGGTGATCACCCTAGTAGAACAGAAAAAAATTTAATGAGGACAGTTTAAGATATCTCTGGGGCCACATCAAATACATTAGCATTGGTTACATAGCGGTGCCAGTAGGGGAAAATAGAGACACTGGGGCAGGGACTTAATTTGAAGACTATAGCTGAAAGCTGCCCGAACCTGGAAAAGGAAACCGACATCCAGATCTAGGAAACACATCAGTCCCAAAGAAGGTAAACACAGTGAGCTTCAACCAAGACACATTCTGATTAAAATGGTAAGTTAGATACAGGGAGACTGTTAGAAGCATCAGAGAAAAGCAACGGTTATGCACAAGAGAACTCCCATAAGCTGATCAGGTGAATTTTCAGCAGAATTTTGCAGGTAGAAAGGAGTGACATTTTATATTCAGTGTGATGAAAGGAAATACATGATACTATGTATTAAAAACCCTAAAGATGCCACCAGAAAAATTTAAAACTAATAAATGAATTCAGTAAACCTGCAGGATACAAAGTTAATAAATCTGTTTCATTTCTATAATAACAAACTGTCCAAAAAATAAATTTCGATAATGATCCCATTTAAAATTGCATCAAAAAGAATAACACTTAGGAGTAAATCTAACCCAGGAGGCAGAATACTTGTATTTGGAAAAATACCAACATAAGACATTAGTTAATGAGATTAAGGATGACATAAATAGATGGAAAGTTATGCCATAGCCATTGATAAGAAGAGTTAATATTTTTAAAATGATCATACTACCCAAGGCAAACTAGGTTCAGTGAAACCCCTATCAAAATACCAAATGCATTTTTTTCATAGAACTATAACAATGATTCTAAATTTTGTATGGAAACACTAAAGACTCTGAACAGCCAAAATGATCTTGAGAGAGAAAAACATCTATAGGTATCATACTTCCTGATTTCAAACTATACTAACCCTAATTTGAAAAAATATATGCTTTCCAATGATCACGGCAGTTCTAGTTACAATTGCCAGGGTATGGAAGCAACCCACGTCCATTAACAGATGAATGGATAAAGAAAATGTGAAGTATATACGTATACACCCACATACACACAGGGGAGTATTACTCAGCCACTAAAAATAAAACCTTGTCATTGGTGGCCCCACAGATGGAACTAGAGGGTATTATGCTAAGTGAAATATGCCAGAAAAAGACAAATACTGCCTGATTTCACCTGTATGTGACATCTAAAAGCAAAATAAAGCACAATGAAAACAGATTCATAGATATAGATAACAAATTGGTCACTGCCAGAAGGGTGGGGGTTGAGAGGATGGGGGAATTAAGTGAGGGGGAGTGAGTGGCATAAACCTCCAGTCGTGTGCAAGTAACTTGCAGTGGGCAACATGCACAGTAAGGAATATGGTCAACAACACTGTGATAACTTTGCATGTGAATAGATGGTTCACAGAGAGTGTGATCGTTTCAGAATTCTGATCTGTGTGCGTGTGTGCTGAGTTGTTTCTGACTGTTTGTGATGCTGTGGACCGTAGCCCACCGGGCTCCTCTGTCTGTGGGATTCTCCAGACAAGAGTACTGGAGTGGCTTGCCAATTTCCTTCTCCGGGGGCGCTTCCCAATCCTGGGATCAAACTAGAGTCTCGCATGTCTTCTGCATTGGCAGGCAAAATCTTTACCACTGAGACACCTGGAAAGCCCATTTCATAATTTTTGCAAATATCAAATCATTGTGTGGTACACCTGAACTATCATAGTGTTGAATGTGACCTACATTTCAATAAAAATACATAATCATATTTTGGACACATGAAAAAAGGATTAAAAATATTTTGTCAATAACTGCTCATGTTTATTACATAAAATGGTAATATTTTGGATATATTGAGCTAAATTAAAATACTGTTAACATTTATTTCATCTGGTTCTTTTAATGTTTTTTATTATAGCTATAGTATTTCCATTGGACAATCCTTGGATAAAATTTGTGGGATTTACCTTTTTCCCCATTGAAAAGTTCTTGGTACTTGTTTTCTACAATTTCTTCAAGATTAGTAATCAACAGTGCTTTCCCTGGTAGCTCAGATGGTAAAGCGTCTGCCTGCAATGCAGGAGACCTGGGTTTGATCCCTGGGTTGGGAAGATCCCCTGGAGAAGGAAATGGCAACCCACTCCAGTATTCTTGCCTGGAAAATTCCATAGATGGAAGCCTGGTAGGCTACATACAGTCCATGGGATTGCAAAGAGTCGGACATGACTGAGCGACTTCACTGGTTCCCTGGTTAACAAGTGATAATTCCAAACCAAGGGAGCGGTTTTATAGGGGTCAAAAGGAGCAGTGGCTTGTGCGGTTTGTCTGTGTGAATATTAAAATGACCACCTGTATTTGTTAATGCCTAATATGTAGGGTGTCGGCTTCATAACGTGGACAGTACCTGATCAAGGGCTTCTATTCAATGCCTTACTAAGCACATTAGATTAAGTGCAGCAGATGTTGAGAAGGCTAACAGTTTTATAAGCGCTAATCTTCTGTATATTTTATTACATGCATTTTTCCAAGCTATAATTGAATATCATGAGCGTGGAGCCTAAGGATTAATGTTTGTGCTTTTTTTCGGTGTTCACTGCTATTATCAATTACATGTTGTGATTTGTCAGGCTACATTAAATTTGTTGCAGGATTTGGCCCCGACCCTTCTCTCGGAATTTCCCGTGGCTTTCTTGCCCAAGGTATTTCACCACCAAACTGTCTTCCTGAGCTCTCCAGCACATGACTCGGGGGAGGCACTACTTACTGTCCAGGTCAAGCAACTGGATGCTACTCTGTTCTATAAAAAGATAAGGTTCTGGCTTCGAGTCACATTCCTTCCGTGGGAATTTGGTTCTGGCGGGATTGAAATACTGTTAAGGAATAGTTTGGTGAGAAGCGGCTTGAGGGACAAGTGTTGAGTGAGTTTGTGTTTAAAAGGAATGTGACTTGGGAATGCGGGTGGAGCAAAGGATAAGGATCCAGCTTCAAGCTGAGCAGGGAACTGACGGAATGGATGTTAAAGATTCAACAGGAGCAATGGTTTTATACCAACAAACCATGATTATTTGCCACAGTTCCACTCTATTTCAACAGAAGATTTCAGTTTCAGCTGCAGATCAGCACGGCTGTAAGAATATGTTACTTAATGTTTTCGGTCCTCAACTTATTGTTGAAGAAAATCCAGAAAACATACCATCCAGGAGTTTGAAATATTGATGGAGGACTATTTACAAGCAAGCTTGATTCTAAAGCTGATCCACAATATTGTCCCCACAGACACAATATTTAGTTGATCCCCTGAGCCAGATTCAGAAGTGAGTTCACACGCCATGGATGTATTAATTTTGCATCTTTCTAGCTTTGAAATTTTGCCTCTTTTCCTCTCAAATAAAAAAAGTGTGAACTCAATGTAGAGAAACAATTCTGTCGAAAGTTTTGTTTTGGTAAGTGAGAAACTAACAAAAAGCTCGTTGGGGATGTGCTCGTGGGGACTTCTCTGGTGGTCCAGGGGCTAAGACTCTGAGCTCCCAACGCAGGGGCCTGGGTTTGATCCCCAGTCAGGGAACCAGATCCCACATGCTGCAACCAAGACCCCATGCAAAAAAATTTTTTAAAAAGATTTTTAAAAAGATGTGCTTCGTGTCTGAATGGTTACATTAGGATTAACTTTACTCAAAAGCACAAGTAAGCAGAGCCGGGACAATCACAATAATCCAGATGTTTGGAACTGAAGTCCCTCACCTATTCTGTAGCCTTTCAGGGAGTTTAGAGTTACGGGCAGAACAGCAAGAGAAGAATAAATGTCGAGTCCCATGTGAATCTTTATGCCAGAGAAGTTCACTCACAAAGCTGATTTAAGCCCATTCATCGACCAGTGGGTCTGTGGCGGCACTTTAAGGGCGGTGACAGCCCCTCACGGGATCCAGCCAAGTCCAGTCCGGTTTTGTTTTGTAAAAGAACATCTTTCAAGAATTACTGTTAACAACTTTCTCTGCTCATAAAACTAAGATTATTCTGTTTATGACCCAGAGAGGTAGGTTATCACAGGCAGAAAATGTGAAAGGAAATGAATTATAGCTTGGATTTGTTTTTTTAACCAACCAACTGAGAGTACAGAACTGACACCAAGATCATC
The DNA here is from genome assembly GCA_006410875.1 of Neotragus pygmaeus. NCBI lineage: Eukaryota > Metazoa > Chordata > Mammalia > Artiodactyla > Bovidae > Neotragus > Neotragus pygmaeus. The sequence continues at coordinate 1,575,561 of SJYV01030329.1, read as the reverse complement.
ACGGCAGTCACTTTTGAGAAAAAGAATCAGAGGGGTGGCATTCACGCTCCGCTGAGAATACAGCTCCTGGCCAGCCTGGAGTCAGGAAGCGAGGGGAAGGTCCGGCCTTGGTGTGTGGCCAGCGGGGCCCAGCCTGCTTCAGCTTTGCTGTCCTCTAGCCTCCGGACAGCCCCCACATCCTAGGCCCTTGTAAACGCCTGTAGGGGCGAGGGGGGCTGGGGGCGAGCTGTCGGGGAGCCCCGCGGGCCCTGCAGACGTACCGGAGGTTGACGGGTGTGAGCCAGGAGAGCGGGCAGGAGACGCTCACGGCGCCGCGCAGGTGGGGGAGAGCTGAGCCCTTCCGGGCCCTCCTGGACCTTCAGAACCGCACGCGTGCTCTCCTGGGAGGCTCCCGGGAGACGCTCACGGGAGAGACGGCTCGTGGGAGGCACGTCAGAGCCCCGCAGATAAGGAAAGCTTTCAGTCGCGGCTGTGTTCATGGGAAGCAGAGAGCACATTCTAAGGCCGCAGCAGGAACCTGGGCAGAGTGAAATAGACACAGATCTACCGAAAACACCGAACAGATGCTAAGTTCATCTGTGAAGAAAACCGTCGAGGACTGAGCCTTCAAAAGGGGATGACTAAGATCCTAATGGCATTTGCAGGATTTATTCTAACGTTTTTCAGTTTTAAACATAAAACGACGTTTGGACCATCACGTTTAGTGTGAGACACCAAGGAGGAAGGTGGATTGAAGGGTGAGGGGCGGAGACTGGGCTTCTCTGGGGCCAGGTCTTTGGATGAAGGCTCTGCAGCTATGGTCCTCTGGCCCTCATGCTGTATTACTCACAGAGAAAATGCCAGAAAGCCTCTTTTCCCTTATAATAACTCTAGAAGTAACAGGCAAATACATGGCTTACTATGTTTCAAATACCAAAGAATTTCTCTTCCATCCTTGTTGCTTTTCATAGTCTCATTTTCCCTTCATGTATTACGCACGCCCAGTCGCTTCAGTCGTGTCCGACTCCTTGACCCTATGGACTGTGGCCTGCAGGCTCCTCTGTCCCTAGGATTCTCCAGGTGAGAGTACTGGAGCGGGCTGCGATGCTCTCTTCCTGGGAATGTTCTCAACCCAGGAATCAAACCTAAGTCTCCTGCGTCTCCTGCATTGCAGGCGGATTACTGAACCACCTGAGAAGCCCTTTACATATTAACAATTGTTAATAATTAACAATTCAATGCATTTCTAATTCTTTTTATTTGCATCTATATATATACTTCACTTTTTAAATGTAAAAATTTATTGAGGAGCACAATTAATTGGAGCATAAGTATGAAATAATTTCATTTTTAAAAAAGTGACTGTGATTTGTTTTTTTTTTGACCGTGTAGCTTGATGGAATGTTAGTTCTACAATCAGGGATCGAACCTGTGCCCCCTGCTTCGGGAGGGCAGAATCTTAACCACTGAACCACCAGGGAAGTTCCAAAATCGGCTACATTATTTTAAACTTCCCTTTTTCTTTCGGTGCTGAGTGGGCTCCTTAGTGAAATCTCAGCTCCTCTTCATAACTTTCCTGTTATGTCCAGTGGTTAGAATGCTTTCAATATTCAGGAGTCTATTATTTGAAAACTTCAGTCTCAAATGCAGTTGAGAGAGGGTCTCCTCCCGGCGCCCAGGGGCGGCCGGCAGCGCGCGCGGCTCCGGCCGGCGGCCTTTGCTCCCTCGGCCGGTCCGCTGCCCCGGCCTTTGTGAGCTCAGCGACGGGGAGGGCCGCACAGGCCGCGGGCCGGAGCGGCGCCTCCACTCGGCCTGCCGCGCTGCGGCTCCCGCTCGCGGGCAAGCCCGGCGCCGTCCCCCCGCGGGCCGCGCCCGCGCCTCCTCCACGCCCGCGCGGGGGCTTCCCGGAAGGGCTCTGCAGCCTCACCGGCCGAAGCCGTCCCGAGGCCGGCAGACACGGGCGGGGCTCTCCTCCTCCGTGCCCTTCGGGAATCGGGGCCCTGGGGCCGAGGACTTCGCCGGGGCTCCAGGAGGGGGTGCCCGGGGGGCGCGGGCTCGAGTCTTGGCTGGGGAGCTAGGCCAGTGCAGGCGGCGAGGCCCCCAAGGGAGACCCGCGGGGCGGGGCCCGGACTCCCCGCGCGTCTCCCGCGCCCCCTCCGCCCGCCTCGGCCCTGCGGCCGCGCACGCGTCCACGCGGGAAACCGAACGCCCGTCTCTGCGCCCGCCCCGTCTCTCCAGGCAGCTCCCGGAGCCGCCTCCGAGGCGCCCGGCTGCAGGCGGGAGGGGGCGCGGCCTCTGGGCCTCCTGCGCGGGGAGGCAGCGCCCTGTCCTCAGCGGGGC
>SJYV01030329.1:1559396-1573168 GCA_006410875.1 Neotragus pygmaeus | reverse complement strand
TGTCACCAAGTACACATTTCCTCACAGGTGCATGGCGGAGGCAGAGGACCATCAGACAAAACCCAAACTGAGAGCCACTCTATAGGAAAGAACCAGATTGTCCTCTCCCAGGTCACGAAAGGCAGAAGACCAGGGGATGGATGCTCCCAGATTAAAGGGAGCTCAACAGACCTGGCAAGTGAATGCCATGCCCACTCCTGGAGCAAAAAGAAAAAAAAAAAATCTTCATCTATCTTTATTTGGAAAACTAATTTTATTGAGGTGTATTAGTTTCAGCTGTACAGCAAAATGACGTACATATATGTATAGTATGTATCCGTTCTTTTCCATCGTAGTTTATCTCAGGGCACCACCACACTGAATGTGTAGTTCTTGGTGCTGCACAGTGGAAGCTTGCTGCTTATCCAGTCTGAATGTCAGAGTCTGCACCTGCTAACCTCGAACTCCCAACCTATCCCTCCCCCACCCTGCTCCCCTTCGCACCCAGGAGCTGGTTTCCTACATAGGTGGGTCTGCTTCTGCTCCACTGATAGGTTCCTGTGCGTCAGATCAGGTTCCACATGTGGGGATATCATCTAGTATTTGTCTCTCTCTGTCTGACTTACTTCACTTAGTAGAACCATCTCCAGATCCACCGATGCTGCTGCAAACGGCATTATTCCGTTCCTTTTTAGTGACTGAGTACTACTCCGTGTATATGCGTGCCGCAGTTTTTCTTTAGGCAGTCATCTGTCATTGGCACTTAGGCTGCGTCCACGTCTTGTCTGGTGTGATAGTGCTGCTAGGAACACCGGCGTGCACGTATTCTTTTGAACTATGGTTTTCTCTAAATATATATCCGGGGTGGGATTGCTGGATCATATGGTTTTTCTAGTTTTCTGAGTAACCTCCAGACTGTTTTCTGTCACGGCTGCACCAATTTGCGTTCCCATCAGCAGTGTAGGAGGGTCCCTTTTGCTCTATGTCCTTTCCAGCATTTGTTATTTGTAGACTTTTTAACGATAGCCATTCTGACTGAAGTGAGGGGGTACCTCACTGCAGTTTTGATTTGCTTAGGAAGAAATGTTTTTAAATTTTGCTGTAAATGACAGGTTTGCGCGCGCGTGCGCGCGCACGTGTGTGTGTCTCTGTGGAAATTCGTTGTACTGTCTTTGCAACTTCTCTGTAAATCAAAGTTACTTCAGAGTGAAATGAGCGTACAGTGTACATGACTGGTGTCTTACTGCTGGCTATTTATTCAGGTTGCCTCTTGTTTTTCTCCACTGCAAACCGCCCTGCAGTGAAAAACCTCCTACATACACATCTTTCTGTACTTGTGCCAGTATTTGTTGAATGGAATGGAANAAATGAGCGTATAGTGTACATGACTGGTGTCTTACTGCTGGCTATTTATTCAGGTTGCCTCTTGTTTTTCTCCACTGCAAACCGCCCTGCAGTGAAAAACCTCCTACATACACATCTTTCTGTACTTGTGCCAGTATTTGTTGAATGGAATGGAAGAAGTAGAGCTGTTGAATCAAAGTTCAAACAATTTTTGAATTTTGGTAGATTTTGCCATGTCACCAAAGACTTGCTGTAAATGCCTACAATCTGCTTTATATTGCTGCAAAAATATGAGAAACGTATTTAAACAGATGGTAACCTGTACAGATGAAGTCTTTCAAATTGATGGAATTTAAGTCACTAGAGTTTAGGAATTTAGCCAAATCTAGGTTATTATTATACATGTTAACTGCTTTTTCTGCCCTTCATCACCAACATTTTCAATGTCCTGTGGATTTCCTTTAGCCCAGAGTTTGTGACCCCTTTTCTTGTGGCCTACTTTTCTGAATTCCACTTGATCAAAAATGCTAGTTAATTTTACTCAGGAGGGCCAAAAAGTTAACATACTAAAAAATTTTTTTAAAAACAGAAAAAAAGTTAATACATTACTTTAGAAACAAATTGTACCTGACTTTTTGTATCAAGAATGACATTGCTTTCTTCCAAGAACATATATAGCCAAGGGTTGATTGACAGTTAAAATCCCTTGCAAGATCATCAAGAGATCTAGTATTGAGGTTGAGTTTCGAGATGTGACAAGATTACTGTACAGTTTAAAGAATGCATTTACGCGTTTGCTTGTCGGCTGTAATCACATGTTCTAGCTGGAAGGAGAGTGAGAGGCCCTTGGTCCACTGACTTCCTTTGTAGAAGTGGAGACTGATTTGCAGAGCTTGATATTTGAGCTGGAATCACAGAGCTGATAATGCAATGCAGTGGCTAAGTGCTGGTCTTCCTTTTTTATTTTTCTTTTTGACCATGTTCTGCAGGACGTTGGATCTTAGTTTCCTGACCAGGGATCGAACCCACACCCTCCACATTGAAAGTACAGAGTCTTAACCACTGAACGCCAGGGAAGTCCTGTGGTTTTCTATCTTTTTAAAGTGCTCTTTTCCTGCTTTATACCTGTACTATCTTAAATATCCTCTGTCCATGGGATTTCCCAAACAAGCATGCTTGAATGGGCTGCCATTTTCTTCTCCAGGGGATCTNTAACCACTGAACGCCAGGGAAGTCCTGTGGTTTTCTATCTTTTTAAAGTGCTCTTTTCCTGCTTTATACCTGTACTATCTTAAATATCCTCTGTCCATGGGATTTCCCAAACAAGCATGCTTGAATGGGCTGCCATTTTCTTCTCCAGGGGATCTTCCTGACCCAAGGATTGAACCCGAGTCTCCTGCACTGGCAGGCGGGTTCTTTACCACCTAGCCACCGGGGCAGCCTCATAAATGACTCATGCACAGCCCCTAACCAGGAAGTATAACTGGGAGACTGGGTATTTCTCTTTGTGTTGCTGGAAACTGCACCAGAACATATGAAAGTGCCATAAATACCAGAAATATATTATGTGTCCTCAGAAAGTTTTGCCCAAATGATAATTCTAGTGTGCTTCATATACACAAGGTCAAATGCTTCTTTATTTGGAAACGATTAGATTTTCCTAGATAATTAGTGTGGCTGAAACTTGGGTGATTTGGTTTCTAATTTTCTTGACAGTGGCATAATGCAAACTAAGATAATGTCATTTAGCTTTTATAATGGAAATAAACATTTCTTTGAGTGTTTATGACAGAATGACGAAGGATAGCCTGTTATACGAGTATCAGCCCCCCATCCTATCCCTGCCAGATCACCCACTTTGGCTCTAGAAGTGTGTTTTTGTATTCAGCTGTCTGTAGGTGTATGTAACGTTCTGGAAGCTCAGAAAGTCTCATATACAATCGTCAAGTTTGAATGCCGCTGTTAATAGATTCTGTCTGTGCCTGCTTCATTACTCTGGCGGGGTTACTTGCAGAGCATATTAGATCTGAAAACCTTCACGGATACGGTGGGAGAAGCTTGTGTAGTGAGGGGCGTGTGTTAGTTGCTGGCTCGTGTCTGTCTCTTTGTGACTGCGTGGACGNGCTGGAAGGAGAGTGAGAGGCCCTTGGTCCACTGACTTCCTTTGTAGAAGTGGAGACTGATTTGCAGAGCTTGATATTTGAGCTGGAATCACAGAGCTGATAATGCAATGCAGTGGCTAAGCGCTGGTCTTCCTTTTTTATTTTTCTTTTTGACCATGCTCTGCAGGACGTTGGATCTTAGTTTCCTGACCAGGGATCGAACCCACACCCTCCACATTGAAAGTACAGAGTCTTAACCACTGAACGCCAGGGAAGTCCTGTGGTTTTCTATCTTTTTAAAGTGCTCTTTTCCTGCTTTATACCTGTACTATCTTAAATATCCTCTGTCCATGGGATTTCCCAAACAAGCATGCTTGAATGGGCTGCCATTTTCTTCTCCAGGGGATCTTCCTGACCCAAGGATTGAACCCGAGTCTCCTGCACTGGCAGGCGGGTTCTTTACCACCTAGCCACCGGGGCAGCCTCATAAATGACTCATGCACAGCCCCTAACCAGGAAGTATAACTGGGAGACTGGGTATTTCTCTTTGTGTTGCTGGAAACTGCACCAGAACATATGAAAGTGCCATAAATACCAGAAATATATTATGTGTCCTCAGAAAGTTTTGCCCAAATGATAATTCTAGTGTGCTTCATATACACAAGGTCAAATGCTTCTTTATTTGGAAACGATTAGATTTTCCTAGATAATTAGTGTGGCTGAAACTTGGGTGATTTGGTTTCTAATTTTCTTGACAGTGGCATAATGCAAACTAAGATAATGTCATTTAGCTTTTATAATGGAAATAAACATTTCTTTGAGTGTTTATGACAGAATGACGAAGGATAGCCTGTTATACGAGTATCAGCCCCCCATCCTATCCCTGCCAGATCACCCACTTTGGCTCTAGAAGTGTGTTTTTGTATTCAGCTGTCTGTAGGTGTATGTAACGTTCTGGAAGCTCAGAAAGTCTCATATACAATCGTCAAGTTTGAATGCCGCTGTTAATAGATTCTGTCTGTGCCTGCTTCATTACTCTGGCGGGGTTACTTGCAGAGCATATTAGATCTGAAAACCTTCACGGATACGGTGGGAGAAGCTTGTGTAGTGAGGGGCGTGTGTTAGTTGCTGGCTCGTGTCTGTCTCTTTGTGACTGCGTGGACGATAGCCCACCAGGCTCCTCCGCCCTTGGGATTTCCCAGTAAGCGTGCTGGAGTGAGTGGCCATTCCCTTCTCCAGGGGATCTTCCTGACCCAGGGATCGAACCCGGGTCTCCTGCGTTGTAGGGAGAGGCTTTACCGTCTGAGCCAGCAGGGAAGCCATGGTCGTGGGAGGAGGCGTCCCTTGGCCAGGGGTCTGATCGTTGAGAGTGAGAGGATGGCCAGAGAGGGAGAGGCAAGGCTCTGTCCCAGGGAACCCTGGGGTCGGACCCTGATTTGGATTCCTGTGATCGTCTAAGGAGAAGGCAGCGGCACCCCACTCCAGTACTCTTGCCTGGAAACTCCCATGGACGGAGGAGCCTGGTAGGCTGCAGTCCATGGGGTCGCTAAGAGTCGGACACAACTGAGCAACTTCACCTTCACTTTTCACTTTCATGCACTGGAGAAGGAAATGGCACCCCACTCCAGCGTTCTTGCCTGGAGAATCCCAAGGACGGAGGCGCCTGGTAGGCTGCCATCTACGGGGTCGCACAGAGTCAGACATGACTGAAGCGACTCAGCAGCAGCTGTGATTGTCTAAGGTGGTCCACCTGGTTCGTGGGTGGCGGTAACAGGAGTTTCTGTCAGTGGTGATACCATTAACTGGGTGGCTCCCAGTCTTCAGCTAGTATTTTTAGGCTAAAAAGGATTGATAATCGCTGACACAATGTTCTCTATTTAACACAAAATGCCTAGAACTAACACAACACTGTAAATCAACTATATCTCAATATAAAATAAAAATTAAACATAAATTAAAAGAGGATTTGCATGTGTTTGACAAAAGAAACACAAACTGGCAAAAGATCCAATGCTAAAAAAAATTAAAAAAAAATTGGTTATATCCACTTAACATTCATTGATAAAAAACTCTACACAGGTACTTTATAAAAATCAGAATGCCCTAACTATAAAATAAAAAAGAAATAAAAAGTGAACGGATAAAATTTATTGTAATATAGAATGCTTGTGTACAAACCCGCAGGAACAGTGCTCCCCAAACTTACCTGCATGCACGTCTTCTGGGATCTTGTGAAAAAGTAGATTCGGGTTCATTAGGCAGTAGGTGTGTTTTGTTCTGTGCTCAGTCGTGTCTGACTCTTTGCGACCCTATGGCCTGTAGCCCACCAGCCTCCTCCGTCCACGGACTTTTCCAGGCAATAATACGGGAGTGGGTGGCCATTTCCTACTCCAGGGGATCTTCCTGACCCAGGGGTCAAACCAGCAGCTCCTGTGTCTCCTACATTGGCAGGAGGATTCTTTACCATCGTGCCTGAGAATTCGAATTTCTGGTAACTTCCTGATTATGTCGGTGCTGCTGGCACCTGGCATACACTTGGAGTAGCTTGGCCCTAAAAGGTATAACCCCAAAGAGCTTTTATCCACAAATGCAGCCTGACACAGGTGCCTCGAATCAGCAATTGAATTATCGGGAGAGGCATTGCCATTGAATGTGATTCTCGGGTAATTCATAAACAAATCTTGCTGAAAAACCTGTTTGACTTCCCTTGATTTGCACAGCTAGTTGCATTCTTGCCCAAATGCTTTGCGCTCCTGTGTGAAACTCAGCTGGGTTGCGGACTCAGATAGTGATGGATGTGTTTTTCACCTCCAGGAATGCCCGGTGGGATGCTCGGCATTTTCGTAGCATGCAGGGCCCTTTGTTTGCAAGGTTATGCCACGGATGGCAGAGCGTTATTATCCTTGACTCCTGCCTGCTATCAATAGCACACCCAATCCCATGAGAAACCCAAATCACTCCCAAGTCCTGTGGGGTACAGAATGGGATTGCCAAGGATGTGAATTGAGGCAGAGCGCTGAGCTCAGTCTGCTAATTAGTAACCACGGCAGAAACCCATCGTGAGGTTGGCCAAAAACATCAAGGGCTAGTGGCCACAGCTGCTCGGAGACAGGTAAGCCTGGGCGCCTTGTGATGTGTTGATCCATTTGTTATGACATCAGTACTGTTTGGAATGCTGTTGGAAAAAGAGTGGGCTGGAACAGGACATGCCTCTCAGTGAGAAAGCATCTGCTGCCTGGGGGTCTCGTTAAAATGCAGGTACCGGTGCGGCAGGTCTAGAGAGGGACCAGAGATCCTGTATTTCCAAGAAACTCTTAGGTGATGCCAAGGCTGGCTGCTGGGGCCTTGAACAGCGAAAGCTGCAGCGCCTGACTTGCTGAACTGAGGCTGTAAGTTGAAAACAGTGCCCAGAACTGAGATGAATTGAGGGCAGCCAGAGTGGACAACCATCATCCCGTGTTTCTGTGCCCTCCGGAAACATTCCTTTTTTCTCACTCCTTGTTACTTCTCAAAGCAGTGCCAACTAGCAGAGAACAGAGAGCCAGCTTGTTTGCAAAGGTCTCCTAGTTCCTCTCTCGAAAGTGGAATCGGCGGGTGACAGTTTGTTTAAAGGTCATCTTTAGGTCTAAAAATACAGAATAAAGGGTACAGAGGTTCTATTTATGTCATCCAAGGATTTAATTAGGTGTAAATGTCATACAGTTAATGGATACTTAAAAGCCAGATTTCCTGAAGATACTGTCCAAATCAAACAATTACTGACAATTGAGAATGTTCTCTGAAAATCTGTTAAGCGAAAGTGGTTATTTGGTTCCAGAGTCAGGAAGATGGATTACACGCATGTTCTAAGTCTCTCCTCCTGTGCTCAGGATGTAGCCAGCAGGTTAAACCAGGCGCAGAATTTAAGGAGGCACCCATTCTCTGGGTCATGCAAGGGCCTCCTTAGTTTTTGCCTTGGATGCCTCACTTGCTCACCCTAATTCTGACTCTGCCAGTGCCCATGACAGACATTGCAAAGAGATGATGCTTATGTTGAGAAATGCATGGTGAGTTTGTCAGTTACATCCTTCATACATGGATGAATCCATGTGTCTTTGGTTAATTGCCTATTGTGTGGAATACTGTCCTTATTCATACGTCCTGTGGTCACCACCATAAACCCCATATAAAGCCGTGCTGGAAGACATAAAGATGGAAAAAAAAAAATCTCTCAACAATTCTTTAAACAAATCTCTCCTTCTCTGTATCTAACATTTTCCCCTGGGCTTCTTACAAATAGAATATCATTTTACCATAGAATTTCATAGCTTATATATTTGTTATTTTGAAAGTTAACCTAGGGCAAGAATCTCCAGGTTGAGTGAATAGAAATGGGCAAAACAAACCCCAAATAGAGCATCAACTCAAAACCACAGATCACACCCCTTCCCCCACACAACATGTCGTCATGAGTGAATTATGAAATATGTGCTATTTTTGAAAGAGAATGAGCTCCCAAAGGCCAAAACCAACACTTGAAATCCTTTTCTTGGAAAAGGCCTTTTATAATTTATTGTAGCTGATTTTCAATTGCTTTGTTTTAGATCTGCTGCGTTAGAAGCTCTGTGAGTGAAGTGTGGACGTTAAACTCATCAGCTGGCAGAAGCACTGCTGGTGTTCAGGCAGGGCTGAGGACGAGAGCTCCCGGATGTGTCTATTTTTAGGCCGGCAGGAAATGTCCACACTGTCAAAACAAAGTACCGCTTACTCTGCTAACCTGAACACATATTAATAGTGAAAGTCTTTTTCATTTAATGTATGGAAAAATGACCTTATAATAGCAATAACAAAAACAAAACCAACAAATTCCATAACCCTGATAAGTGACTCACTCGTTTTCCTTTTCTCTCTTTGCAGCTGGTCTGTCCTCAGGTTTCAGAGGCGTGTGACCTTGGCAGTGACACAGGGTACCCTACTCAGAAGAGCCCCACAGATTCCATAGCTGATCATGCTTTATCCTTGTATGATTCTGCNAAGGCAAGTAGGTAGTCAATACAGAAGAACGTTACTTTTTATCTTCTTTTGATTTTAATCATAATATTGATGTGCACTGAGGCAGAATACTTAAAGCAAGATGTATCACAAAACTCTTTCACATGAATAAAATTCCCGATACAGGCTCTGAATTTGTCCTTCATGTATTTTGAGACAAGGTGAACTGTTTCCTCATATAATTTCCGAAAAAAGCTAGGATTCTTTGGTGAGTACTTTGCAAGTTACTTTGGACGGTATTGCCACCTTTCATGGGTGTTTTCCCCTAGGGTTATCTGTGACGGTTGTCTGTTTGTTTGCTCTTGTGCTGGTTAGTATTAGTCATTTTTCTTTTAGAAACTCAATTATAATCACATCATTAAAATACAAATATGTTCTTATTGTTAAAATTTAAAATATTGTAAATAAGTCTATCATCTCAAATTTGGATATATCTTTTTCTCTTCCACAGGACTGTCCATAGTTATCAGTCTCCAAATAACTAGGTATCTAAATTTTCTTCAGTATCTCTATATATGTAAATATGCCCAGAGAACACATGGTGTCAGCTCGTCATTTTTTTGCCTACGTGTATACCAGGCAATCCTCATTTGTGTGGATTTTACTTTTTGTTTTCCCCTCCCAACAATATGCTTTAGAGCTCTTTTCATGAAAGAAGATTAGAATTTCCTCATTCTTTTAATGTGCTGACTGCTATCAATAGAATGGATGTGCAATGGATTATTTATTCATCCTATTAATGAACATGTAGACTGTTTCCATTTTTATGATTATAAACAGTGCTAAACCATAGCTATACACATCTCTATGCATGCTTGCAAGTCTTTCTCCAAAGTAGACTTTGAGAGTTAGAATCGGTCAAATTATGCACGTATGAAAGTTTGATTAATACTGCCTGAATTCTTCCCTACAATTATTTTTCCAGTTGGCATGCCTTCTAAGAATATTTTAAAAGTATTCATTTCTATCCTCTCATCAAAACCTCATATATTAAATACCATGGGGAATGGTAAAAATGAATGATTACTGTGCTCATGGAGTTTGTAATTGAATGTGATTAAGTACATAAATATTTGTAATATAAGGCAATGCAAATAATGCCTTAAAGTCAGCTGCATCTGTGGAAACTGTAGCTTGTGGTGCTTGATAACAGCAGAGAGGATACCTTACCTCTGGAGTGCCTTAGCGACTACCTCCCAGCCAACGGGGCTGACTCAGAAACCCAGCTTATTGGCTTCCTGAGTGGATTCAACTTTCAGGAATAGATTCACAGTAACTAAACTTACGGAAAAACAGAAACAGCAGAGTCCAGCCCTGCTCTCCAGCTGCTGTCTTCTGTCCGTGGACACCCCACACGGAGAGCCAAATTGTCATTTAAATGCCAGGTAGCCCAGCTTTTAAGAAAATGTACCCACACGGCAGACCATTTGGCATATAGCTTCTGTGAAACTTCTCAGTGGAGAAACCTGATTTATATCCTTGATCAGTGAACGTGGAATGAGGAAGAGGGGAAAGAGTGGGGGGAGTTACAGGAATCGCCTCCTCCCCAGCACGGCACACCTGCTTCTGCTCTGCAGATGGCTTCTTGCCTCCTCTGCCCTGGGTACCGCTGGGCTGAGTCCAGCCGGCATTCGCCTTGAGCCTTCTCTCTTCTTCTGGACTCTCAAGGATGAACAGTCCTCCTTCTGATGGGCACACACTGCAATCGTGTGTTATTCTCTGGAAGCAACCCATGCTATTTAATCCTAATGATAAAATCAATAATTATAGTCAGAGATGCTTATTTAAGGCTTATGATATGCCAGGCACAGTTCCAAGTGCTTTAAATACATTAACTCATTTAATCCTCTTTAAAATGTCTTTCTTGATCTCCATTTTTGTCCATCATGTGTTGGTTTGATAGCTTATTTATCCAAGGGAGCCAACTCCTTTATTTTATTTACACGTTCTTGGGGTGACCCTCAATATAGATGCAACATACGGAAACACAATTAAAATAGGGCAGAAATACTAAGTAGAAGAGATTCTTTTTGATTGGGTCAATAGGTGAAATTTCTCAAGAAGGAAGAGATGATGCTTCAAAGCATGAATTGAATTTTTATTGGCAGTGATAGGATAAGATTTCATGCCTTAAATAAATGAATTTCCCTGCTNAAGTAGAAGAGATTCTTTTTGATTGGGTCAATAGGTGAAATTTCTCAAGAAGGAAGAGATGATGCTTCAAAGCATGAATTGAATTTTTATTGGCAGTGATAGGATAAGATTTCATGCCTTAAATAAATGAATTTCCCTGCTTAAAAGTGAAATTTTGCTTCCCTGGAAAGTTTACTGACTTGAAATATCTAACATCTTTATTAATGTCTGATAGGCAAGGTGTATTTGATTAAGAATTTTGCTATTTGGAGTAGAGGTAGAGAGAGAATACAGGTATTTTCCTGTATTGTTTTTGTTGTCTGATTAAACTATAGAATTAAAACAAAACTGTCATTGGCTCTGTGAGCTTTTTCTTTCTAAATGTTTCTTACACATTTGCAGCACAATTTATATCTTAATGAAAATGAGGCTCAAGAGATGCTCTTAGGATCCAGGAGGGGAAATTAGAATGCTTTGCCCTTGATTACAGCATCTGTTATTTCCTAGGGAAAAAAGCATCAGTGGTCACTTGTAAATTGTAATTCTGACCTACATTGCAGAGCTTGCAAATTTCCTTGGGAGCCTAATCAATAACACACTGTTAAAAGGGAACCTTGCTAACAGCTTTTTCTAAAAAAAGGTTGACAGTCAAGAAAACAATTTGTTCAATTTCATCTACTCTCCCGGAATTCCCATGAGGTAAAATTGCTCCTTATTTCATAGTCACAAAAGCATTTTGTTTAAAATGATAATGTTGATGCTTATTACATTTTGACATGAAAGATATACATATCAAATATGAAAAGGACCTCTGGATTCTTGTGGTAGCAGGCTGGCCTTGTCTGACATCTTTCTCCCAGCTTCTGGGATGGTACCCTAGAAAGATTCACCAAAAACTGGCAACCGAAGAGGTAACTAAAAGGAAGGCAGCCAGTCAACTCCTGCATGAAGTGTTTTCGAATTCTAATAAATTAAGAATGCTGTTTTTGGACTACATACCACCAGCCCACTTTGTGCATCTGAACTGTGCAAAGAGGTCCAAAGATGATGGGACGAGATCTGAGGTCAGCCTGCATTTAAAGCGGGCCATTCTCTGAGTTAGGAGTTTTCAGTCTTGGCACTGTTGACATTGCAGTTAGGATTGAGGCTACAGCTAGGATGAGGGAAGCAGGCGGGCTGAGTCTGACACCCTTCTCCCAGCTCCTGGTATGGTATCCTGAAAAGATGCACAGAAGAAAAAAAACAGAGGAGGAAACTAAAGGGAGACAGGCACGTCTGGTCGCTAGCCCGGGTTATTCTCTGCTGTGGGGCTGTTCTGAGTCTCCTGGGATGTTTACAGCATCCTGGTCACTCCCCACTCTTGTCTCTGGTTTTGACAAAAGCAGTGGTCTCCAGACATTGCCAAACGCCCTGAGGGGCAGAACAACCCCCGGCTGAGACCCAGGACGTAACTGCCCAGCGTAGCCAGGGCCGGGCAGCCCTCTCCCGCCTCTCTCATCGCCGTGCTGTGTTTGCGGGCTCAGTGGTGTCCTGCCGAGCTCCTCTGTCCACGGAACTCTCCGGGCCAGAACACTGGCGTGGGCAGCCTTTCCCTTCTCTGGGGATCTTCCCAACCCAGGGATCAAACCCAGGTCTCTCGTGTTGCAGGCGGATTCTTTACCAGCTGAGCCACCAGGGAAGCCCTTGGTACCTCTTTTTCTTTCGCTTTTTATGAAAGGAACTGACCAGGGACAGATTGAAGTGCTCTGAAGCCTGGGGCACCTTGTTTCTAATAAAAGTTTAAGGGAACATGTTTGGACGCCAAATCGTCAGTGCTAGTAGAAGCTAAAGTCATGGTTACTTTTGAGAGAGGGACTGTCGGCAGGGTAGGGACACAAAAATGGCTTCTCCAGTGACAGAAATACTCTGTGCCCGGATCTAGGGATGGGGATGCGTGTTGAAAGGTCCTCAGGCCAAACTGAGCAGCTGAGTGCACTTTGCTGTGTTTAAGTGATGATTCAATTAACAAAAACATCAAAAGAAAGAAAGGCACAGGGCCGAAAACCCAACTCAGGCAAAGGAAAAGGGCAAAGGATCATCTGTTCGCAGATTAAGATACAGGCAGCATCATTCCAAACGTGAGGAGCCAGGTGCGTGTTGGCCGCCCAAGCTTGGTTTGGGGCGGGGTGATTCCTGGATGCTCACGAAGTCCATGTGGAGCTCCACAAGCCCCGTGAGGCAAAGGGAGACCTAGATTTAAAAGCTGGTCCTCGGGATTGGTAGATGCAAGCTACTACATATGGAATAAAAAACGAAGAGACACTGCATAGCATAGGGAACTATATTTAACATCCGTGATAAACCATGACGGAAGAGGATGCAGCGGAAATGGGTGTGACAATGTAAATCCACTGTACTTTAATAAAATCAAGTTTTTAAAGACGCAGGACCTGTTATTCAACTACTTGCCATAGCCTATGCCAAAGAATGCTCAAACTCCTGCATAATTGCACTCATCTCACACACTAGTAATGCTCAAAATTCTCCAAGCCAGGCTTCAGCAATACATGAACCGTGAACTTCCATATGTTCAAGGTGGTTTTAGAAAAGGCAAAGGAACCAGAGATCAAATTGCCAACATCTGCTGGATCATGGAAAAAGCAAGAGAGTTCCAGAAAAACATCTTTCTGCTTTATTGACTATGCCATAGCCTTTGACTGTGTGGATCACAATAAACTGTGGACAATCTGAAAGAGATGGGAATACCAGACCACCTGACCTGCCTCTTGAGAAACCTATATGCAGGTCAGGAAGCAACAGTTAGAACTGGACATGGAACAACAGACTGGTTCCAAATAGGAAAAGGAATACATCATGGCTGTAGATTGTCACCCTGCTTATTTAACTTATATGCAGAGTACATCATGAGAAACGCTGGGCTGGAAGAAGCACAAGCTGGAATCAAGATTGCTGGGAGAAATCTCAATAACCTCAGATATGCAGAAGACACCACCCTTATGGCAGAAAGTGAAGAGGAACTCAAAAGCCTCTTGATGAAAGTGAAAGAGGAGAGTGAAAACGTTGGCTTAAAGCTCAACACTCAGAAGATGAAGATCATGGCATCTGGTCCCATCACTTCATGGGAAATAGATGGGGGAACAGTGGAAACAGTGTCAGACTTTATTTTCTGGGGCTCCAAAATCA
>SJYV01030329.1:1534118-1552781 GCA_006410875.1 Neotragus pygmaeus | reverse complement strand
GGTGGGGAGATGGGGGAGGGAATACTTAGGGAGTTTGGGATCAACATGTACAAAGACACATACACACTGCTGTGTTTAAAACAGATAGCCCACAAGGACTCAGTGCTACTTGGCAACCTAGCGGCAGGGGAGCTTGGGGGAGAGTGGATACATGTATATGCATGGCTGAGTCCCTTCCCTGCTCACCCCAAACTGTCATAACACTGTTAATCAGCTATACCCCAGTACAATCTAAAACGTTTTTAAAAATAAGCAGGCAGTGTTCTTACATTAAAACATCAAGAAAGCTTTGAACAAAATGTGGTGTTTGTATTGAGGGTGAATATGCACAGTCTAATCAACCACTTTCTGATCTCTGTTTCCAAAAGTGCATCCATTTCTTGTTCTCTGTATTTTGAGTTTATAGAGCACTTAGGAGCCACTTTTGTGAGTGAAAATGGAAAGCTGTGTTGTCTGTTCAGTCACGGAAGCCCACAGCTGCTGACTGTGCTGTTTTCACACCAGCGGCACACTCTGAGCTGCCAGTCGGGCGTGGTGGGGATGCATAAACCAGAGCAGGACTCTGTGGTCTTCACCGCCCGTGTCCTCAGCCTGCTTCATGTCTGGAGAAAACCTTCGCCAAAGAAAAAGCTTGATCAGAGAACAAAATAATGCCATTTGCAGCATGGAGGCAGATGAGCACGCTAAATGAAGCAAGTCAGAAAGCGAAAGAGAAACTCCATGTGATGTCACTTATATGTGGAATCTAAACTATGACACAGATGACCCTGCCTATGAAACGGGCAGAATCACGGACAGAGAGAGCAGCTTGGGGGTGCCAGGGGGGAGGGGAGGGCGGATCTCAGGGTCCAGCCCTGGTGGATCTAGGAAATTCAAAGCGGGGATGGAGTCGGCGAGGAAAAACTTATTTATTTAGGAATATAAAGAGAGATTAGGAAAGAATAGTGTAGTGGGAGATTTAGAGGAGGAAAGAAGCTGTATTCCTTGGTTTACATAGAAAGCCAATAAAGCCCCGAGCAAGGGGCCGGAACCGTCTACGTAGGCCACAGCGCCCACTTGAATAGTGGAGGGTGCCCCGCCTTGGGCTCCCTCTGGCGTGGGTCTTAGAAGCCCGGGCAAATAAGCAGACATGGCTAGCCTCTATGCCCCAGATGGGAATCAGCCAGAAAAACAGAGTAAGAAAGAAAAAAAGATACGGGGGAACCAGTCTCTCCAGAGAGAGACTGGCCTGTCCTTTATTGTCCAGAAAAGCTTTTTATACTTTTCGTTGCACATGGAGATCAATGGATAATACAAAGTTATGCAGCATCAGCAGCCCTGACTCTTACCGAGACCAGGCTTTCTCTCTGCATACCTAGCTGTATACACAAGTCTTAGGTGATTTACATCATCTTCTGGCCAGGAGGCCTATTAGCATTTTATGGCCCTTTTCTGATAAGGGCCCGTCAACCAGAAAACTTATTTGCCTTAAAAGTGTTGTTTTACTAAAGTCTGGTGCCACTCTCAGCACTAAATAAAGTTACATTCTTATATAGCAAAGACACAACAATTTATAACAAGGAAAGAGGAGTACAGTGATTTATAACAAAGAGAAAGTTCACTAACTCAAAAGTCTAGTGTTGCTAACATCAAAACTACTATATTCCTTTTTCTATATCCCAATTACATTGATTAATATCCTCCTGGTGCCTGAAAGATAAAGAATATGGAGGCCTGGCAGTAGTCATTGACTCAGCAGCGAAATGCATCACCAAGGTAATTCTTAGCTCTTTAGAAAAGGCTCTGTATCTTTAAGGTGTTTTAAGCTGCATGCCTCTCGCGGTTGGGGGGCTGTAAACAATCACAAGTTGTAAAAGTCTCTAACCGTCAGGCAAGTTAGAGAGCCATNCACCAAGGTAATTCTTAGCTCTTTAGAAAAGGCTCTGTATCTTTAAGGTGTTTTAAGCTGCATGCCTCTTGCGGTTGGGGGGCTGTAAACAATCACAAGTTGTAAAAGTCTCTAACCGTCAGGCAAGTTAGGGAGCCATCAGAGGGGTTTGAGCTGAGACACTCCTTTCATATGCAGGAGACCAGTCGGAGCTCTAAGTTAACTTTTTTCAGAGAAAGGTGGTCAGGGATAGCCCCCTGTAATGTCAGAAGAGTATAGTATAGCAGACAGTAAACAGATTTTGGTTTCGGTGTAGATGCTCAGGCAGAGGACCCCTTGAGACCCGACTCACCTTGCCCCATCAGGTCTCCCCGCGTGACCTTGTCATGGGCGGGATCTCCTGTGCTGGCTCCCAGCAGGCGGGGAGGGCTGACTGGGAGTTTGGAATTAGCAGATGCGAACTATGATGGCTATGATGTACAGAGTAGATAAACCATGAGGTCTTGCTACATAGCACAAGGAACCACAGTCACGATCTTGGGAGAAACCATAATGGCAAAGGATATAAAAAACAAAGTGTGTATAGATATATATATAGATTTCTAAATCTCAATATATCCATCACATATACACATGTGTGTGTGGGCATAACTGTTACTTTTCTGTCGAGCAGAAGTTAATACAGCATGGTAAAGCAACTATACACCAACAGAGAATTAGGAAAAGTGTATTTTTTCTAAAAAGGAGAAAAAAGATGAATTTCACAATTAATACAGATAGATCGTGCACTTAACCTGGCATCAAATAAACGAAGCAAATCTGTGATAACAAAACTGCCTTCCTCCACTTCCGGGAGCCGAAGTGAGGAGGCCGGCGCCCACCCCCGGGCGGGCTTGCCCTCCTGCAGCCACCTCCCCCACCCCGGAGCCTGCCTGCAGGCCTTTCACTGGCCTCCCCCAGGTTGAGTGGGTCGTGCCTGAAGCATGGTGGTCTACTGCAAGTGATGGCATCCCTTACCCTGCCAGCCTCCCTGAGGGTACTGCCCTGTCTCCTTGGTGACCCCTGAACCTCACGCAATGTGTGGATGTGGAAGAAGGGCGGGGGTCAGTGCCAGGCCAGGCCCAGCAGCTAACTGGAAGCTCTAAGGCGGGCTGTGGAACTCAGAGCCTGTGACCCAGGTCGCTTTGTCTTCTCTTTAAAACATCCACGTTAGGAACTTCCTTGGTGGCTGAGTAGATAAGAATCCGCTTGCCAAGGCAGGGCACACGGTTCGATCCCTGGTCCGGGAAGATCCCCCATGCCTCAGAGCAACGACGCCCGTGGGCCTCAACCTCTGAGCCCGTGTCCCAGAGCCCCGGGTCCACAACGAAGCAAGCTGCGCGGTGGGGAGCCCACCCGCTGCGGGAAGAGGCGCACCCACTCGCCGCCCACGAACACCCTCGCAAAGCAGCTTTAAGCCCCAGGGCAGCCCAAAATGATGAATTGATTAAATCATGAAAGAATAAGACCACTTGGGTCCGTGCTCGGCTGGCCCACCCGTGCACAGCCCTCATCAGGGAAAAAGCTTGATGGTGGCGCGCATCCCCCAGCTGACTAGGGGAGGGCCAGGCCAATGCTTTCCTTCACCAAAGCAACGCTTTTTCTTTTGATTTGTTATCAGCCTCCGAGTAACTCGCTCCAGGTGCAGGGAGGGAGGTGAGAGAGGGCGTGTCCTGGGGGGGCGTGGCTGGCGGCTGCCCAGGCTGGCGGTCCCGCGTGTCCTTGTTCCCGCAGGGCCGCCACATTCTCGGCTTTGCACAACCGTGATATTTCACTCAGTGTGAAAGGGATCAGATAATCCAGCCCACAGGACTGATAAACATACCCCAAGACCCCAAACTATTCATCTACAAGGGAAAACCTCACTAGAGACCAAAGGGGAAATTCGCATTAGCCGCAGAGTGCGTTCCGACTGCTCTAGGAACACGTGTGTGGGAAAGAGATGTCTGAATCCCAGGCTGCACGGAGGATCGGAGCAGGGAAAGCGGTGAGTCACAGCCGCCAGATGAGACGCTGCTGCCCCGGCCCCTGAGCCGCCGAGCGGGCTGCGTGTTTGTGCTCAGAGGCCCTGGATGTGGCTCCCACGAAAAAGTCCCTGGGTTTTGACTCCCTACTGACATGATCGCAAAAGGAGCAGTTTCTGACAGGATTTCTCCTGACAAGGCAAACCGAAACGTATGTCTCCAGTTTCCCATTAAAATGATAAGCCAGGACACCTGGGTTGGACTTTTGTATTTACAGATCCCTAGAGTTCTATGTTGGCGTGCATTAATTGCTGCATTTAGCTAATCTCATCCATCATGTATTAACTCAGTAATTTCATTCTTACAAAATAAATAACGTAACAAAACGGTTACATTATTTACAGGTTTGGGGGTCTGGGCTTTGCTTCTAACTTTGATAACTGTTTTTGGGCACTTGGTACACACTCTAAGTACTAATGATAATTAAGCAGGGCTTTCCAAACTTCAGCCTCCATGCATGTGTGTCATCAAATCAGAGGAGAGGGTTCTGATCAGTGGCTTAAAAATGAAGTAAAATAAGAAATATTAGAATTCATGGACACCGGTAAATGTTTTCCTTGTATTCTGTGTACTATGTAGTGATGTAAAATGTTTTTCTGCCTCTGGATCAGTGTTAAAGAAATTTATAAACCCCACCCTAGAGCTCAGATCTTCACTCTCTGCCTTAGAGAGCAGGATGCTCGTTGTATAAGAAGATGTTAGAAAATTTATTTAGATGAAACTTCTGCCTGGAGGGGGAAGAGCCCTGTTATTGAGGGACAGTCTACGTTCTGTGTCAGAGGTCTGTAGAAATACCCCATGTTGACAGTGTGTGATGGGAGGTAAAAAGCAGGTGTCCAGCCAAATGTAAATGAGAAAGTAGCTGAGAGGAAAGACTTCTGAACACCGGCTGGTCCCTGCTTCTCTGTAACTCGAGCTTCTCCTCTTGCCCTGGGGCTTGGGGTTCCAGACGGTCAGAGCAGAGCTGCGCTGGGCTTAGTGAGTTCCAAGTGATACAGGGTCGTGGTGACGCCTGCTCAGATTCAGCCGGTCAGAATGGAGAATGAGATTCTGATATGAAATTTAATTCTCTTAGGAAATTGTTTTCTTAAGCATGAATACACAGAATATATTTGGGCATTCTAGGTAATTGTTTGGTAAACTCTTAAGAGACGAAAGTGCATTTTACTTTCTCCTTTGGAGTCCAGTGTATTACAGTGTGCCAGTGTGTTCATGGACAGGCAGTGCTGAGTGCTCTAAACGCTAGGCTGCATGCATGCGTCCATCCGTCTGTCCATCCGTGAATGTACCCATCTGTCCGTCCATCCATTCATCCATTTGTCTGTCCCTCCGTCTGTATGTCCACTCATTTGTCCATCCATCCACCCCTTCCTTGTTGAGCACCTATGTACTCTGTGCAAGCAGTTTGCCCCCTTACTGTGTATTTTCAATTCCAGGAAATCTTAGGTTGGGTGGGAATTTGAAAGTTGTTTGAGGTAGCCCTCATCAGATGAGTGCATCTTCTCTATAGCTCTTCAGGCCAGTTTTCGCAATCATGGGAATCAGTTCAGTTCAGTCATTCAGTCGTGTCCGACTCCTTACGACCCCATGGACTGCAGCACGCCAGGCCTCCCTGTCCATCACCAACTCCCAGAGTTCACTCAGACTCATGTCCATCGAGTCGGTGATGCCATCCAGCCACCTCATCCTCTGTCGTCCCCTTCTCCTCCTGCCTTCAGTCTTTCCCAGCATCAGGGTCTTTTCCAAGGAGTCTGCTTTTCACATCATGGACTCCCTTCTGCATGAGAATGTTCTTCTCTGTGTTTCTTGTCCACTAATTCCCCTCAGAAGCCTCTTGTCTGACCCCCACACAGCTAAGGATTTTGAAAAGCTGCCTTTCACCTACTTGTCCATCCCAGGTCCTGAGCGTTTCTCATTGCCTGGTTTCTGAGCTAAGCTTAGTCTAGCCTGATGACACGTTAGGATCCTCACTCCCGTCCGAGGCTGGGATCCAGACCGTGGCTGACGCCGGGCAGGTGAAAGGCCTGTCCCGATCCCGAGCGGCACGCTCAGCACCCCCGCTCTGCCGCCCAGCCCTGCTCCTCTGCCCCTCTCTGATTTGCCTCGAGGTTGATACCCCAGCCTGCGTATCATACTGACTGGGGCCCAGGCCACCTTCCAGCCTTTCCCATCCATCTGTCCCCAGCCATTGGATGGACAGATTCAACCTGAATCCTGCCCCCCGCCCTGTCCCCCAGCCCAGCACTGGAATGCCCCCATCTGCTATGCAGGCGGAACCCTGGGCACTGATGCCGTCTGAGACTGCGTCTAAACAGCCGGGTCCTCTGAGCACCGTAATCTAGATTCCGGGTTTATCTCCTGAGGCCAGTCCAACCCTAGCACTCTCTTCTGAATTTCTCTGCCTAATCTTCTCTTGGCAGCACCTCTGTGAGTCTCATCAAGTTATGCACGTTGGTTCTAATCCTCCGTATTGGTCCTAATTCTAGCCCACGGGGCCATGTCTATGAAGCACTTCATAGATTTGAAGATGCTCACTGTTTCCATTTTCTCTTGCCCCCTAACAAATCACCATGGCTCAACACATTGACAGTAACTTTTATTACTAATAATCTTGCAGTCTGGCCAAACTCAGTGGGGGGAAAGCTTATTTTTGCTCCACGTGGTGTTGGCCAGGGTAGCTTGCTGAAGTGAGGATCTAGATCCAAGTGGATCACTTAGGTGGGCTTGCAGGGAGTGCCGCGGGGCCGCTGGCTGGCCCCTCAGCGCTGCCCTGTGTGGGTCTGCCCTTGTGGCCGCTGGAGACTCCTTCTAGCAGGGTGGCCAGGTTCTAAGTAGGAGGGAGTGGAAGCTGCCAGTCTGGAACTGGCACCGTGCCACTTTCTCCCCATTCTCTTGGTCAAAGTCGTAGCGTGAGCCCAGATTCAGGAGGGTAGAAATACAGCTCTATTTTTTTTAAAAAGGATAATAAAAATTTTTTTAAATTAAATACATTTCCCATGACTTATAAACTTCCATTGATAACAACTTTCCTGTGCCATAAGTAGGTATTGTAAATGTACAGATATTTAAAAGGATTAGTGCCTAGAATATATAAAGGACACTTGAATAAATGGAATAAAGTAAAGGAACCAAGAGAAAGTAGCGCTTAGAAGGTGTGACTGTAAACTTGGAGAAGAGGAAGCCCAGTAGCAAATGAAGTATGTGAAAGATGTTGACCTTCATGTTAAGTAATTTGAACTAGAAGAAGATAACATTTCAGGGCTGTCAGATGTCATATATTTNAGAAGGTGTGACTGTAAACTTGGAGAAGAGGAAGCCCAGTAGCAAATGAAGTATGTGAAAGATGTTGACCTTCATGTTAAGTAATTTGAACTAGAAGAAGATAACATTTCAGGGCTGTCAGATGTCATATATTTTAATGATGATGTAATTTTGTTTGTTGGCCAGCACATGGAAAAAAGAGGACCTGATGTCACTGCAGTAGAGAGAGGTCAGTTTGTAAAACAGTCGTTATGACATACACCTGAAGCTAATGTGTCATATATTAATAATCACTCAACTAGAACATTACTTACTTATAGACAGAACTTGCAATGCCACATTTAAAGATCATTTTGAAATGTTCTAAAACTCTAAATTTTATTCTTAAGTGTATGCCCCAGAGAAATTCCCGTGTGTGATAAAAAAGGCCCACTGTAAGCTCTGCTGCTTGATTCAGGGACTGGACAAACATCCTGCAGTCTTGCCCGTACCCAGAGGCCCGTCTTACCTTGCTCTCCCGTGTCACCCCACATCCCATTCCTTCAGTCTTCTCTCAGCTCGAAAGTCCTTGTTGCTTTCCCACTACCTGACGTGGCATCAGTCCAAGCTTTATCAAGATGCCTGCAGCATTAACTGGAACAACAATTGTTACGGTCATGCCAGAAATTGAGATAGGTCCTAGTGATGCTGAGATGATGAAGACATTGTCCCTGTCCTTAAGGAAACGTGGATTAAAAAAAATACTTTTATCCCCCTTCCTCTGATCTAGTTTTAATCCTCCCCCCACCGCAAGTATCCTACCAAGAACATAACATAATATTTTAATGTAAGCCTATTACAGAATATGGAGAAGGCAATGGCACCCCACTCCAGTACTCTTGCCTGGAAAATCTCATGGATGGAGGAGNGTTCAGTCATGAAAAGTGTTGCTGAATGCATATTTTATACAAGGTGCTGGGGTTCACGTCTTTGCTGAGATGAGCGCCCAGTCCTGCAGAGGAGGCATGGGGTTAACCAGGTGAATTAGAATACAAAGCGAGAACTACTACCATTGAGAAATGAGCTCGACTTTTTGGAAACACTATGACAGGGTGTCTCATTATGTCTGAGAGAGTCGACAAGCCCCATCTGAACTGGATCTGAAAGAGTTCCCCCAACTCTAAAGTATGTGAAAATCTATTGACATAGATCACTATATGTTTATATGCAGGGTATATGGGTAACTATAGACTAATTTTTTTCTTTTTTAATTTGATTGTTATTTTATATTGAAGTACAGTTGATTTACAATGTTATGTTAGTTTCAAGTGGACAGCAGAGTGACTCAGTTATACATATATTCTTCATCGGATTATTTTTCCACTTAGGTTATTACAGAATATTGACTAGAGCTCCCCATGCTATACCGTAAGTCTTGTCGCTTATCTATTTTATATATGTGCCTAGTTGCTCGCCTGTGTCCGACTGTTTGTGACCTGTGGACTGTAGCCCGCCAGGCTCCTCTGTCCATGGGATTCTCCAGAATACTGGACTGGGTTGCCGTGCCCTCGTCCAGGGGATCTTCCCAACCTGTGGATCGAACTTGCGTCTCCTTTATTTCCTGTATTGCAGGCAGATTCTTTACCCACTGAGCCATCAGGGAAGCCCCGTTTTATATATTCTAGTGTGTATATGTTAATCCAAAATTCCTAACTTATCCCTTCCATCCACCTTTCCCCTTTGGTAACCATAAATTTGTTTTCTAAATCTGTGAGTGTGTTTCTTCTTTGGAAATAAGTTAACTTGTATCATGTTTTTTTGTCTTTTTTTTAGATCCCACATATAAGTGATCTTATATGACATTTGTCTTTCTCTGCTAACTTACTTTGCTTGGTACGATAATCTCTAGTTCCATCCATGTGGCATTATTTCACTCTTTTTATGACTGAGTGTATTCTGTCATGTGCATTTACCACATCTTCTTTATCCATTCCTCTGTGGATGGACATTTAGGTCCTTTCCAAATCTTGGCTATTGGGAATGTTGCTACTATGAACATTGGGGTGCACATATCTTTTTGAATCATGATTTTTTCTGGATATATACCCAGGAATGGAATTGCTAGACTGAGTTTCTAGACCTTTTTTTTTTTTTAATCAAGGTACTAGTAACAGCAAAGAAGGTTAGTGAAATATTGCTGCTGTGCTGGAGTCAGAGGCCAGGGTGAGACACAGGCCTGGCTTTTTCGCCAGCTCACTGGGGACCCTGGAGCACAGGTGGCAGTCGCCTTCTCTGTCTATAACCTGAGACCACCGGGTTACATGGTCCTGGTGACTCTAAGCTGCATAAAATCTAACAGAATGCATTTAAAAAGCACATGCTCGGTTTATGAAACAAAAGAAAATTTTAATTGGGAAGCATTTTAAACTTTTTTTTTTTAAGTAATGTACTATTTGGTTAAATAATAGGAGACATCTTGGAGAAGATCTCAGAAATAAATGCTTTAATCTGGAGTTACCCTGTCTATTGTACACTTATTTGTCTTTTGGAAATGTTTATAATCATGAAGGGTTGGCTATGTAATGGATCCTTTATATTTTTCACAGCAAATGGTAAAATCAGTCCTGCAACAGCCCTGACGTTTTGACACATCTTTAATTACACTGAGGCTCGTAGATGTTGCTGAGGATCTAATGGTAAAAGGACACTTCATGAACTCACATCATGAGCTTTTCAGATGCTCATGAGAGAAGCTGAGAAATAGTTTCCTTGATGAAAGTCCTGGGTGAGGAGAAAATGTCTGAAATATGTGTATACTTATTTGTCAGGAGGGCGTGGCAACCCACTCCAGGATTCTTGCCTAGAGAATCCCCATGGACAGAGGAGCCTGGTGGGCTACAGTCCATGAGGTCACAAAGAGTTGGCCATGACTGAGTGACTTAGCACAGCACAGTACGTGATACTGTTTAAGGTCTCTGAGGAAATTGTTATTTGAAATTATTTAAGATACTGAAGCTGAAACTCCAATATTTTGGCCACCTGATGCGAAAAACTGACTCACTGGAAAAGACCCTGATGATGTGAAAGATTGAAGGCAGGAGGAGAAGGGGACGACAGAGGATGAGATGGCTGGGTGGCATCACCGGCTCAATGGACAGGAGTTTGAGTAAGTTCTGGGAGTTGGTGATGGACAGGGAGGCCTGCGTATTGCAGTCCATGGAGTTGCAAAGAGTTGGACGCGACGGAACTGAACTGAAGATGCTTAGCATTGGAGGTGGCAAATGAGATTTTCACCAGATTCTGTTTATTCTGCTAGTGTGATGACTGGAGAATGGGCTTGGAGTGAGCCGCTGTGACAGCTTGGGAAGTTCAACTCTCTGAGTTTCAGATCTGCAGAAGAAGGCTGGCAATAAGGCTACTTATATCGAAGGACGAAAAGGTGTGATGCATGCGTGCATGCTGTTACTTTAGTCGTGTCCGACTCTTTACGACCCTGTGGACCACAGGCCGCCAGGCCCCTCTGTCCATGGGGTTCTCCAGGCAAGAATACTGGAGTGGATTGCCGTGCCCCGATCCAGGGAATTTTCCTGACTCGGGGACTGAACCCGTGTCTTCTGTGGCTCCTACTTTGCAGGTAGATTCTTACTGCTGAGCCACTGGGGAAGCCTGAACAGAGGCGATAGATGCCATGAATTGCCCCAGTGTCTGGCGAAGCAAAAGCACTCAAAGCAAAGATTTATTATGGTCACTTGGGAAGATGACATGGCGGGGCCGGATGCCAAAAGGACGGGCCCATGTCTTGGATTAGGAGCATACTCACCCTGTAGCCTCAGATGAGTCCACGATGATCTTCAAATCCTGAGTTTTTCATTTGTAAAACTGAACTTATCGAGCCTGCTTTATTCTCTTCTAAGCCTGTCGTGGAGACGGAAGGAGAGTGTGAACGTGAGAGTGCCTCCTGCCTGCCGCGGGCCCGCGGGAGCGAGTCCTGTGAGGCGGGAGGGTCCGCCGGCCGCATCCTAGCGCGCAGAGGGGGTCTCAGGGAGAGGCAGTAAGAGACAGAGGCTTGTGCGGCGTCTTTCCCGCAGCACAGCCTATCGACCGTCTCCAAAACACGCGGAATGCAGTCCACTTCTTTGCCTCCTCTGCTGCCATCTGATCTCAAGATCGCGCCGTCTGTCACTGAGGGAAGTGGCCTCTTTGCTGGAATTCTGCTTCTACTCCTGACCCCTGCTAGGCTGTTTCCCACTCAGTTTCCAGAGCAGTGCTCTGCTGCTTAAAGCCCTCTAGTGGCTTCCCATCACACTGGAAGAAAATCTACTCTTGCCCTCGAAGTCACGCACACTCCCAGCCCTGCTTAAGTCTCTGACTTGATCTTCTTTATGTTGCCCACTGCACGCCAGCCTCACGAGTCACCCTTCTGTTCTTTAAGAAGGCCAAGTTCATTCCCGTTGCCCTGCCAGTCTAGAACATGCTTCCTCCTGATGGTTCCCCCAGCGCCCTAGCAGCTATTTCTTGTTATTATTTGGTCTCCCTGGAGAGGATTTTTCTGGCCATTTTATTGTGCTGTCCTATTTTCATTTTCTCCACAGCTTTTTATCACCATCTAACTTTCTCTTTGAAGGCTAGCTTCAGAAGAACAGTATTCTGCTCTATCCCATTTTACGTGTCATTCCTAGGAACTGAAAAAAATCTGGCATACAAGAGGTGCTAAAAAATCCATTAGATAAATGGACAGGGGTCAACATGAGCAAGGACATGTTTATTGTTATTAACTTTTTATCTGTTTCACTTAGAAGACTCTAAAGGACCTCAAATCTCCTCCAGGATAGGACTTCAAAGGCTTGAATTTACCTTCTTCGTGTACACCTCATGGAACCTGGAATGGCTCATAGCTTCTAGAAGGACCTGGCTCTCTGCTTTGGGGATAGAGTTGACATCTGGGGAGGATAACACACAGAGAAAATAAGACTGAGGGCACCGCTGACAGCAGAATGGATCTGTAGTGGTAGAACATCTCCAACGAATGGTTATATATTTATTCAATGGAATATAAGCAAGAGAACAATGTTGCTACTTGAGGCAGTGTCTTGCAGTCATGATGATGAGGGAAGGAAGCAGCTGAGTACAAAGTCAACTGCATGATTCCACTTATTTGAAGTCCGTAAACAGAGAAAACTAATCTGTGGCGACTCAGCTCTGGTTGGTGTTTACCTTTGAAAGGAAGGCATTGACTAGGATGGGCATGAGAATATTCTCTTACGTATGTAAAAATGAATCCCCTTTACATTTAACATGTGCGTGCTTAGTCTGTCCGTTATGTGTGGCTGTCTGTGACCCCACGGGCTGTGGCCCGCCAGACTCCTCTGTCCATGGGAATTTTCCAGGCAAGAATACTGGAGTGGGTTGTCACGCCCTCTTCCAGGGGATCTTCCCAACCCAGGGATAGATCCCAGATCTCTAGCATTGCAAATGGATTCTTTGTCATCTGAGCCACCAGGGAAGCCCAAGAATGCTGGAGTGGGTAGCCCGTCCGTTTTCCAGGGGATGTTCCTGATCCAGGAATTGAACTGGGGTCTCCTGCCTTATGTAGGTGGGTTTTTTACCAGCTGAGCTACACAGGGTCAGCTGGCAGGAGACACAGCATCCTGGATTCCGTGGGTAGGTGCAGTAGACCAGCATGCAACTTCCCACTGTTTGGATTAACATATATACACGGACACACATAAAACAGATAGCCAACAAGGACCTACTGTATAGCACACGAATCTCTGTCCAATATCTATAATGGCCTATAAGGAAAAGAATTTGGAAAAATAGATATGTTAACTGAATCACTTTGCTGTACACCCGAAACCAGCACAACATTGTTAATCAACTGTACTTAAATATAAAATAATTTTGAAAAAATTTTAATGGGATAATTTTTTTTTGGTATAAGAAGAGTTTATTTTTTTTCCTTTTTATTTATTTATTTTTTCTTTATTTTACTTTACAATACTCTATTGGCTTTGATATTTTAAAAATTAAAAAAATGAGTGAAAAGGGAAAGTAAAAAGACTTCACCAATGTATCCTTCAAGATCCAATAATTAGCCTAATTGTGGGGTTGCAACTCCAGTGCCCAGAACTCACGCTATTCAACATTACTCAGTAGTTGAGATTTCAGCAGCAAAAACAAGCATGGGAAATGCTGAATTCTTGAATTTAAAAAGAAAAGCATAAACAGTGACACACATTGCAAGCAAAATTTAGCCGCACAGCCACAAAAAAGTCAGACCACCCTCTGATTAAAAAAAACACAACAGCATAAATTTCTGAAACACAGGAGTCACAGAGGTTTTGATGGGACGGGCTAATCAAGGGAGGCCCTCGCCACCTAACCCCTTTCATGAACAGAGCCGTAGTTTCCTCTAGGTTAGGATGCAGGGTCTTTCTCAAGTACCGTACCCCGCTGAACTCCGTGGAGTAGAAGAGAAGGTCATGGGCAAAGGGTCTGCGGGCAGGGGACGCGGCATCCTGAGGCTTGTGTAGCCATTTAATTAGATGAAATGACAGCGCCGGAGACCACTGCTGGGAGGACTTGCATTCTCCACAAGTTACGGGGCAGCTATTTATTCTTTGCAAAGAGTGTTTCCTTCCCTCCTTTTTGGCTCAGATTCCCTCGGATTTTTCAGAATGATCAAGTTCTTGGAAATATGTTTCATGTGGTTTGTTTTATTTTTAAAGGTGGGAGGGACATATGTGTGGTGGATTTCAAACGTGAAATCCTTTCCTAACTTCTTCACGGGAAGCTCACATTTCCAAATGAGCTTTCATGACTGGCATTTCGAAGAGCGTCATGTTTCAAGTTCTTCATAGAAGACCCAAGTTTGGCTTGAAGAGTTGGCTTGAAAAGCACAGTTTCCCTATTTCCACAGAACAAAATAGCTTATCTAGTTTGCAATCTGCAGCCATTCAGAACTGGGTAGCATTGTGAAAAGTGGTGCTTTAGTTCCTGTCTTCTGAAGTCCCTGTGGGCTTCCTCTTTGGTTGCCCTGTTTAAAAAAAAAAAAAAATTGGGTCTTCCTCAAGAACAGCCCATGTTCCTACCACGTTTTGTCCTGGCTTCTCCAGCTTGTGCTTATAAGCACCAAGCGGGCCTTTTCATCACTAGCTGCCTGGACTCTTCCTTGCAATAAACACTGCACTCTGCTTCACCACAACCTGCTGTCAGAGGCTGGTTTTACTGTGTTCAGGCAAGCTGACCCAAGCTTGGTTTGATAACAGTTTGAGTTGAGGTCCTAATATTTAAACCCAAAGTGTCCTGACTGATCTCTTAAACTATGCTGGGGTCATGTTTACAGCCGCCCATATGTGAGACTATAGTTCATTTTCCTTTTGAATTTTAATATATTTTTTGTACACCCTTATTCAGAGGATTTAAAATATATTATCTAGTCAAGTCATCTGCAGTAATTTGTGTCTTAATTTCATATTTCAGTTCATTTAAGTGATCATGCATTTCAGTGACCATACCTTCATATTAACTCCAGTTTTTCTGTGTTCTCTGGTTTTATTTTTGTTGCAAATGCTTTTTGCATTTTATGAATTTGCTCTGTAAACTAAGGCAACGCAAAATCGATTCCCAGTTTTTAGTGAGCTCTTACTCTTTTGACGGAAACAGCAAAATGACTGAAATGTTCCACATTTCATACATCATAAAGCAATATTATATCATGAAGTAGTAATCAGCATTCCCAATATTATAAATATTTGTTTGCAAGAAACTGCCAGCACTTGTAAATTTCCTTCTGTTACTCCTACCCTTCTGAGTTATGACCAGGAACAGAATTCTGTAGTGGTTTTTTTGTGTGTGTGTCTTATTGCTGTTTCAAAGCAGGCCTTTGTGATTAAGGGAAATTTTCTATGGGTATCACACCTAGGGTGGTCCAAAAGGCTGTGTCAAAGGAGTGTGATAACAGTGTAAGTGGAATGTGGTTTTGTACCTTGAATCGTCACTGAACGCCATTTGTGCTCTGAGGACACTTTTAGGCTTCAAATAAGATCCATCACAATATTCCTACCTGTGTGAGCTCAGGGCCCCTGCCTTCCCTGGCTGGCTGCTGGCTGAGGGGCCCCAAGGAGCTCGCGGCATTCTTCACTGTGTGCCAGCCTGTGTCTCAACTCGGAAATTCTAAACACGCTGGGGATAGATGGGGAATAACGCGTAAAGCTAAGAAAAGAGCTTCAGAAAATGAAAGCGGTAGAGAGGTGTCTCT
The DNA here is from genome assembly GCA_006410875.1 of Neotragus pygmaeus. Lineage (NCBI taxonomy): Eukaryota > Metazoa > Chordata > Mammalia > Artiodactyla > Bovidae > Neotragus > Neotragus pygmaeus. The sequence goes on along the minus strand of SJYV01030329.1, from coordinate 1,537,351 downwards.
ATCCTCAGGTGAGGCGCCCCAGCTTTCCGGGGCTGAGTGGGGCCCCCTCTGGCTCCTGCCTGCATGGGGGAGCTCACGGCACGAACGCTTTCTGCAAGTGGGTCTAAAATTAGATTTTTTTGGGGGAATAGATGTGCCTTCTGAGAGCAATTTTCCAAGCTGTAGTTCTTAGTAAGGAAGAGCTACAACCTTTGGAAAGTCCCTAATGCCCAACTGGTTGGGATTCTTTCCAATTCAAGTCGTCAGTCATCAGCTGTAATGTGGGGATGAAGGGGAAAGTGATTATTTTTATCCACATCTTCCATAGTAGATAAATGTGTGCCACTTCATTTTTAACTCTGAGAACGAAATACTACGATTTAGTCCATTTGCTCTGTTGCTTCAGATTTGCTAAGGACAGTCTGTATCTGATGAAATTACCTCTGAAGGGAGGCAAACACCTTATTTCTTACCACATTTGATGTTATTTGTTACCAGATGTTCAGGGACTAATTGGCCATAGCAGGTTAGAAATTTATTTTTTCAAATCACTAATAACATTTCAGACCTACATTTCTGGCTTTGCACTGTTTATTAACAAAGGTAGCTAAAATAGATAAATAAAAGTTTGCTGGTCGCTAGTCCCAGTGTGAAGCTGGCGTTGCCGAGGGTGTTGCACGCAGGCGGCCACAAGGAGGAGCCCAAGCCTCAGACAGAAAAGGAACACAACCAGGAAGTGAGTCTCGCTGCTTGGGGGCCATGTGTTAAGACCACATCGATTCTTAAATGGAGGTGAGGTGATGTGTGGGCTTTTTGCCCAAGTTATTATCACTCTGGGGGTGTTTATGCTGATATGCTGGTGTGTATCCAAACACATAAATAACTGTGATAACACAGGCACCATCTGTTCTTCACCGGGCAGCCGCTAGATCTTTAAAAAACGTGAAGGAGACCATGCCCTGGCCTGGCTTAAAGCCTTCTAATGGCGGCTCTGCACTTTGGGAATTAACTACCTGGTCTCAGCCTTGGCCTTCCAGTCCCTGCTTTATCCAGTTCCCACGTCCCTTTTTGGGGTCGTCTCCTGCCTCTCTGCAGCACAGTCACCTTCCAGTACGTTCTAGAACGGCTCCTTTTCCACTTGAGGGACTTGCGGTCTCCTCTGTTACTCCTGACTTTGGCATGCCTGCGTCCTTCCCTTTCTTGGAACCAGGCTTCACGGTCACCTTGAGAGCCTTGCTTCCTGATACTTACTTAAGACTTCAGCCTGCCCCTCTCCTCCCATGAAGTTTCTGTTCATGGCTTAGCATTTGTTACAAGCTGTCATTCCGCTGGTCATTTATGTGTTCGCCATTTATCACTTGGTTTCCATTTTTAAGTTTATATTAGGGCAGGAACATGGTCTATTTTGTTTCAAACTCTGGTTCAGGAAGATCCCCTGGAGGAGGAAATGGCACCCCCTCCAGTGTTCTTGCTTGCGAGATCCCATGGACGGAGGAGCCTGGCTGGCTGCAGTCCACTGGGTTGCAAAGAGTCAGACATGACTGAGTGACTAAATAACAATGGTCTATTTTATCACTTTAGGATCTACAGGGCCTAGAACAATTCTTGGCACACAGGATGTGTGCAACAAACATTGGCTGACTGAATGAGGTTTGATTATTGGAACTTGCAGAACATGACTGGGCCAAGGCGACCCTGTGAAAGAACAGCTGTGAAATGCTGGCGAATTTGATGTTCATTCTTGGTCAAGAAAAAATTCAGAGCCGAAGCAGAGAGGTTGAGAAAGTAATGTGGGCTTGCTCAGAGGCTAAATCATGTCTGACTCTTTTGCAACCCCACGGACTGTAGCCTACCAGGCCCCTCTGTCCATGGGATTCTCCAGGCAAGAATATTGGAGTGATTTGCCATTTTCTTCTCCAGGGAATCTTCCCAGCCCGGAGATCTGACCCACTCCACTGCATCACCTGGGGAGCCCTAAGTGAAGAGAGAGTGTATTCAAGCAGGGATACCCCTGGTGGCTCAGATGGTAAAGAATCTGCCTGCAAGGCGGGAGACCCAGGTTCGATCCCTGGGTTGGGAAGATCTCCTGGAGAATAGAATGGCAACCCACTCCGGTATTCTTGCCTGGAGAATCCCAGAGGAACCTCATGGGCTAGAGTCCAGGGGGTCTCAAAGAGTTGGAAACGACTGAGCAGCGCAGACCCAGAGTCTCGGAGGGAGAGCAGACAAGCAGGTGAAGAGCTTCTTTGTTAAGCTTGCTTTAAGTGGCATAGATGGGGGCTCAGATGGTAAAGAATCCGCCTGCAACGCGGGAGAACCGGGTTCGATCTCTAAGTCAAGAAGATCCCCTGGAGAAGGAAATGCAACCCACACCAGTATTCTTCCCTGGAGAATCCTGTGGATGGAGGAGCCTGGGATCGCAAAGAGTTGGACACGACTGAGCGACTTCACTTTCTTTCACTGTAAGTGGCAATCAAATGAAGGGGCAGAACATTCCCTGGGGAAGGAGGCGTTTGGGATCGACTTTCCTGATTTTCATCCCAGCTCCATGTTCCTGAGGGGAGGAGGGATTCTGTCCACATCCAGCTTAGATGGGAATTGTCGTGGCTTTGGCGCTTGGGTACTTCTTATCTGTGAGGCCGATCTTGTGACGAGAGCACTCGAGCTAAAGGTTGCCTCCAGATGCCGGAGACTGCTGCCTTCTTTGTCTGCAGCTCAGACTCTCGCCACCCAGCGGTGTGGTGTCCTGCCAGTCTGGAGGCACGTGCCTTCTTTGTCTTCCTGTGGGCCTTGCTGTTTACAGGATGCGTCATTTCCTGCCACCTGGCTCCCGGCCCCGTTCCTCTGCTCATGCCCAGCTACCTGCCTGCTATACCAGAAACAGTTTAAAAAAGTTAGTCTCTATCTCAGCGACCTCTACTCATGGTTGCAAGGCCCACTCGCTGGTTCCCCAACAATACAGGTACTGCTCCTCCTGCCCCCAAGAAGAGGCGGCAAATGCTGCACAGTGCAATGAAATCTGAAGCTCCCCACTGCTGGCCCCCGGGGTAGATAACTAAGGGCATTGCTGGACAAACACAATTGACATTGAGCAAAGTATGTGGACGTCTTCCATCGCTATCAGTATTGTTTGACCTCTGAAGACACGAGCTTGTTTCTGAAGACAGCATCTTCAGCTGGTCAGTGGGATTGCCCTCTGACAGTGCCGTCAGCCTCGCGGTTCAGAGGTGGTGATGGAAATGACCCTCGGTGAC
>SJYV01030329.1:1443395-1523004 GCA_006410875.1 Neotragus pygmaeus | reverse complement strand
CAGTCCATTCTGAAGGAGATCAGCCCTGGGATTTCTTTGGAAGGAATGATGCTGAGGCTGAAACTCCAGTACTTTGGCCACCTCATGCAAAGAGTTGACTCATTGGAAAAGACTCTGATGGTGGAAGGAATTGGGGGCAGGAGGAGAAGGGGACGACCGAGGATGAGATGACTGGATCGCATCACTGACTCGATGGACATGAGTCTGAGTGAACTCTGGGAGTTCGTGATGGACAGGGAGGCCTGACGTGCTGCAATTCATGGAGTCTCAAAGAGTCGGACACGACTGTGCGACTGAACTGTCCTGAATACGATCGTTAGTAGGCATTGCAGACCCAGTACAGGCCCATAGCTCCAGCTGCTCACACAGTTGAGGCAGACATCATCTGACCTGAGAGGACTCCATGGCAGATGTGCTGTGTATCCGTCTGGGAGTGATTCACCATCCCCGGAGGTTAAGGGGCAGGCAGGATGCCCATTTCCTTGGAGTTCCCAGACGATGTTACTAGCACATGAACAGAGTGTTGTCCAGGCAACCTGCCTAAACACCACATCCCTACTCTGAGTCAGAGGATATGGTGAAGGGCTTTGAGAAGGAAAGAGCTTGGGGGGATGATTATGTTGCAGGCAGTACTGGCCAAACGGTGACTATTTCTTGTCAAACCAAAGGGCACTCATAGCTCGAGGCTCTCAGGAACCACACGGCCTTAGGAAAGCAGGAGAGTGAACGCCCCTCTCAGGCATGCCCCCAACCACAGGAGGGCCTTCTTTTTTTTGGTGGGGGAGCACAGACGAGTCCTGGCCCCTCTGCCATGTCGGGTCTTACCTGGAGATGGAAGGCAGTCTGTGGGATGAGTCAAGGGCTCCAGCAGTGGCCTCTTGAAGTTTCCTCCTTCTCAAAGCTCTCTCTCACTCCTTGTCTCCAGTCGGGTGTTTCCCGGGAGGAGGCGGGGAGGAGAATGGCTACTCCAGGCTTCCGTTTTGCACCTTAGCAACCACAGAGAGCTGGACTGTGAAGAAGGCTGAGCGCTGAAGAATGGATGCTTTTGAACTGTGGTGTTGGAGAAGACTCTTGAGAGTCCCTTGGACTGCAAGGAGATCAGGCCAGTCCATCCTAAAGGAAATCAGTCCTGAAGACTCATTGGAAAGACTGATGCTGAAGCTGAAGCTCCAATACTTTGGCCACCTGATGTGAAGAGCTGACTCATTTGAAAAAACCCTGGTGCTGGGAAAGATCGAGGGCAGGAGGAGAAGGAGACGACAGAGGATGAGATGGTTGGATGGCATCACTGACTCAGTGGACATGGGTTTGAGTAAGCTCCTGGAGTTGGTGATGGACAGGGAGGCCTGGTGTGCTGCAGTCCACGGGGTCACACAGAGTTGGACACGACTGAGCGACTGCACTGGACTGAACTGAACCTCAGAGGGGAGAGCATCCTCCCCTTTTCCCTCCAGCCTGTGGGCCCTGGCTGATGCTGCCTGGGCTTGGACCGTCCTCATCACAGAGGCTGGAGGGATGGACGCCCTCATGGGGCTGCCTGGGAGCAGACACTCAGCACACTTGGAATACACAGCTTGTGATGGAAGCAAATGGCTTCCCCAAGGAAAACTGGAGGGCGGGGCCCCAGGCCGTGGGGAAGGACACGGGGAAGGCTAACCATGGTTGTTCCCTACGGCATCCCTGAGCATCTGCAAGAATGTAGAAAAGCAGTGATTTGCATTCTCTGGCCTGGAGAATACCATGGACTGTATAGTCTGCAGGGTCACAAAGAGTCGGACCCCACTGAGCGACTTTCGCTCACTCACCCTGCTGATGAGAGTACGCTATGCTGTGAAATGGATGATTCACACTGAGATGCTCACGGGCCTCCCCAGCCAGCGGGTGGCTCCTCCTTTCATGAACTTGGGTAAGACTAGAAAACAGGCAAGGCCGGATAATGTGTAACCAGACCTATTTGCCGCACAAGCACGTCTGAAGAAAGTTAATCTTTAAATGTCTGCTCCTGCCCTGTTGTCTGGACCTCTTAGAAGACAGAGAATACTTTTCTTTAGACAGCTCTCCTCTCAGGGCTGTATTAGGGAAATGTTGATTTGACTCCTTGATTTGTTAAGCAGCAAATCCAGCAACTTTTAACTTGTTCACTTGAATTCCATAGTGTGGTCTTAATCAGACCCAGTGCAAACCCAGGAACCCAATTATATTCTAAACCAGATTCTTCTCTCCTATCCGAAGAATAAATGGTGAAACTCTTCAAGATATTTAAAGACTAAATGTTTAAGCCCAGAACTTAAAAGATGAAAAAAACAAGCAAAACAAAAAAATTAAGGCAGAACCGAACTCTGGGAATCAGGACACGTTGCCATTGGGGGGCTTCACTAGTTTTCTGCAAGTCATTAGTGAATGTGACTTTGGTCACAGGCAGAACAATTCCAACAAGGAATTGTTTAGTAGTATTTTGGACTGTTTCCGTTAGTGTCTGTTTTTCTCTTTTCTCCTCATTCAATTTAAATGACAAATATAATGCAGTTGGCACAATGGACATTAGACTGTTCCAACAAACAAATCCTCAGCTATAACTCACCTGAGCTGTCCTTGAATCTGTTTTTGGAATGCGGGGTGAGGGTGAAAGCGGTTATTACATAGCAGAGTCAAAAACATATATTCCTGTTGGTTCCTGATACTGGAGCAGAGTGAGAAGGGAAAGCGTCTTTGAGAAAAGAATAGCGATTTTGTAACTCAAGGACTCCAGTGCCAAGCTCTGAGTTTTTGTTTATGATGGGTGGATACTAATGAGTTCATCTCTTTTCCACTTGATTTTTCTCATTCAATAAAACTGCAAAGCTATGTCAGTGTTTATGTCTCACACACAAAATTTGCAAATACTTTGGCAATAAAGTTAATTTAAAAAGTTATGAAGAGCGGGCAGCCTGCCTAGACTGCCTTCTGTAATCCCTCTGCTCTGGTGCCTTCCCTGACCCTCTCCTACCACTGTAGTCCTGATCGGTGACTCTTAGACCATTTCTCATCACAGAATTCCTTACTTATTTATTTACGTTCATTGACTATCTCCCTCCTTAGAACATAGATCTACAAAAGCTGGAATCTTTGTATTGTTCATGGATGTGTACTGAGTCCCTGGAACAGTATCCACCTGGCCCTTGCTAAGCTTTCGATAAAGCAGTGAATAAAATATGTATATATTTATTCAAATGCTATGTATATATATTTATCTATTATGCATGTATACAAACACACACATATGTATANTATTGTTCATGGATGTGTACTGAGTTCCTGGAACAGTATCCACCTGGCCCTTGCTAAGCTTTCGATAAAGCAGTGAATAAAATATGTATATATTTATTCAAATGCTATGTATATATATTTATCTATTATGCATGTATACAAACACACACATATGTATACATATATTAGCCTTTAGAAGACATTAACTCTCATTTTCTTAGATAAGGTTGAATTTAAAGCAGGAATATAGCCATCTACTTTTATCATACCTCAAATGCAAAAAGAATATCATGGAACGCTATCTCATACTTTTTTTCCAACAAAAGAAAAAACTTTTCTTTTTCTGTCATGCAACAAAAGATATCACTTGATAAAGTGTTGATGAAAGTTCATTTGGTAAAAATAAAAATTTCACTTCCATGGAGATCAATTCACTTTTCCCAAAGGGTTCAGGTACATCAGGGTTTCTCAGTCTCGGCACTGTTGACGCTTGGGGGGGTGAGTTCTTTGCTGCGGGAGTTGTTCTGGGCTTTGTTAGATGTTGAACAGTACCTTGCCCTTGACCTTGCCCTTGACCTACTAGGGACCAGGGTCCTCCCCTTCCCACCAGTTACCGCAACTAAAAATGTCTCTAGACATTTGTCAAGCTTCCCTGGTGGCTCAGAGGTTAAAGCATCTGCCTCTAATGCGGGAAACCTGGGTTCAATCCCTGGGTCGAGAAGATCCCCTGGAGAAGGAAATGGTAACCCACTCCAGTATTCTTGCCTGGAGAATCCCGTGGACAGAGGAGGTTGGTAGGCTGCAGTCCACAGGGTCACAAAGAGTCAGACATGACTAAGTGACTTCACTTTCTTTCCCTGGCTGAAATCGTTTATTCAGAACAACCCATCCAATTTTAAACAGTCTCATTGGCTCACCAAAGAGTCTATTTAATTATTAAAGAGACAGCAGCTCTCTTTTATCAAGCACTCATGTGATCGGCATAATATATAATGTCCTCCCAAAGGTCCACATCCTAATCCTGGAAACCTGTGAATATGCTACCTTATATGACAAAAGGACTTTGAGGTGGGATTCAGGTTAAGGACCTTTAGATGAGGGACCTTTTTTTTTTTTTCCCCAAATATTCAGGTGGGACCAATCTAATTATACACATCTTTAAGAGAGGAAAGCCTTTCTCTTTCTGACTGACTTATTAACACATGTATGTGTGATCTAGAAAAATGGTACAGATGAACACATTTGCAATGTGGAAATAGAGACACAGACCTAGAGAACAAATGTATGGACACTGAAGGGAAAGCGAGGGATGAGTTGGGAGAGTTAGACGGACATATACACATTGTGTGTGCATGCTAAGCCGCTCCAGTCACGTCTGACTCTTTGCGACTCTATGGCCTGTAGCCCACCAGGCTCCTCTGTCCATGGGATTCTCCAGGCAAGAACACTGGAGTGGGTTGCCATTTTCCTCCTCCAGGGGAACTTCCCAACCCAGGGATCCCTGGTCCAATGATTGGTGTTCTTAAAGGAAAAGATTAGGACACGGACACACAGAGGGAGAAGACCACAGGAAGGTACCTCCAAAGAATGCCATCTGTCAGCCAAGAAGAAAGGCCTTCGAAGATTCCAACCCCGCTGCACCTTAATCTTGGGCTCCTGCCTATAGAATTGTGAGGAAAATACTTCTGTTGTTTAAGCCACCCAGTCTGTGATACTTTGTTATGGCAGCCCTACAAAATTCATATAATCGATGAGCAAATGAAGAGTCAGAGAACAGATAAATTTCCCTAGGACGCCCAGCTAACCCAGAAGGGATTAAAGCCTCCAAAACCCGTGCCATTCATCCACACACACTGTGGTCAAGATCAGGGACGATCCGGAGGATTCTAACTATTGCCAGTTTATAGAGGAACAGCCTGAAGCAGGCACTCACATTCTGACTGATTTACTAAGCTGTTGTATCTTGAGTAACATATTGACTTCAGAAACTCAATTTGCTTGCATGTAAAAGTGTTATTATTTTCTTCCCAAGATTACTTACAGAATTAAACTGGATGATGAATGCAAAAGGACTTTGTCCAGTTCAGGGCACAACACATGTGAGATGATCTTCTTCAAGCCTTATCTTTACTGGGAAAGGGGAATGTAGCTCTGATAGCATCCTCTAGACCTTCTTTCGGGTGTGTTCCGTGAATGTCGCTTGGAACCCAAGAAGCGACATATGACGTATTCTTCAACTAAGGGGGAGCAAGAATGTTCAAGAGTCAGTGCTTCCTTTCTAGACGTCCTTCTAAAAGGCAATTCACATTGGTTTCATTGTTTGAAATTCCCCGTGGAGGTCTTCTCAAGCGTAGATTTCAGAAAGCCAGTGGGAAGAATAGCAACTGTTTAAAACACTGTCCGTGCTGGTTTAGCAAGTCAGATTTATTACGGGATAAGTCCTGGTGGCTCATATGGTAGAGTCTGCCTGCAATGTGGGAGACCTGGGTTCAATTCCTGGGTTGGGAAGATTCCCCTGGAGGAGGGCATGGCAACCCACCCCCGTATTCTTGCCTGGAGAATCCCATGGACAGAGGAGCCTGGCGGGCTACAGTCCACGGGGTCTCAAAGAGTTGGACACGACTGAGTGACTAAGCACAGCACAAGGGTAAAAACAAAGAGAAAAGGACTATTTAGCTGCAGTAAAGCTAGCAAGGCAGTCCTCCCAGAGGACAGCTGTGTGGGCCACAGGGCTCTGGGTCCACGTACTGTCCTTCTGGGGGAAAGCCCTGATTTTGGTTTGAAACTCAAACTTCTCTTTCATAATACATACTCTCACAAATGCTAGTCTTTGTATATCAGATAACAGAATCCTCAAGTGCTCAAAAGGCTCTATGAGCCCCATGAATCTTGCTTCAACTGTGCCAGGGTGAGACAGGGGGTCAGGGGCAGAGGGAGCTGTACAGTCGACCCCTCCCACCAACCTTCAAATGCCAGGCGAGGGCAGATTTAGTGCCAGGGCGGGGAGCTGACATGCTTTCTCCTAGATGCTACCAAAACAACCTTACCTCCTGATTCCACATCAGCAAGATACACAGAGGCTACTCATTTTCTAGAATGTCTTTTCCTCTTCTTCCCAAGGTACTACTTCTTTGTCGTTTGAAGATTTTTTGGTATGGACCACGTTTAAAATCTTTTTTTCTCTGGTTTTTGGCCGTGAGGCATGTGGGATCTGAGCTCCCCGACCAGGGGTCAGCCCTGCACCCTCTGTGTTGGAAGGAGAAGACTTCACCACTGGATCTCCAGGCAAGTCCTCCCTAAGGTACTTCAGTCTCAACTTCAAGTCCTAGCTCAAATTTCACCTCTCTCGTGATGCATTTTTTCCCATCTTTCATAGATATGAATCCTTCACTCATCAGCGCATCTCTACTACCTTATTCAGATCTCAAATACAGTCTCATATAATAATAGATACTCTCTTAATATAATAATATAACATGCTATTTACTCTCATTTATAATAATTGTTTACCTTTCTGTGTAATAAAGATTTGTGAGATCTTCATTGATAGGTATATTTGTGTTTCCAGCACTGTGCCTGAAACATAGCAGCTATATAATATACTAACAAATTTCAGGTGAGACGAGGGACTTTGGTAGGCTTTTTCAACTTGGTTATTAATTTTTAATTTTAAAAATTTATATTTGTTTCCAGTTTTATTGAGATATGATTGACATAAAACTTTACAAGTTTAAGGTGTATAGCATAGTGATCTGATTTGCATATATCATGAAATGATGACCACCATAAGTTTAGTGAACACCTATCATATCATAATTTATACGAGATTTAACAAAATCTGCATGTATCTAACAAAATTAAGGAAACAGAAAAGATTTTTTTCTTTGTGATGAGACCTCAGGATTTATTCTCATGACAACTTTCATGTATAACGTACAATGGTATTACTACATTTATCATGCTGTACCTTACATTTCTACTACTTATGTGTTTTATAACTGGAAGTTTGCACATTTCAACTGTGTTTACCCAATTCCACTCCCTTGATTAACCACAAATTTTATCTCTTTTCCTATGAGTAAGTTTGTTTGATTTTAAAGTATAATTGAACCACAACACTCTGTTAGTTCCTGCTACACAACATAGTGATTCAATATTTCTGTATATTACAAATTGTTCACCAGGATAATCTAGTTACCATCTGTCACCACAGGAAGATATTACATAATTATTGATTATATTCCCCCACACCATTCATCTCACACCCTGACTCATTCATTTCGCAACTGGAGGTGTGCATGTCTTCACACCCCAGCTATTTCTCAGCGACATCAGCCATTTCCCCTCTCTCTCAGCCATTTCTCTGCTCCCCCACTCCCTCCCCTCTGGGAAGTACCTTTTCTCTGTGTCTGTGACTCTGCTGCTATCTTGTTATGAGAACACAGGGCAGCCACGTGCAAGAGGATCAGACTGGGCTGCATCAGGCACAAAGATACATTCCAAACGGATTAAAGACTTTACACTTGAGACCTGAACCCGTAAAACTTCTGGAAGAAAACATAAGCAGGATGCTCTCCCTGGGATAGAGATTGGAAGTGTGAGAGATTCGGGACCAGGAAGACTCTAAGCCACCAGCTTTGAAGACAGGTGGGGCCACATGGCAAGGATCTGGGGGTGGCCCGTGGGAGCTGAGAGCAGAGCCAGCAGACGCTCCCGCCCACAGAGACCTGCCTCTCCGTCTCTCCGGGCTGGTGTGGAAGCAGGCTCTTCCCAGAACCTCTCGAAAGGCATGGAGCATGGCTGACCCAGATTTTGCTCCTTGAATCCCTGAGCAAAGAACTCAGCACTCCATGCCTGCATTCTGAAAGCTTGTTTTTCTGATGGGCTTGTTTTGGTCACTAACATGCTTCATTCATTACTCAGCAATAGCAAACTGATACAAATAATAAGGAACTGAATTTTACAGTGGTCTGAATGGGGTCAGAAGAAGCAGGTCAATCCTAGCCAATACCTTGATTCAGCCTGGGAGATTTGAGCAGGGAACTCGGTTACTCTGTGTCCAGACTCTGACCTGCAGAGATTCTGAAATGATAAACTGTGAGATGCTTTAAGTTACTAAGATCGGGGAGCTGCTACGACTCCAATGGCTAACATCCCCCAGCCCCAGCCCCCAGCTCACATCAGAGGTAGAAGGCTGAAAACACTGATCTCTGTCAAAACAAAGTCGGGATTAGATGTTGGGTGTGAGAAGGCACTATTTGATTGGAATAATTTTATCTTCTAAATTCATAAGTATAATAAAAGTTAATAAATGGAAAATCACCATAGTGTTCTAAAGAATATATAAAACTGGGACTTCCCTGTTGACTCGGTGGTTAAGAATCTGCCCTTCCATTACAGGGGGCAGGGGTTCGATCACTGGTCAGGAAACTAAGATTCTGTGAACCATGAAGCACAGCTAAAAAATAAAAATCAACTTACAAGGTAAACAAATATATATGAAATTGAAGATTATGAATAATGATGACTACATTCAATTTGTTTCTATGTTTTCTTTTGGTTGCACACAAGACAAGCCCAGCTCACACATATTTAGTAACTATCCAGTCAGTTTCATAATTGTTTCTGTTGTGGACATGTATAGGCTGGAGTGAAGAAAATAGACCACTGCCAGGTTACCGCCTCTGTCATCAGTGACACCATGTAAGGAAGTCTAAGTGAACACAGAAATAATAGAATTTTTATTCCAAGATTGGTATAAAATTCAACTTTTTGTTGCTTTACAATTAATGTGGTCTCTAGAACATTTCAATTTGATATGACATTTAAGTGTGCGTACTGATTTTATTGCAGTATTTTAAACAGATGAATATATATGCATGTGTGCTAAAAGGCGCTTCAGTTGTGTCCGACTCTGTGTGACCTTATGGACTGTAGCCCACCAGGCTCCTCTGTCCATGGGATTTTCCAGGCAAGAACACTGGAGTGGGGTGCCATGCCCTCCTCCAGGGGGTCTTCCCGACCCAGCGATTGAACCTGTCTCTTATGTCTTCTGCATCGGCGGGCAGGTTTTTACCACTAGCACCATCTGAGAAGCTCATGAAAGTGAAAGTCGCTCAGTCATGTCTGACTGTTTGCAACCCCAAGGACTATACAGTCCATGGAATTCTCCAGGCCAGAATATGGGAGTGGGTAGCCTTTCTCTTCTCCAGGGGAATCTTCCCAACCCAGGGATTGAACCCAGGTCTCCCACATTATGGGCAGATTCTTTACCAGCTGAGCCACCAGGGAAGCCCAAGAATACTGGAGTGGGCAGCCTGTCCATTCTCCAGGGGATCTTCCCAACCCAGGAACCAAACCGGAGTCTCCTCCATTGCAGGCGGATTCTTTACCAGCTGAGCTATGAGGGAAGCCTGAGAAGCCCATATTCGTGTGCATATGTACACGCACACACACACGCACACATTCGGAAGCGAGCTCTGAATCCGTGCACTGCGCACCTCTGCGGTCCTCCAGGTTTCCAGAGATGTGTAGGCTCTCGCTCAGACCCTCTGACTCCATGCTGACAGCAGCTGGTCCTTTGGTACAGCTGACCTTGTGGAGGAAGGAGCCAGATGGATTCCTGAATGAACAGACAGCTACCTCGTGTTGAGGTCTTTAGCCTGTGGGGAAGCTGAAACCACGGGGCCAGAGGAAGCGCCTTAGATCTCAGTGACAGCAACTGCAAGCTCCTTGGAGCTCGGGTGGGAGTGATGGCTTGGGGGCGGTGCCCCCTCCGGCGGGAGGTGGGAGGGAGCAGTGATTTCCTTCTTTCTCTTGGGCTGTGCCACTCTCTGTGGGTTGGGCCTTCCTCTAGCTGTAGGGGCTGCCCTCTGTTGTGCAGAGACTTCTCACGGCAGCAGCTCCTCTTGTGGAGCACAGCTTCTAGGCGCACAGGCTTCAGCGTGGACTTAGTCAATCTGTGTGCAGCATCTGAAATCTTCCTGGACTGGGCGCTGAACACAGGTCTCCTGCACTGAAGGCTGATTCTGAACCACGGAGCCACCAAGGGAAGTCCGGCAGGGATTTCATCTACCTGGGATTCTACCTGTTTATGGTGTGGAGCACGCCTGCGGTAGAATAGATGGGCAACCTGAGCTTCTTGGGCTGTGCAGCTGGTCTCGCCTCATCTCACAGAGCAGCTGGAGGCGACTTGCTCCCCTTGACCCAGGAACTCAAGCGTGGCTTCATTTTCTAGCTAATCCAGCAGACTAAATGCTGAGATTCCTATGATATTTTTAGCTCGGTGCCTAGTACCTATTTAAATCTCAAGCAAATGACTGGCCCAACATCCCTTATCTAAAACCCTTAGAGTCAGTCGTTTTTGGAATTTTTAAAGGAAATTTGGTGCAAATATGTTGTAATGCCCCTGGTAAAGTCTAGGGCAGCACTCCATAATTAAGCATCTTACTATTTCATCTTTGAGATTCATATCAAGTATGAATACTTATGCTAAATGGGCCAAATAAAGACTGTAATAGCCCCTTGCATTAGGAACATTTTATAATAATAAAAAATTATTAACAGCTTTCTAGGAAATCAAAACAAATATAAACATATAAGCATCTCACAACAGAATCCCAAAATATAAGAAGCATAAAGTAATGGAATTGAAAGGAGAAATAGATAATTCGAGAAAAATATTTGAAGACGTGAATTTCCCATTTGGTATAACTGTTGTAACGATTAGAAAGGAAATCAATGATATTTAGAAGCTATGGAGAACAACGAAGGATTCCCAAACTTCTCGCCCAGGTTTGGTTTGAACTAGCCCAGCTGCCGGATCTGGCCGTCACATACTTGATTTCTATGCTCGGTAACTTCACGCTCACGGATCCTCGGGCAACACACATGTGGTTTTGTGTGTCTGTAATATTAGCTTAGTGCGTTGGGTCTTAGCTACAGCACGCAGGGTCTTCGTTGCGGTGGGCTGGCATGCTAGTTGTGGTACATGGGATTTGTTGTCCTTTGGCAGGAGGGATTTTAGTTCCCTGACCATGGATGGAACCCAAGTCCCCTGCATTGGAAGTTGGGTTCTTAGCCATTGTATCTCTAGGGAAGTTCTAACATATGTGTGGCTTTCAGGGGCTTCAAAATAATATGAGAATTTTTTTTGTGGGTGAATGCACTGGGACAAGTGTGTTCATAGATCTCATCAGTCAGTTACCACATATTCTTTGGAGGGTGCATGAGGCAGCAGGTACTGGACAGAGTGTTGGGAAAACAGCTCTTATGGAGCTTGCATCCACTGGAGGTGGATGGGGTGGGATGTTCAGACACTAAACCCAAGTCATTGAGACTAGATACTGATGCGTGCTCTGAAGGAAATAGAACAGAGAAATGCAATAAGCATTGGCTTTGGGGGCCACTAATTTAGCTGGGGGGAGCATCCAAAGTATTCTCTTAGGAGATGACATTTGAAGGATGAAAACAGAAGAAGAAAAGTATTAGTTTCTTGAGACAGAGACAAATGTGTTATGTTCAAGAGGCTGAATGAGGAGCAGAGTGGCTGGAGTACAGAAACGCAGTGGGAGGGTGGAGACAGATGCTCTTACAGCCCGACTGTGGAGAGCCTTGCCGGCCAAGCTCCAGGACCGGGATTATGATATGCCAGTGGGGAGTCACTTGAAAGTCTGAAGCAGGGACTGATGCTCACTACCGTGTGGAGAAGGGGATCCCAACCAGAAACTCATTTTTGTGGTCCAGATGGGAGGTGGGGAGAAGGAGAGAGGAGTCCATCAAGATCTTAACAATCTCCCAGGCAAGGAGCCCCTTGCAATGGGAGTGTACCAGTCTGAATACCATCAGAAAGCCAATTAAATAAGCTTCAGTCAAGTGGGACGCGAGTTCCCATCTCTCATTTCTTTCTCGGGGCTGCAAGCATGTGACGGAGATAAAGGCAGTGTTGGTCATATCAGCAAAAGAAGTTGCAGATAGGAATTCAAGTAGGTTTAAATCACCACTGATGTCAACAAGTGAAAAAACGTAGCACCAGCTGCTTCTACAATCTCCAGGTTTAGTGGCTTTCGATAACAGGAGTTTCTCATTTCGGTTCTCATGCACGGACTTGGAAGGTTGGACTCTGTCATCTCAGGGTTCCAAGCGACCTCAGACAGCGATGGTGCGGACGGTTATGAGCCTGTGCTTAAGCTGGGCCTCCAACCAGCTTATCTCAGATCTGTTCCATGCTTCACTAGTGAGGACCTGGCGGCATAAACACACTGCACTGCAGGAACCAGGAGACCTGAGGTCCAGCGCGGGCTTGGTGTCCCCGCTCCGGAGGGCAGGCTCTGCTGCACACTGCTGGCTTGCGTGGTCTGTTTGAGATGAAGCTGGGGTGCTTCCTTCTTTCTCTTCAGCTAATGAAACCACAGACTCTCTCTCTGGGACATCAATTTGCCTCAAGGGTGGGAAGGTTTTTGTTTTTTGGTGGTGGTTGTTGAACTGCAGTCTACCCACATCAATCTATTATTCAGTTGGTAGAAGTTAAAACCTGATCGATTTTCTTTTTTTTAAAGACCATGCTTCCTTTTGGCCTCTTCATTAATTGAATACCTGTTTGGGGTTTCCCTGTATCCAGACATACCTGGCAAAGGCACAGTCTTATTTTGTTTCCTGAGGTCAGCTTTGGAAAAACAAAGTGTTTTATAAGATAGAGTTAACTGCTGGATTGAGGGGCTACTTAGAGCAGTCAAAACTTGTGCCGTCTATTCACAGCAGCCAAGACGTGGAAATAACCTAAATGTCCGTCAACAGATGAATGGATAAAGAAGGNTCCAAGACAGGCAGTTATTTACTCTCTGTAATACTTAGCACACTTCCTTATCACTGTAGCTTTTAATAAGCCCCAAGTTCTGGGAAAAAAAAACCAAAAACTCTAAGAGATTTTAAACATGTACCAACCAATATGGTAGCTACTAACATGCAGCTAATGAACATTTGCACCATAGCTTGTCCAACTTAGTGGAAAGATGTATTGTAAATGTAAAATACACAACAGATTTCAAAGACTTAATATGAAAAATGGGGTTGGCTACATATTAAAATAGTAGTATTTTGGATTCATTGAGATGAATAAAATATATTAAGATTAACCACTTATTTCTTTCCCCCTTTTTAAATGTGACTATTAGAAAATTTTAACTACATATGTGGCTTATATTTGTGATATACATCATGTTAATATTGGCCAACATCATGCTAAACAATAAAGACCATTACAATCTTAATACATATTAATGTTTAGCACAGATTGCAACTGAGGAATATTGGCATTTAGTGGTCTTGATATTTGTTATACAACAATTACAATTAAGATGCCAATAAATTGTCATTAATTCGGGACACTTATTTCTTACTTGAGTTCACCCATTCATCTTCCAACACCAATGCTTAAAAAAAGTCTCCCTGAGATCAGCTTGGATGCATGCTCCGTCCCACTCTGAAATAGTCTCATTGCTTTTGGTGGATTTTAGCTGAGAAGCAGGAGGCGCATGGTTTGCTTTGACAGCGAGGAATGCAGGAGACCTCCTAGTTTAGACCTCGCATTCCATCTGCTGTGTTTTACAAGTAGAAGAGCTTGGTGACGAGGGATCTGCTGGAATAAGGTGGTGGAGGTTCTGTTTTACCGCAAGTCTTCTTCTTTTTCTTTTTAAACTTACGAGCTAAAGAAGAGATACAAACAGCATGCCTGTGCATTAGCAACCGTGCCAAGTGTAACAGATGAACATGCTTCTATCGAGTATCGCTCAATCTTAGCCAGTCAGATTGCTCACTGCTCTGCCTCCATTGCCAGGGAAAACATCTCTCCAGAGCTGTGGATTCCATTTACGGCTCAAAGAGAACTGCTTCATACAAATCGCTGTCATAAATCAAAAGCAGGAAGCCTGCCTCCTGGGATCAAATTGAGTAGATTTCCGATTGCCAGGTCTCTGTGGAGTTCAGGGGATTTATAAGTAGGGACTCAAAGGACTCATCTCTCTTGCTCATATGTAAGTGATTTGGAGTCAATTGCTTTAGGTTGATGAATGTGACGTCTACACACACTCTTCCCTTCTGGTGGGCTGGAAAGGCAACGACGAGACTGATCTAGAAACTTATAGATGTGGAGCTTCCATCAGCCTGTGTCCCTGAAAGACCACGTGAAAGAGAAACATGATACTTGGGCTGTTCTTTGAGAGAGAATTAAGCTTTTATGTGTTCGGGCTGTTGCATTTTGGGGTTTCTTTGTTATAAGTGCTCGGCCTACCCTAGCTAATGTAAATTCTATTAGTTATTCTCTTCCACTGAAGTATAGTAGATTTTCGATATGATATTAGTTGCAGGTATATAGCATAGTGATCCGATATTTTTATAGATTATATTCTTTAAAGTCATGGTCATTACATTATCACAGTTAAAGTCATCACAAAATGACGGCTATGCCTCCCTGTGCTGCTCCATATATCCTTGTTGATCGTCTATTTTGTACACTCAGAAAATGAAGGTCATGGCATCCAGTCCCATCACTTCATGGGAAATAGATGGGGAAACAGTGGAAACAGTGTCAGACTATTTTTGGGGGCTCCAAAATCACTGCAGATGATGACTGCAGCCATGAAATTAAAAGATGCTTACTCCTTGGAAGAAAAGTTATGACCAACCTAGACAGCATAGTCAAAAGCAGAGACATTACTTTGCCGACTAAGGTCCGTCTAATCAAAGCTATGGTTTTTCCTGTGGTCATATATGGATGTGAGAGTTGGACTGTGGAGAAGGCTGAATGCCAAAGAATTGATGCTTTTGAACTGTGGTGTTGGAGAAGACTCTTGAGAGTCCCTTGGGCTGCAAGGAGATCCAGCCAGTCCATTCTGAAGATCAGCCCTGGGGTTTCTTTGGAAGGAATGANAGCTATGGTTTTTCCTGTGGTCATATATGGATGTGAGAGTTGGACTGTGGAGAAGGCTGAATGCCAAAGAATTGATGCTTTTGAACTGTGGTGTTGGAGAAGACTCTTGAGAGTCCCTTGGGCTGCAAGGAGATCCAGCCAGTCCATTCTGAAGATCAGCCCTGGGGTTTCTTTGGAAGGAATGATGCTAAGGCTGAAACTCCAGTCCTTTGGCCACCTCATGCGAAGAGTTGACTCACTGGAAAAGCCTCTGATGCTGAGAGGGATTGGGGGCAGGAGGAGAAGGGGATGACCGAGGATGAGATGGCTGGTTGGCATCACAGACTCGATGAACAGGAGTCTGAGTGAACTCCGGGAATTGGTGATGGACAGGGAGGCCTGGCGTGCTGTGATTCATGGGGTTGCAAAGAGTCGGACACGACTGAGTGACTGAACTGAACTGAACTGAACTGTGGGTAATAGTTTGTTTCTCTTAATCCCCTGCCCCTCTCTTGCTCCTTCCTTCTCCTCACTGGTACCCACTGGTTTGTTCTCCATATCTGCAAGTTTGTTTCTGTTTTGTTGTAAACATTCATTTGCTTTGTCTTTTAGATTCTACATGTAAATCATAATATGGAGTGCTTGTCTTTCCCTATCTGACTTGTTTCACTAAGTGTGATACCCTCTAGGACTAACTATGTTGTTGCGAATTACAAAATCTCATCTTTTTTCATGGTGAGTTATATTCCATTGCTTCCCTAGTGGCTAAGACAGTAAAGAATCTGCCTGCCATGCAGGAGACCTGAGTTCAATCCCTGATTTGGGAAAATCCCCTGGAGAAGGAAATGGTAACCCACTCCAGTATTCTTGCCTGGAGAATCCCATGGACAGAGGAGCCTGGTGGGCTGCAGTCCATAGGCTGCAAACAGTCAGACACGACTGAGTGACTAACACAGCACCATATTCCACTGTGTATATGCATCACGTCTTCTTTATCCATTCATCTGTTTATAGATGACATTTAGTTTCTTCCATATCTTGGCTATTGAAAATAATGCTGCGATGAACCATGCATGTGTCTTTTCAAATTAGTGGCTTTGTTTTTTCAGGTATATCCCCAGGAGGGGATTTCCTGGGTTGCATGGTAGCTCTGCTTTCATAGTGGCTTCAGAAACTTGCATTCCTACCAGCAGTGCACAAGGGTTCTGTTTTTCCCCTCCTCTCCAGTATTTGTTATTTGTAGGCTTTTCCATGATAGCCATTCTGATAAGTGGGGGGCGATAGCTCACTGCTGTTCTGATTTGCATTTATCTCATAATTAGAGACGATGAGCGTCTTTTCAAGCACCTGTGAGCCACCTGAGCTTCCTGGTGGCTTGGCTGGTAAAGAATCCGCCTGCAATGTGGGAGACTTGGGTTCCATCCCTGGGTTGGGAAGATCCCCTGGAGAAGGGAAAGGCTACCCATTCCAGTATTTTGGCCTGGAGAATCCCATGGATCTATATATTTTCTCCAGAAAGTGTCTATTCAGGTCTTCTGCCCTTTTTTTTTTTTTTTTTTTTTTTTGCGGGGGGTGTTGTTTGCTTTTTTGATGTTGAGTTAAATGAGCGGTTTGTATATTTCGGATAGTAATCTGTAGCTGTTACTATACCCTGCAATACTTTCTCCTGTGTCTTAGCTTGTCTTCCTGCTTTGTCAGTGATTTCCTGTGCTGTGCAAAAATTTAAGTTTAAGGAGGTCCCATGTGTTAGTTTATTTCTTGTGTCTTAGGAGACAGAGTCAGAAAATATCTTTATGATTTATGTCAAAAGTAATCTGCCTATGTTCCATTCTAGGAGTTTTATGGTTTCAGATCTCATATTTGTCTCTAAACCATTTTGAGCTTATTTTTGAATATGGTGTGAGGAATGTTCTAGGTTCATTCTTTCACACGTAGCTGTCCAGTTTTCCCAGCACCACTTATTGAAGAAACTATCCTTTCTCCATTGGATAGTCTTTGTCTTGGGTTAATTGACTGTATGTTGGTAAGTTTACTTATGGGCTCTATTCTGCTTTATTGATCTGTGTGTCTGCTTTTTTGTGTGCCAGTCCATGCTGTTTTGGTTAAGCCCTCTTAGTTATTATACTGGTAGTTACCTGATTGGAAAATGATAAAATGTCATAAATCGCAAGGGAGATACTTTTTTCTCATCCACTTTTATCTTCAACAGTCATGATCTTATTTCTAGTATATAACTTAAGCTGGCTTAGACGTTAGTCATAGAGGTAGAAGATATTGGAACTGGGAAGTTCAGTGCCTCACTTTGCAGATGAGGAAATACCCTTATCTTGCCTGCCTGCTGTGACATGACTAGCAGCTCCAGGAACTGGAGTTTGCTGTTTCTCATTTCGGTATCTTTCCGATATATCTAAGAGGTGGGAGGGCTTCCCTGGTGGCTCAGACAGTAAAGAATTCGCCTGCAATGCAGGAGACCTGGGTTCGATCCCCGGGTTGGCAAGATCCCCTGGAGGAGGGCATGGCAACCCACTGCAGTATTCCTGTCTGGAGAATCCCATGGACAGAGGAGCCTGGTGGGCTGCAGTCCACGGGGTCACAAAGAATCGGACATGACTGAGGGACTTCACTTTCACATCTATCTATGTAATTTAAACTTTAAGAAACACATTTATACCTAGAGAAAACCATAATTCAGAAAGATGCATCCACTCCAATATTCAAAACAGTGCTATTTATAATAGCCAGGACATGGAAGCAACCTAAATGTCTATCAACAGAGTAATGGATAAAGAAGAGGTGGTATATATATGTAAATATAATACACACACACACACACACACATATATACACACACATACTGGAATATTACTCAGCCATAAAAAGAAATGAAATTGGGTCATTTGTAAAGCAATGGATGGAACTAGAGATTGTCATACAGAGACAAGTGAGTCAGAAAGAGAAAAGCAAATATTGTATATTAATGCATGCGTGTGGAATCTAGAAGAGTGGCACAGATGGTCTTGTTTGCAAAGCAGAAATAGAGACGCAGACAAAGAGAACACGTACATGGACCCGGGGGGGTGGGGAGAGGGAGTGGGAGGAAAGGAGGTCGAGATGGACACATGCACACTGCAGACACTGCGCGCGAGACAGACGGCTGAGGACGCACCGAGAACATGGGGGACTCGGGCGCCCCGCAGCGGCCTGAATGGGAGAGAGGGTCAGAAGGGAGCGGGTGTGTGTGCAAGGATGGCTGATCCCTTTTGCTCTACAGTAGAAACTAACACAACTTTGTAAAGCAACTATACGCCAGCAAGAATGAAAGCAAGGACACACTTTTTCAAGTTCACTGCAAAGAGCCAAGTCCACTGATAATACTACGATTAGTTATTATAAGAAAATATATTTGTGTGGAGCTTTTATTTAGGTCTTCTCATTTGATCTCCTTAACAAATATGTGAGTCTGACAGTGATTTTTCCTATAACATGGCGTAACTTGGGAAAAGGGCTCCATTTAGAGGTGATAAAACTGTGGCTTGGGAAGTGTGCACGACAAAACACTAAATCACATAACAAGTAAGTGTTGAAATTGGAGCTTGATTTCAGACCAGATGCACATTTTCTCCACATTACATTTCCTCCGTAATCCTTTACACTTAAAACCAGTTATGGTTTGGTTTGGATGGTTTTTATGAAGATGACTGCTGTGTCTCTAGGATACTTCACATCCCAGACATTTTGAGTCTGACTTAGTAATTCGTCGTTGTTGATAACATATAACAGAGATTTCCAGCGTTCTCTCTCTCCTGTTTGTGCAGGTGAAGTCATGTACTCTGCAACTGTCCATCAGAGAGTTGTCTTGGTCCTGGTTCTTGGCATGATCATTCTTGGCTCAAATTAACCAGTCCTATTGTTCCTAGGTAGCTCAGTAGTAAAGAATCCACCTGCCAATGCAGGAGATGTCGGTTCGATCCCTGGATCCGGAAGATCCCCTGGAGGAAATAGCAACCCACTCCCGTATTCTTGCCTGGAAAACCCCATGGGCAGAGGACTCTGGCAGGCTACAGTCCGTAGGGTCGCAAAGAGTTGGACATCACTGAGCACACACTCAGGCATTGTATCGTGGCGATTCTTCGCCACTGCTTTTCAGCCTAGCTTAGGCGTGACTTGGACAGAAAACAACTCAGAGTGGCCCGCCAGTGAGCTTGAGATGCTGAAAGAAGAGCATAGATGGATGGAACATCTGCACTGAATCAAAGCAATTAGTTGCCAAATGCACTCCGCGTGCCTTCTGCTTTTCTTTCTGGGTTCTGCTCTAACCAGGCGACGTTTAACAGTTGTTCAATGACCTGGACTGTGTGGTAAGCTCTGTATAACTCGTATCTTTCACTGTTAAAAAATTTTCAGATTGTTTCACCAGACAAACACTTATGAGTAGACTGTTAGGCAAATAGTTCATTTAGTGTTTTATTAAATTGCATATTTTTCTGCTATGCAGCATCGTAATTTGGCCTCTTTATAGACTGCAGAGTGATCACTACCGCACACCGAGTTACCGTCTATCACCACGCCATCCACGCTTTCCTTTCATTTTGCCCATGCGCTCTCATAAGCACTAGTGATCAGTCTACTCAGGTTTTCTGTTTCTTCATGATTTGTGCTTGAATTCTGTTTTCTAAAGAATTAATTCATTTCTCTAGGTTGTCCGGTCTGTTGGCCTGTAACTGTAGGAGTCTCTTATGGCCCTTTGTGTGTCTTTGGTGTCAGCTGTGAACTCTCGTCTTTCACTTTTGCTCTCATTTATTTGAGCTCCTCTGTTTGTTCGGGGTTAGTCCGGCTAAAGTTTTGGGTCCACGCGTGCGTGCAGGCTCAATCAACGAATCAGGTTGACTGATTCCGCTTATCTTTTCAAAGACTCAGCTCTTAGTTTCATTGGGTTTTACTATTTTTGTGGCTCTGTTTTGTTTATTTCTGCTCTGACCTTTATTATTTTCTTCCTTCTACTAATTTTGAAACTTTTTGTTATTTTTTTCCTAGTTCTTTTAGGTGTAAAGTTAAACTGTTCATTTGGTACTTTTCTTGTTTCTTCACGTAAGTCTGTATGGCTGTGAACTTGCCTCTTAGAGTTGCTTTTGCTCTGTCCTACAGACTATCATATTTTTGCTATTGTTTGTCTCTAGGTATTTTATTTTTTCTTTGACTTATTTGATGAACCATTGAACTGATTATTCAGTAGCATGTTGTTTAATCTCCATGTTTTAAATTTTTCCAGTTTTCTTTTTGTAACTAACATCTGGTTTCATATACTGCTGTCACAAAAAATGCTTGATATGATTTCAGTCTTCCTGAATTTACTGATACTTATTTTGTAACCTAACATGATCTTTGGAAGGAATGATGCTAAAGCTGAAACTCCAGTACTTTGGCCACCTCATGGAAAGAGTTGACTCATTGGAAAAGATTCTGATGTTGGGAGGGTTTGGGAGCAGAAGGAGAAGGGGATGACAGAGGATGAGATGGCTGGATGGCATCACTGACTTGATGGACGTGAGTCTGAGTGAGCTCCGGGAGTTGGTGATGGACAGGGAGGCCTGGCGTGCTGCGATTCATGGGGTCACAAAGAGTTGGACACGACTGAGTGACTGAACTGAACTGAATTGATGATCTATTTAATGCACTTGAGAAAAAAGTATATTCTACTGCTTTCGGATTAAATGCTTTATATATATACATACCTCTATTAAATTCTTCTGGACTGATGTGTCATTTAAGGCTTGCGGTTTGCTCGTTGATTTTCTGTCTAAATGATGTATCCATCGATGTGAGTTTGGTGTTAAATGTCCTCTGCTATTATTGCTTTGCTTGTAATTTCTCCCTTCAAGTCTTTTAATATTTGCTTTAAATATTTAGATACTTCTATGTTGGAGAAGGAAATGGCAACCCACTCCAGTGCTCTTGCCTGGAGAATTCCGTGGACAGAGGAGCCTGGTGGGCTGCTGTCCATGGGGTCGCACAGAGTCGAACACGACTGAAGTGATTTAGCAGCATGCATGCGTGTTGGTGTATGTGTGAGTGCATGCTCAGTCATATCTGACTCTTTGCAACCCCATCGACTGTAGCCCACCAGGCTCCACTGTCCATGGAGTTTTCCAGGCAAGCAAACTGGAGTGGGTTGCAATTTCCTGCGCCAGGGGATCTTCCCAGCCCAGGGATCAAAGCCATGTCTCCTGCACTGGCAGCAGGTTCTTCACCACTGAACTACCTGGGAAGCCCTGTTGGATGCAGATACATTTATAAATGTTATATCTTCTTTACACTTAAAATGTTTTACTTCATGCGTCTCTTAATTATTATAATTTTAGTTTCTTTGACTCCTTTTGTCTTTTAACCTTCATGCTCACTTTATACGTGATTAATGCACTACCTTTATTTTGTATTTACCTTTTCTAGAAAGACTTTCACTTTTGCGTGTTTTCTTCTTATTTATTAGTGCTACTTCTTTTCAATTTAAAACTTTTCCTAAAGTATTTCTTGTAGGGCCAGTTTAGTGGTGATGAACTCCAGTAGCTTTTATCTGGGAAATCCTTAAAATCTCTCCTTCAATTCTGAATAATAACCTTTCTGGATAGAAAATTATTATCTGGATTTTTTTTTTACTTTTCAGAACCTTGAATACATCTGCTACACCCTTCTGGCCCATAAGGTTTCTGCTGGAAAATCTCCTGATAGCCTTTTGGATCAAGTGAGTCTGTGAATGTGCTTCTTGAGAGTGGGTTTTCTGTTCTCTGCAGTTCTACGGTCTCGCTGTGTATATTCCCAGGCGGTTTTTAAAGCGAAGTGTTTTGGAGGCTTCTCTCTCCTGTGCAGCATCAAAGGGTTGGTGTGCCTCAGGTGGGAGTCAAATAGCTTGCTCCTCATGGAAGAGTCACACCTCTGTGATCCCTCCTCCTGATGCAATGTTATAGCTGGACTGTGGTGAATCATCCTACACACAGCTGTGTATTTGACATGTTCATGAGAGGAGCTGAGTTCAGGACCTTCCTATACTGCTGTCATGAACCCTCTTCCCTTCTGAAAAATGTAAAAAGTTACTCTGAAGTTTCTATCAGCTTACATTCAGATGGAAGTATCTGGTGTATTTGATACTTCTCATGATATTCTTTTGGATTAAATGGAAAAACTTATAGACCCAATGTCAGAATAGTGAGGTAAATTCTTACCTGGCTGAAAAACATGTTGGCTAACTGGGTCAACCAGAAGAGGTTGGGCCCTGTTCTGTTAAACATTTAAATTACAATTGGGATGAAAGACATACATAGAAATTGCTCAATAAACTTTGGATGTCACAAAACATTGGAAAACAGTCGATGTATTAGATAATAAGCTGTCCATCAGAAGTTTTGCTAATAATCTTATCATGATGACCTGGAACTAACCGGATATAATTCCTAAATCTAGGGCTGAGAATAAGATCCTTTGTGAATGTCTATAGAGAGGAAGACTGAGGAAGACTGAGTTTAGTAGGGCTTTATGTGCAGAAGATTGCAGTTGATTACAAGCTGAATGCAGCCAACAGCACAGCTGCAGGTGCTGGGCAGGCTAGTGCAATCTGAAGGGAGTGTCGGGATAACATACTCTTTGGATCAATGGCAGTGATGGCTCATTGTAATGGGCGCTGGTCAGAACTCATCAGGATTATTGCATTATTTTTGGCACCATATTTTAAGTGGATATTGTCAAATGAAGGAAATTGGCTGCTGAAGAAGCCCAGAGTTCAAAGACTCGGGGACATTCATCCTGAATGAGGGAAATGGTGATGACATGGTAACTAGGGTGACCACGTGGTTGGGTTCACCCAGGTCACTCCCTGTTCACGCATGTTTCTTATATCCCGTCTGATTTAGCATCTGTCCCAGATATGTTCTTTTTATATTTTGGCTGTACCATGGGGCAGGTGGGAGCCTAGTTTCCCAACCAGGGAGTGAACTTACGCCCCCTGCTCTGGGAGCACAGAGTCTTAACCACTGAACTGCCAGGGAAGTTCCTGAAACTGCTTTTGAATTAGAATCTTTTAATAGATCTCCCACTATATTAAAATCTAGTACTCAATTAATATAAATATTAACAATTATAATATATTCATTATTTTAGTACCACTTTTTATTTTCAAAATTTGTCCCTGTCTTGGATAGTAAGTTGTATACCTAATAAACTTCTTGCTATTTGGAAGATTCTCTTGTTGAGAGATTTACTTCTGTGTAAAGAACTACTTTTATGTCATTCACAGGAGAGAAGTTTGATTACCTGGTAGACATGATAAGAAGTCAAGTTTCAGCTGAGTGGTAGGATCTTATGATCCTATGAAGTGGTAGGATCTGATGAAGTGTTAGGATGTCACCTCTGGAAAAGCTCAAGTGAAGCTTGATGACCTCTTGTATGCCAGGGGTTTAAACATACTTTGCTATGGAAAACTTTCCAATATCCACCAAAGCAGAGAGACAGTCCACTGTCAGGAACATTCTGAGGATGAATCCAAATTCCCAAGTGGCCGCAGTAAACCCAGTGCCCTTGGTCGGTGGACGCAGCAGTGGCGACCGGGCTCAGGTGAGTGCCCACTAGTTATGCCACGGCCCACATGATGCTGAGGGCAGGGCCTCCTGTGCCAGGTGTTACTGCCAGCTAGACTTGCAGACCCCTGGGAATCAGGAGTCTGTTCTTTCTTACCTTTGGTTTCTTTGATAATTGATTCCTCATGCATAAAAGAGGGTCATATTTTCCTTCTGGTATTTTCAATTTTTTTCTTAGTGAGTGGTCCTTTCGGAGGTGTGGGCTGACACTGCCTCATCCTGATCCCAGCTTAGGGGAGCCTGAGCCCCTAACACGCAGTGTCTGTCTAACCCATTGTGTCTGTGACTAGTTGCTCGGTCATGTCTGACTCTTTGAAACCCCATGTAGTCAGGTCCCCTACGTGTGACTGTGGCCCGCCAGGCTCCTCTGTCCATCGGATTCTCCAGGCAAGAATACTGGAGTGGGTTGCCATGCCCTCCCCCAGGGAATCTTCCTGACCCAGGGATCCAACCGGGGCCTCCTGCACTGCAGGCAGGTTCTTTACCAGCTGAGCTACCAGGTGTGTAATACACATCTGTTGACTGAATGATTGAACCACCAACAGGCTGCCATCTACCGTCTCTGGCACAATGGAAGCCTAGCATAGGTCTCTCTTCACTGAGAAATGGGCTTTGGAACTAATTTTAAGCTTTTCTACCCATGGAAGGTTGAAGAAGCTGGAATATAAGGGAATTCTTGTCTTTGATGCCTTTCTTGGGTGGTAGCTTCTGCATTCTCAGTTATTAAATGAGCTCTAACTGGGAACTAGATGTATGTAATCTGTTCCTCTAACCATTGTGTAAACCTAAGGAAGTCTCTGCTCTCTCTGCATGTAAATACAATAGCCATCCCCTTACATAAACATTTTACTTAGAGTGGACATGATGATATTCCAGAGAAGAATACTGTATCCTTATAGTTGGAGCTAGATGATGAGAAATGCTCTTAATCAAAGGTGGAAACAGTCGCTTGGGGAGCAAGACGTGGGTGTGGCCAGGCTCGAGCCTTTGTAGAGCCTCGTTCCTCCTCATGAAGGGGCACAGAGTATTTCTCACCTTTGTCCAATTTCCAAATCTTTAACGTCCAGTTATTTCACCAATGAGAGCAACGTTACGGCATTTTACAAGTCTCAAGTTTCACCAATAAAAGCCTATTTCTGATATTCACTATTCTAAGGTCAAAGCATTTGGTTTGAATCAAGATATGGTCATTGTCAAGACTGATGGATATGAGATTTAATTAAGAACCTTTTGTAGTATTCACCACTGGAGTCTGGTGTTTCTAATAGAAGGTGGACAATGTGAATTTACTTTTCCTGTGTTTAGACCCATTCTACCTAAAGAGCACGTTTCTCTCATTCCAAATACATGAATCTATGACTCCCATGAGTAATCACATACATAGTTCTTTAGAAAAATGATACTAGTAACTAAAAAATAAAACCTACGTAATGATGCATTGAGACCATCATTTGATATTTTCTCCCTCATGAAGAAATCCTCCAGTATTTAGAACACCACATAGTGGTTTACTTTGAATTATAATTGCCACATGTGTTTCTTCATTTAGAAAAAAATAACAGTAAGGAAAACTAACAGAGTAAAGGTATATTTCCACTTGCATTTCCTTATTCCTGTTTTGATAACAAGTAAATTAGATTGAACTGAATGAACCTGTTACAAAGAAGTTTATTTTTTACCAAGTTCCTGGGCTTTTTGAAAAATTGCCTCATTGACTAAAGTTTTTCACAATCCATCATTTTCAAGGAATAGAAAATAAAAATTTATAATTAACGGAAAAGTTCATTCTCAGTTTTTGGTGTGAAATATTTCTTGAATATTCTAGTTTCCTGATAATGTCTCAATTTTAAGAGACGCTTAAAATGACAGCTAATGATTATCTGAAAATTTTGAATGATTATTTAGTTGCCCAAGAATATAATTTCTTTGGACCTAGAGATTTAAATGTCTGTACTTTGAATAATTCTTTAGCCATCCCAACTCTGTTCTAGTTACTTAATTTTCAGTTCTTGATGCATTTTGAGACTGCATAAACTTGGACAAGTCATAATCTTATTTCTGTATCATCCATAAAATGGGATGAAATAGCTGCCCTAGGAAGGCAAATTTTACTTTCTTGGGCTCCAGAATCACTGCAGATGGTGACTGCAGCTATAAAATTAAAATATGCTTGATCCTTGGAAGAAAAGTTATGACAAACTTAGACAGCATATTAAAAAGCAGAGCCATCACTTGCTGACAAAGGTCCGTATAGTCAAGGCTATGGTTTTCCAATAGTCATGATGGATGTGAGAGTTGGACTGTAAAGAAGGCTGAAATGCCAAAGAATTGATGCTTTCGAATTGTGGTGTAGGAGAAGACTCCTGAGAGTCCCTTGGGCAGCAAGGAGATCAAACCAATTAATCGTAAAGGAAATCAGTCCTGAATATTCATTGGAAGGACTGATGCTGAAGCTGAAGCTGAAGCCCCAATACTTTGACCACCTGATAGAAAGAACTGACTTATTGGAAAAGACCCTGATGCTGGGAAAGATTGAAGGCAAAGGAGAAGGAGGTGGCAGAGGATGAGATTGTTGATAGCATCACCGACTCAACAGACATGAGTTTGAACAAACTCTCTGAGATAGTGAAGGACAGGGAAGCCTGGTGTGCTGTAGTCCATGGGGTGGCAAAGAGTCAGACATGACTTAGCAGCTGAACAAGAAGACTTGTGTGTGACATTAGGGGATAAATTAATATAACTGATTTCTCAGCAGTAGAGACTACACTTACCCTTATTGAAAAGGTGGACTTTGTAGGGCAAATTAAAAGTGAAATTGGGAAAACTGTTCTCTTGTCTGTGACAGTAGAACCGATTAATTGTAAAATCTCAGACAAACCCATGAGCACTGCAGAATGAAGTGTGCCCGCCACTTATTGCTGGCGTTCCTTTCACTTGCCTCACCTTTTTGCTTATCACTTTTGTAAATTTGTTTGTCTTACCTCTCAAGTTTTCTCTAAGTCATCAAGAATCTATACCAAAATCCGAAGTTCTTAGAATTTTTCTAATTCTAGAAGAGACAGAATTTTGCGATCATCTGTGACAATTCTAGAAAGCATTCCATATTTTGTAAAAATCAAGAGCTTTTCTTCACTGAAAAGTGATGATTTATGTTTCTTAAGGATATGAGAAGATGTAGCCATAAACTTAAATTACACTCACATCAGCTTTTGGTTATTCTTTGGCATGTTCTCTATACCTAGCTGGATTCTAATATCAAAGGTAAGTGCTGCAAATTTAAAAATAATTGCTAGATCAATAAATTTGTTTATAAAATGAACCAATTTTACTCTGTTAAATTCTGTTTATCTCCTGGTGATCTTCTGGCTGGGACTCCATGCTTTCAATGCGGGAGCTCTGGGTTCAATCCTTGGCCCGGTAACTAGATCCCACATGCCACACCCAAGACTTGGTGCAGCCAAAGAAGTTAAAAAAATCTGTTTATCTGTGTTATAATGTGCTTGAAAGGGAAGTCTAATGATAGTTTATATAATTTTACAACTTCTATCAAATTGATAGTGTGCAATTACTTCCTTTTGGAGCATATATATATATATACACACATTACTATTTTAATAAGCATTTAAAATAAAAAATCCATAATTAAAAATCAGCTAAGGGGAAATATAAGTTGAGTAAGTGGGCCCAGCTTACAGTTAGTACTCAAAGTAAATAAAATCGTAAGGAAATCTGATATTGTGAACAGTTTATGAATTAGGTTAATAAAGGATACTTTCACAGTGGGTCCCCTGGTGGTCCAGTGGTTAAGAATCGCCTGCCAAGGCAGGGGACACAGGTTCTGTCTGGTCCAGGAAGATCCCACCTGCTGAGGAGCAACTGAGCCCAGGAGCCACAACGACCGAGCCCCGGTCCAGAGCCTGCGCTCTGCCCGCAAGGGAGGGGCCGCAATGCGGAGCCCACGCGCCACAGCTAGAGAGGAGATGCTTCTCGCAGCAACAAAGACCCAGCACAGCAAAAAATTAACAAGAAGTACAAAGAAAGGGAATGTCCATGAACTCAAAAGTGCCTCCAAAGTCTGTGTCACACACTGGAAGCAGGGATCACCAAGCAACAGGGCTTGTGCGGACACAGCGGAGCTTCAGGGGCGTGTCTTCATCCTTAGCGTTTGTTCTGAGAGTAGCCACTGTAATTGTGGCACTGTGTTGCAGCTCAGCATCCTCTGGAACTGATCCCCGAGCCTCTGTCTTCTGAGTACGCCTCCCGTCAGTAAGCTGCCTGTGCCCTGATTTCAAAAACCATCTCCAGTGTGGCAAAGCTTCATCCTTTGCAGGTAGATTTATCTTTTGGCAAGAGCCTGGTACTAATCAAGAGCAACCTCAAAGCCCTTTGAGGACCTATGTCTTATTTGCTGGTGACTTATCTCTTTTATTCAATATCCTTGGAATGGAGCCTGGGAAATCAGTGGCTGTCTGCATGAGCTTGTAAAAACTGTTGTTGATTTTTAAAAGTGCACAACACGAGAGTTACAAGTTCAGGTTTATTTATTTTTTAGTTGAAGCATAATTGCTTTGTAATATTGTGTTGCTTTCTGCCACATGACAGTGTGACTCAGCGTAAGTATACACGTGTCTTCTCTCTCTCAAGCCTCCCTCCCACCCCTACCCCTCCCACGCCCCTGGGTTTTCTCGGAGCTGGGGTTGAGCACCGTCGATGTACGGCAGCTTCCCACTAGCTAGCTATTTCACAAGTGCTGGTAAACGTTTCAATGCTACTCTCTCAGTTCATCCCACCCTCTCCTTCCTCGCTGTGTCCACAAGCCTATACAAGCGCAGTTTTATTTGGGGCAAAAGGAAGACTGAATCCCGGAGAGAGCATTTCAGACAGCTTGAGAAACTGCTCTGAGGAGGGAGGATATATAGAAGTCTTGCAACAAAGGACAGGTAGTTGGGAGCATCACCAGACTGCTGATGTTGAATAAGCCAGATATCCCAAGTTAAGGAATTTAGTGTTTTTCCCTGTACGGGAAGATTCCAGAGTATGGACTCACTGGAATCGTTCCTTTGTTAAGCACCTCAGCTAACTGCAGCTGGGATCCTGGATTCCACACCCTGAGTTTCCTCAGGGCGTGGCTGCAGTCTGACGGCTGCTGTGCTTGGTCACTCGGTCATGTCAGGCACTTGGCAACCCTGTGGACTGTATCCCTCAGGCCCCTCTGTCCATGGAATTCTCTAGTCCAGAACACGAGAGTGGGTGGCTGTTCCCTCCTCCAGAGGATCTTCCCCACCCAGGGATCAAACCCAGGTCTCCCACATTGCAGGCGGATTCTTTACCCTCTGAGCCACCAGGGGAGCCCAAGAACCCTGGAGTGGGGAGCCTTTCCCTTCTCTAGCGGATCTTCCCAACCCAGGGATTGAACCCAGGGCTCCTGAGTTGCAGGCGGATTCTTTATCCTCTGAGCCACCAGGGGAGCCCCTGGCAGCTGCTGGGTTACAGGTATTCTTTTCAGCCCTGCATTTCCTCAGGGCTGATCGGCTCGTGTCGAAGGGCTGGCGACTGTGGCATCCTCTGTTTGCTGATGTGGCGGGGAATGCTCTGTTCCTCACCATCACAGTGCAAAGTCATGAATCTGACTGGCTTTGGTGGACCTGTGTGACTGCACAGTGATGTGATTGGGAAGGAGAAATCTCAAATACCAGCTTCCTTATCTGCCAGCCTCTGACTTGGGACCACTCCGCATGTTAGGTTTCGTAATCTCTGGGATTTTCCCATCTGGACCACCTCGGGCTGCTGTTGTGAAGGATCGTGTGAGATGAAATGTGTTAGATGATTTGTATGGTTCATGCAATATTCCAGGAGCTCAGGAATCGGCAGTTACTGCTACTTGCTTCGAAGAGAGTCACAAACAGGAGTTACAAAATGTCCTGGGCAGGTATCCCTGCAGTAGAGAAGACGAATCAGGGGAGACTCATTGTTTTTTTAGTGAGATACAAGTGACATATACGTCAAAAGACTCATTAGTTTCAGGTGTACAGAGTAATGATTCTATAGATGTATATACTGAGAAATAATCACCACAGTAAGTTTATTTAGCATCCGTCACCATACGTAGCTACAATTTTTTCCTTGTCATGAGAACTTGAAAAACTTATTTTAAAATTTTAAGTGGAGAATAATTGCTTACCAATGCTGTGCAGGCGTCTGTGACGCGACAATGACTGTCATAAATGTATGTATGTGCCTCCCTGCTGAGCCTCCCTCCCCTTCCCCAGCCCACCCGCTAGGTCATTGCAGAGCGCTGCGCTGAGCCCCTGGGCTCTGCAGCGGGCCTCCTCCAGCTCTCTGCCTCACGCAGGGCAGTGCGCGTGCATCCGTGCCACTCTCCCTGTTCTCCGCACCCTCTCTTCCCACTGGGCCCACACATCCCAGCTCTCCTTCCTCTGCTCTGTCCACAAGCCGCTTCTTTATGTCTCCCTCCCTATTTCACAACTGAAACTCTGCACCGTTTGACTCCCTTCGCCCACTTCACCCGCCTCTGGCAACCACCAGTCTCTTCTCTGTATCTGGGAGTTCAGTTTGTTCTCAGAGAGGCAGAAGTGAGCAGTGGCGTGAAGCAAGATCTTAAATCCTGGCCCCGAGTAAGGGGCCAGGAAGTCACTGACTTCCCATCCTGGGGACAAAGTAGGCACTGCACACACACAGGCTCCTTGGGGGTCAAAAGCGAGGGGGCCCCACCCCAGCAGAGGTGATGCCCCCCACAGATGTCTGGGCTGGAGTCCCTCTTGGGACTGCATGTCAGGGAGGGTCCTAGGGCAGGGCAGGTCTGGACAAAGAAACCAAGAAAGCACCTAAGGGTAAACAAAGACTCAGAAGACCTGCCCTGTTCGAATGGCTGGGCCGCCTCCTTCCTGCAGCCCTCCCCGCGCTGGGAGGGACGCCCACACTCTTCCTCTCCGGCGCACCGCTGCCTTACTTCTGTCCTAAGGAAGCCATTTCTCTGTGTGCACCCCCACGGGGGGTTGTGCTGTGTCTCTAATAAAACACTGTACCTGCATTTACAGTTTTTCACTCTGTGAGAAATACATTTTTCACTCAGGGCAAAGAGCCAGGGAAAAATAGCTTCTAGCCTCTAGCCCTGTCTGGTCTGGGGGCTAGGAGTCCTGCTTCTCATCCAGGCTCCCCAGGTTCGATTCCAGGGCAGGGATTTAAGATCTTGCTTCACGCCACTGCTCACTTCTGCCTCTCTCAGAACAAACTAAACTCCCAGACACAGAGAACAGACTGGCGGTTGCCAGAGGTGGGTGACGTGGGTGAAGGGAGTCAAAAGCTGCAGAGTTTCAGTTGTGAAATAGGGAGGGAGATATAAAGAAGCGGCTTGTGGACGGAGCAGAGGAAGGAGAGCTGGGATGTGTGGGCCCAGTGGGAAGAGAGGGTGCGGAGAACAGGGAGAGTGGCACGGATGCACGCGCGCTACCCCGTACTCGGACAGGGCTGAGTCCTTCTCTTCTCCTGCAACGGCGGCCATCTTAAGGGGTCCACGGTAGACAGAGCTGGACTGTCTGCCCCGTTTCAGCTCTGACTTCCCTTTCAGAGAGCAAACAGTAGGTTGGCTGCATATGTCTAACCTGGAGCACACCCCGCTCCTGTTTTAGCAAATGCAAACAGGGGGCTAGTTGTAAATGTCCAGCCTGAAGCCCACCTTTTTTTTTGCCCCAAGAAATGGAAACAGGAAACCAGTTGTGAATCCCTAGCCCGGGGCCCATCTATAGCCCGCTTCAAGTGTTTTTCCTTTTTTTTAAGATTCCACCTATGAGTGAGAGCACCCAGGATTTATCCTCCTCTGTCTGGCTGATTTTACTAGATAATGCCCTCAAGGTCCATCCATCTTGTCACAAATGACAGGGTTTCCTTGTTTGTTTGTTTTTTTTTGGCTGGATAGTATTCCATTGTATATATGCATGGCTTATATATACCATATTTTCTTTACTTATTTACCCATGGGAGAGACTCATTTTTNCTAGATAATGCCCTCAAGGTCCATCCATCTTGTCACAAATGACAGGGTTTCCTTGTTTGTTTGTTTTTTTTTGGCTGGATAGTATTCCATTGTATATATGCATGGCTTATATATACCATATTTTCTTTACTTATTTACCCATGGGAGAGACTCATTTTTTATGTGTAGTTTTTGAAATAAGCTTCACTAAGTATGAGTGGAACTATTGTTCATCCGTTGTTTAGCCTTCTAGGTGACTCCTCCGATTCATTTGATTATATTCTGGAATCAGCTTGTTAAAAAAATCAGCTTCATTGTCTTCTAGCAACANTGACGTTGGTTTTCCTTTATCATCTTATGGTTCCTTAAAAGTCCTGCTGTGTGTGGAATGAGCCCAAGTATCACTGCGGTTTTGGTGATGGTGGTGCCGCGGGGTGAATGCTCTGCCCGTCTTTCCTAGCGCCTGGTCATCTGTCCTGTTGAAACGCGGGTCTCTGTATGTGGGTACCTTTCTGCAATCGCTAATAAGCAAATGTTAGGTAATTAGAATAAGAAAAAGGAGTCCAGAATGGCAGTGGCTAAAAGACAAGGAAGGGAAAAGCCTGTGAACACAGAACAAAGGAAAGTCTGAGGATCAGAGAGAGGACCTCAGGTAGAACAAACAGCCCTCCTCAGTTCAGTACAGTTCAATCGCTGTCATGTCTAACTCTTTGCGACCCCATGAATCGCAGCACACCAGGCCTCCCCGTCCATCACCAACTCCCGGAGTTCACTCAGACTCACGTCCATCGAGTCAGTGATGCCATCCAGCCATCTCATCCTCGGTCGTCCCCTTCTCCTCCTGCCCCCAATCCCTCCCAGCATCAGAGTCTTTTCTAGTGAGTCAGCTCTCGCCCAATTTACATAGGGCAGGCCCAGGGGGAGGAGAAAATGTGTAAAAAAGGGGCCCCAAATTGGGAGGGGGGCCTCTCTTCTCTTTGCACCGTTTTGGGTCGGCTTGCCCGCAAGCCTCAAGGATGTATTTTCCTTTACTTTCTGAATAAAACTGAGCTGTAACATGGAGCTGTGACACTGGTCTGTCCAAGGGCTGAAATGCTGATCCATCCAAGGGCTGTAACGCTGGCTCATCACTTCGGATTTTTGTTGCAATGAGATAGAACTGAGGAAATTACAAACTCCCCTGACATAAATATTCACGTTGTTGTTCTGAGTTTAGTGCTCTACGCTTTATAAAGTCCTTACTGATGAAATGTTGTCATGCCACAGAATTATGCACAAAAGAAGAAAAGCAACTAGGTATGGTGGGTGGAGGAAAGGAGAGAAGACCCTGGGCTTGATTAGTCGATAGGAGCTAGTTCGTTGTTTTAGGGAATTGATATGCGGTTAACTCTACCTGTAAAAAGAGTTCTAGAGGTGGGGCCAAAATTCAAGCGCTGTCAATAGAGGCAAATGTAAAAGGGAAAACATGGTCCTAGATCTTAGAGGCAGGGTGGTGCAGTGCAGCTTGCCACCAAGGCTCCCCCGATAAATAACATCCACATGCCAGACACACCCCCTTAGGCGTACCAAAGCCCT
Organism: Neotragus pygmaeus; assembly: GCA_006410875.1. NCBI lineage: Eukaryota > Metazoa > Chordata > Mammalia > Artiodactyla > Bovidae > Neotragus > Neotragus pygmaeus. The sequence continues at coordinate 1,489,661 of SJYV01030329.1, read as the reverse complement.
AAACAATTTTCTTCCACTGGAGGCATTTCTTCTACTAGAGAAAGCATTTCCGAACACAAGTATGAGCAAGAGATAGATGTTTATGCAGACAACCCTTCCTTAAATATAAAAGGAAGGGTTTCAAGTTCCATCATTTGCAAGCTTCACGTGTTGTTGCCAGTCACAGATGACTTGCGAGGGTCTTGCAGTGGATGGCAGTCACAGTTGACATTGCTGCCGTGATGCTAGACCTGTCTGTGTACTGAGAACAGTGAAGCTAAGGATTCACTCTTCTCATTGCTTAACTGTGTGATGTTGAAAAAGATCACTTAAATTCTCTGGGCTATACTTTGTGTATTTAAATTTAGAGACAGTCACCATCCTAGGCTGTTTTGCAGAATCATTGATAAAATGACTAATCAATGTATGTGAAAGCACTTGGTGAACTCCAAAACAAAGAGAGCAGAACCAGTGAGTTAACATCAAGGGGCAAATAAATCCATGCAGAGCCTCAGTTATCCTGTTTGTTCAATTTTGCCAAGTATTTGCAGGCTTTTCAGAGTACTTTATGTGTATAATATTGCCTTAGATGCATTTCTAAGTAGAATAAAATAGAAGGCTCTACAGTGTGATTCCAGACATATCTCACCTTCTTTCTTATTATATATTTTTTTTTAAAAGCTGGGAATGTGAAGATTTTAGTAACAATTGCAATAATAAATAACAATTGATTATGGTGTAAGTGTGTTGAGACCTTGCTCTAAACACATGTGTGCTTTTTATTTTTCACAAGAATTCCACGATTAATTTCCCACTTATATTTAAGGAAACCAGGGCATAAGCAGATTAAGTGAAAAATACAAGATCACACGGCACGTAGTTGGTAGAGCTGAACCTGGGCAGTCTGACTCTAGGATCCGTGCTTTTAAACTCTGCATTCCATTCCTCTTGGCAGTCCTGTTTAATCCCAAACCCATGCTCTTGGCCTCTNTAAGCAGATTAAGTGAAAAATACAAGATCACACGGCACGTAGTTGGTAGAGCTGAACCTGGGCAGTCTGACTCTAGGATCCGTGCTTTTAAACTCTGCATTCCATTCCTCTTGGCAGTCCTGTTTAATCCCAAACCCATGCTCTTGGCCTCTCATGCAGTGCCTCTCCGGAAGTCTTCCAAGTAGAGGGCTCACGAAGAGGCAAGATCTCCTGGCTGCAGAGTATGTACAGTAAGATCATCTTCATAACACAAATTTGTACACAAATGTATGTAAACAATGAAGCTGTAAATATTTAGGAATAAATACAGTAAATATCTCCATGTTCTAAGGGACAAACTTGATAGAAAAACCAGTGGTTACTTTTATGGAAGTATTAGAGAATAAAAAAATAATTATAGATCTCATTAGTTTCTAAATATGTCTTTTCATTTGTCATTCTTGTTGCAGTAGGACCCCTGGCACAAAGGAAGAGATACAAACACACGTTTCATTTGCTTCAAGAATCGAAAATCGTTGGAGTTAAGGGAAAGCACTGTGACACACGTTTCGGACTTGTATCAGGAATTCAGACAGGACTAATGTACGAGAGAAGTGTGGGAGTATAGACACTCCTTTGCCGTCGAGAATAAAGGTGTGCTCAGCAAACCGCACCAAACTTTAGTACTTAATGGAAAGAACATGAGATGCATTGGTATTTAGAGCTAGTTGTGGATACTGGACTTCATTGGCCAAAATCTCTCCCTGGGGAATGAAGGCTTTATTCCTCCCAACGCAGAGGTTGTCCACTGAGAGATGGCCACACCCCTCTTTGAGAATTGCCTCTACTGAAGAGTGCCACCCTGCCCAAGGGTGCCTGTTTCCCAGGGCAGCGCATCACCCCTAAGTCCAGGGGTACAAAGGTCTGGGTCCCTCCTGGCATGATCAGGGTGATGTCAGCCCCAGGGATCCTCCTGGGTTCAGGGTTTAGTCGTAACGGCACTGCAGCCCGACTTCTCCCCTGCCAGGCTCTCCTCCTACCCTGTGTTTCCAACAAACATCCTGCACAAAATTCCTGAACCCAGCTTGCACCACGGGGCTCTCACCAGTGTATGTGAAAGCACTTGGTAAACTCAAAGAACTGTTTAATCCCAAACCCCGACCTCAGATCTTTCTGAAGGTTCTTCAGGCAACTGCAATTAGCTTTTGATTAAAACCGTTAAACAATTTTATTGGAAGGGAAAGTTGGTGTCCTACAGATTCTGTACTATATTGTCAGAAGGTTATGCTAAGGTCAAACCAAGAGGTTGATTCAAATAAACTAGAGTTTTATAGGCTTGTGTCAACCTTCAGGTCAACTTGATCATTAAAGATGTTTTCATTGCCTGATTATGGAGAGAATGGGCTTCCCAGGTGGTGCTAGTGGTAAAGAACCCGCCTGGCAATACAGGAGGCATAAGAGATGCAGGTTTAATCCCTGGGTCAGGAAGCTCCCTTAGAGGAGGGCGTGGAAACCCACTCCAGTATTCTTGTCTGGAGAATCCCATGGACAGTGGAGCCTGGTGGTCTATACAGTCCAAAGGGTCGCAAGGAGCTGGACATGATTGAAGCGACTTAGCACAAACACATGTAAGCACAGATGAGGAGAAAATAGAAAAATGGTCAAATGATCAAAAATTGTCAAGTGATTTAATTCTAAAAAATTGAACTTGTAAAACCAGCATAAAGCATTATTACTATTTCTTTTCAGTTAATCACTCACCAAGAAACGATTGAGGATCTATTACGCTATGGGAGAGAGGGAGAGAGTACTATGAGAGGTGGATTGCTGCTCTCGTCATTATATAAGGGAGGAAATACAGGTGCCTATTGTATGATTAACAAAACATAATAATACTGGGTTGGCCAGAAAGTTCGTTCAAGTTTTTCCATAAGATCTTACGGAAAAATCTGACCAAAGTTTTTGGCCAACCCAATACAAAACAAAAAGATACAGGAATTTAGAAAAAACAAATAATGTTGAGTTGTGGTGACTGGGAAACGTTTCAAGGATTACGTAGTATTTGAATAAAGCCTAGAAGACTAAGCAGAGATGGTTGGGAAAGGATGTGGTAAGCAGAGAAAAGAATTGTTCACTCTCTGAGTCCTGTCCGACTCCTTGTGACCCCATGCACTGCAGCACGCCAGGCTCCCCTGTCCTTCACCATCTCTCAGAGTTTGCTCAAACTCATGTCCATTGAGTCAGTGATGCCATCCAACCATCTCACCCTCTGTCGTCCCCTTCTCCTCCTGTCTTCAATCTTTCCCAGCATCAGGGTCTTTTCAAATGAGAAAAGGATAGGACCAAGATATGGATGTGAAGAAATATAAGTAATACTGTAGCATAGCCTATCAACCTCCCACACCGTAGGAGAGGTAGTTTGGGGTCAGGTGATGAGAGTCTTGAATGACAGGATGAGAAGCTGGAAGTTTCTTTAGGAGCCAGTGTGTGGCTCCTGAAGGTTTCCAAGAATGGCCTTGGAAGGAAGGTGGAGTAGCCTGAGAACAAAACCCTGGAGATGAGAGAGTGAGCCAGGCAAACTTCCTGGTTCATGAGGCCTGATTTTAATATTTCTCTCCATCTACCCATCAGCCTAGCCTCCCAGCAGCTCTCCAGAATGAGAAACTTGGTTAAAGGGCTTGGTTAATAGTGAGGACATCTTTTTTTCCCATCTAGATCAGCTTTAAAAATGTAGAATTTTAATTTTATTTGGGCAGTGTCTTTAAATTGTATTCCCAGCTGAAACAACTAGCTAATAACAAAAATAATTTTCCATGAAACTATAGCTGAAGCTCAGAATTGAATTTCCCATTGTTTGTGCCCAGGTATAGTTGTTCCAGTATCTCCCTGTTGAGGGAGGAGACCTTGGACAAATATGTACATGGGAGGACCTTGGTCCACCGGTGAGTGAGCGCGAGAAGCCTCACACTCCCACCCTGGGAACTTCGCACTGGGTTTCTTTTTGAAATGACAGTGTTTTGGGTGCTCCATAAATTTACAAGTGATTCTCTAGAAGCGAGTTTCTCCCAGAAGGCTGACTTCAGAGCTGTGTCTGGCACCTTCCTTCTGTCTGTGCCGCTTCCTTCTCACTTTTCAAAGACTTTATTTAGAGCGTTTCCCAGATCTTGTCTAAGCTGACCTAGGAAAGTAGTAAAAGTGTTAATTAATATGTTTTTGATGTTGAATGTCTCCTCATTCAACTTTTTTCTTCTTTTCTAAAGCACTCTGTAATATTTCATGAGATACCAAGGTAACAATTACAGCAAGTCCCCTGCACAGGAACCTTCAAGGCAAACCTTCAAGGGCGTGAATGTGCTTTCCCTCGGCGTCCTGCGTGAGTGACGCTGCAGCTCACCCTCTTCTGTTCCTGATGACCGTCAGCCTATCATCTCCCACCCTCTCCCTCCTCCAGTCGGTGGCTCTTCTTGCCTCTTTGTGCGATGCCAGCCCTGTGTACTTTTCAAGGTACTGTACATAATATTAAAAACACCTTATTTTTTGTTTGTTTATTATACATTATTCGTGAGAAAAGTATTATAAGCCTATCACAGTACAGTACTATATAGCTGACTGTGTTAGCTGTGTGCCCAGGCTAACTTTGTTGGAGTTATAAACAAATTGGACTTGTGAATACACTCTTGTTCATATGTAGGAGACTCACTGTGTTATGTCTTTCAAAAGTTCTAGGAATTGCCACACAGCTGCTAGTGTTTGTGTTTATAAGTATCAGTGGTTAACATGTGTGTATGTGTACTAAGGCCCTTTGGTCATGTCCGACTCTTTGTGACCTTTTGGACTATATAGCCCACCAGGCTCCTCTGTCCATGGAATTCTCCAGGCAAGAATACTGGAGAGGGTTGCCATTTCCTTCTCCAGGGGATCTTCCACCTAGGAATTGAGCCGGCATCTCTTATATCTCCTGCCTTGGCTTGTGGGCTCTTTACCACTAGCANGACCTTTTGGACTATATAGCCCACCAGGCTCCTCTGTCCATGGAATTCTCCAGGCAAGAATACTGGAGAGGGTTGCCATTTCCTTCTCCAGGGGATCTTCCACCTAGGAATTGAGCCGGCATCTCTTATATCTCCTGCCTTGGCTTGTGGGTTCTTTACCACTAGCACCACTTGGGAAGTCCAGTGTTTAGCAGACTTTAAATTTATTTTGTTACAGCAAAAATTCAAGAGCAACAGTCAAGAAAACAAAATAAACATTTAAAAATAAATGAAATCACAAAGAAGCAAAAGTAAGGCAGGCTGGAAATGCCCGATCTGTTTAAACGGAGATAAGAGCCTTTCCGGGAAATGGAGTTAGGACAAAAAGCTGAAGGAGAGCTAGGATTCTGATAAGCTTGGACAAGTGGCAGACATTTCTGATAGGGACAGAAGGAGAAGGAGAAAAGTTTCCAAAAAGAGATTAGTGATAAGGGACACTTTTCAAAAAGTTAAAAACATAGCTGTTTTACAAATTTAAAATGAACACATGTCAAAAATATTACTCATCTCATTAATTCATATACTGAAGAAATCAGTTTAATGGAGTGACTGCTTCCAAGAGCATTTGAAGTTCTGGGTATCCTCAGAAATTTAATGAAGGAAAGTTAGCATATGATTTCTGGGTTAGAGACAAAACTAGGGAATGTTCCGTAAGACAGTAAACTGTTACACTGGGTTACCTTTTCTGCTAGACAAAAATCTGGGTGTCGACATATGTGTTAAAGTGTGTTAGTGGGTCAGTCATGTACTACTCTTTGAGACCCCACAGACTGTAGCCCACCAGGCTCCTCTGTCCATGGGATTCTTCAGGCAAGAATACTGGAGTGGGTTGTCATGCTCTTTTCCAGCGGGATCTTCCCAACCCAGGAATTGAGCCCAGGTCTCCCGCATTGCTGGTGGATTCTTTACCATTTGAGACACTAGTTACTTCTTTACATCTAGGTCTTTATTTAATGGTAAACAGCGGCTGAACAAAGTATATGCCTTTAAATAATCCTCGGGTTGACCTTTTAAGCAATGCCTCCAAATGACATCGAATGGATATGGTACTCAACATTTGTTCCCTGTTATTGATGAGTTTTTTTTGTTAACAGTAGGAAGGTTAGCATACTTGGATGATTTTATTTCCATCAAGTAGAGTGGCTGTAGTGAACAGCAAGAAGAAAGAAGTGAATTTGGAAATCTCTGAACAGTGGGCTAATGAATCGGGGCCTGTAGGGAACAGTGGGGAGGAATTCACTGAAGGTTTCGCTGTGGACTTGAGGAAGGGCTATTTAGAAAAATAAGTAGTCTAAGTGATGCAAGAATTATGACATCTTCTAGGACATTTGTTCAAAAATTTAGGATTAAAGTTAAATGTCAAGGACAGGAAGGAATATGTATGAGGGGCTGAGGGCAATGCCTACAGAAAATGTAGTTGAAAGGAGACATTAACAGGAGTGCGTCGTTACTCAGTTACAGAAATCAAGCATTAATCTATTGATCCTGAACTGGAGACCGATGGCTTTGAAAATGACATGCATGGTAGGAGAAGGAATTGATTTAAAGTGACAGGTAATGAGCTCAGAGAATAACTGGGATCTCATAAAACTTCATAAATCATTCAGTCTACTTGTTCCTTCCGATGGACTCTCAAGAGTCTTCTCCAGCACCACAGTTCAAAAGCATCAATTCTTTAGTTCTCTGCCTCCTTTACTGGAAAGCAAAGAGATCAAACCAGTCAATCTTAAAGAAAATCAACCCTGACTTCTCTTTGGAAGGGCTGATGCTCAAGCTGAAGCTTCAATAATTTGGCCACCTGATTTGAACAGCTGACTCATTGGAAAAGACCCTGATGCTGGGAAAGATTGAAGGCNTGTCATAGCCTATACAAATGGAGAAGGCAATGGCAATCCACTCCAGTACTCTTGCCTGGAAAATCCCATGGATGGAGGAGCATGGTAGGCTGCAGTCGATGGGGTCGCTAAGAGTCAGACACGACTGAGCGACTTCACTTTCACTTTTCACTTTCATGCATTGGAAAAGCAAATGGCAACCCACTCCAGTGTTCTTGCCTGAAGACCCCAGGGATGGGGGAGCCTCATAGGCTGCCGTCTATGGGGTCTCACAGAGTCAGACACGACTGAAGTGACTTAGCAGCAGCAGCAGCCTATACAAATAAGTCTGATTCATTTTCCATTATTATGTTAGGGAATCATTTCTTAAGTCTTTATGCCAATTTTCCAATTTTTCCATCTGTATGTATGTGTGTAATTAATCTATCAGTCATCATTCAGTCATATTACCTGCTTCCCAAAGTTGAGTTTATTTGAACAGGATTATGTGAAACTAGTTTATTTATGTATTTTCTAACCCCATGATAATACATTTCTTGAAAACACATACATTTCTATTTACCTACATCTTAGAATTGGGAGTTCCTTTCTAATTGTAAACTTTGATGAAGTTTCAAACTGACATTCCTCAAAACCACAAATTATTCTTGCATATAACTATTTAAATATTATAAATGGAATCATTTTATATTATGACCTTGAATCTCTCTTACCTACAAATTACTTTGTATAATTCAAGGCTATGGTTTTTCCAGTGGTCATGTATGATGTGAGAGTTGGACTGTGAAGAAAGCTGAGCACTGNTACACATGCCGGGGGAAGTCCAGGGATGTCTCTAGAACAGGGGAAGACCCCCCACCCTCTTCCTCTACAGGTTCACCCAGGCCTGTGTGAGCCAGTGCCCCAGTGCTGGTGGGTGAGGGTGTAGGCCTGCTGGTCTAGGTGGGGACCTTCCAGGTACATCTCCGCCCAGCCATAGTGGGGCCCAGGCCACAGGCAGAACCATCTCCTGCACTCGGCCGTGCCTGGTCTCCGCTGGTGTCCTTCAGCCCCTCCTGACAGCAGCAGGGAGACTTGGATGGGAGGTGTAAACAGTTCACGGTCGAGCTGACAGGCAAAAGGAGCAGATGGTACCTCCAGTCCACGTGGCCTGTGAGCTGACCATGGGCCAAGGCTGGGTACAATTTTACTATTGAGTTCCTGAGCAACCCCAGGATTAAAAGAACAATACATCCCTAGGGGCTCTTCCCTGGTGGCTCAGATGCTAAAGCGTCTGCCTATAATGTGGGAGACCTGGGTTCGATCCCTGGGTTGGGAAGATCTCCTGGAGAAGGGAATGGCAACCCACTCCAGTACTCTTGCCTGGNGGGGGGGGAGGACACTATTCAACCATTCAAAGTGGGCCCCTCTTAAATATGTATGTGCTGGTCCTTGTAGCAAGGCCTTATTGGTCTCTATAACCACAATGAGAAGTACATTTATTATGTCAATTTTACAGAGTGATAGAGGTTCTGAGATAGTCACTGTTGCAATTTAAGTCTGTTTTACTTCAAAGCCTGAGTTGTTTCATTATGCTGGTTGATTCCTGGGAGGCTAGAGCTGGCAGGGTCTTAGAGGCCATCTGGTACCACCCCCTCTTTTCACCTGTAGTGGGCCAAAAGATAAAAATGGTCCTATTTGTAAAAATGTGCTGTGCGTTCTACATTCCAGAGAAGCAACGGACTCCATCTATGGAGAATTGATATCCATCTATGGACCACTGTTTTACTTTTGGGAACTCTGGACTGGTCTACAGATTTTTTGTTTCTTCCCCACCATCCCCACAAATGTGGGAACAGTTGGGATCTCTTGAGGTGTATAGTGGGAGAAACTGAAGTACAGAGATGCCGTGTTTCTTGTCCATGGTTCCCCCAGCTTGTGTTCCCCAGATAACATTTATGATACAAATTCCAGGAGCAGTATTAATGAGAAAAAGAGAGAGGAGACGACGGAGGAGGAGTGGGAGGAAGGGGAGGAGAAGCGGACAGACGGAGAGGAAGAGGCGAGGAGAGATGGAGGAAGCATGAGCCCGGCCTGTCTACAAGCTTTGGCCAGAGGTTAGCTTAGCTCAATGGGCTAAAAATATATTTGTCTCTTTCCCAGAGACAAATATAAAATACATTTTTACTATTGAACTTTATTCCTATACAAGTCTTTCTCCTTGATTAGTATGAAGAACAGAGAACTGGTAATTCTTTGCATGGGATATAAGTGGAATCTGAGAAATTTTGCGCATGTAGGATGTGGAAAAATAATTTTCATCTTGCCTTTCATTGCCTATTTCCCATTGTCAATAAAAAAGATAAATGAATGCAAGACTATAAGCTGATAGCAAACCAGCGTGATTGTAGGAAGGGTCTGGGTTCTATAGCCAGATCCATCTTTGTATTTATTAGCAGTCTGAACGTGGGAAAGTCACTTAACTTCCTTGAATTTTTGTTTCATTGACATAGACATTTGAGATGATCATAACACAGTCCGCTTCAGAGAGGTGCGGATTAGGTTAAATAAGATGAAACACGTGCGTGGTGAGCACAGAACCCCGGGTGTGGCCAACTTGACGCGTGCCTGCCTCTGTCAGGTAGCTCTGGCTTCAGGCTTGCTTGTCCGGTTTTCAGTGGCTGTTACCCAGTCACTCATTCAAGAAGTGTTCGCTGAGCTTGTATTTCTGGCAGGGCACTCCTTTTGGCACTGGGTATTCAGTGGGGACAGAGACAGCCAGGGTTCCTATTTTCTCTCTCTCTCTCTTTTTCTTAGTGATACCTTTTCTTGAAAATCAGTTAACTAATTTTTGGCTGTGGTGGGTCTTTGTTGCTGCACACAGGCTTTCTCTGGTTGCAGCTGGTGGGAGTTTCTCTTCCTTGCGGTGTGGGGACTTATCTTTGTGGCGGCTTCTCTTGTTGAGGAGCCCCTGGCTCTGAAGCCTGGGCTCAGTATTTGTGGAGAACGGGCTTAGTTGCCCCAAGGCCTGTGGAATGTTCCTAGACCAGGGATTGAACTCACGTCCTCTGCATTGGCAGCTGAGTTCTTATCCACTGGACCACTAGGGAAGTTACTCTGTTTTCTTGTAAGATGCAGTCTGATAGGAAAGACAGCTAATAAGCCGCTAGAGAAACAATGGAAACTATCAGATGGAAATGAGGAATTTGCAACAAGTTAAAGGAGAAACAGGTTCTTGATGTCTTCTTTATTTTGGATGATTGGGGAAGGCATATTTGGAGAGGAGATATATGAGCAAAGATTCGAGTGTCAAGAAGGAGGTTCTGAGATGCAGACTAGGAGTTCTTGCCCTTGAGGCAAAGGAAGGAGTTCAAAAAAGGCATGAAGCTGGGGTGACCTGAGATAATCAGAATGAAGGGCAGAGAGCTGGTGGTCGAGGGGCAGAGGGAAGCCAGCAGGGCTGGAGCATCCTGGGAGAAGAGTGTGACGTGGGAGCTGGATGCAGGGGATAGTGCTGAAGACGGGAAGCAGCACCTGGATTCTGGATGTGGTTGGAGATTAACCGGGGGTCGAGAACCAAGGGTAAGGCCTAGGTTATTGACTTGAGCAACCACAAGGATACTAGTGTCATTTACAGAGAGGAGGAACCCAAGGGAGAAGCAGGGTTTGAGGACAAGTCAAGCATCATGCAATATTAAGATACTTACTTACCACTCAAGGACGCTTTTGGTCGGAGACTCATATTTTAGAGAGGATATGGATATAGATGTGGGAGTTATCGACATATCAATGGTCTTAGACTTAGGCGTTCCCTGGTGGCTCAGACGATGAAGAATCTGTTTGCAGTACAAAATACCCAGGTTTGATCCCTGGGTCGGGAAGATCCCCTGGAGAAGGGAACAGCTACCTACTCCAGCATTCCGGCCTGGAGAATTCCATGGACAGAGGAGCCTGGTGGGCTATAGTCCATGGAGTCGCAAAGAGTCGGACATGACCGAGTGCCTAACACTTTTCCCTTTAAAATCCACAGTACTGCCCAGGAGAACCTCTTCTCCAAGCTGCAGCCAGCTGGCCTCCTTTGATACCTGCTTTCTCTCCATTCTCACCTCATTGATATATCAGGACCCTCGGCCCGTGATGACTTTAAATTGTGGAAGGAGCACATTCTGTGTGGTTCAGATCCTGCCTTTTTTTTTTTTTTTTTTTGCTAACAGAATCTCCATTTTTTTTTTGTTTGCCTTGGATTCATAGGAAACTTGCACTGACTGAAATAGTCACTAATCACTTTCTAGGTGAAAGCAAGTGTAAAACATGTTACTTATCTTTCACAACAGAATAATAAAAATAAAATGTATCCCTTCATCAAAAATTATGGTTAGAGCTCATTTATTAATACTGACCTCACTTTGGAGCTACATTTAACTATCTGGGCACATATTCACCTTTGATTTGCATACAGCACTCTGAGTGATGCCACGAGCCATGCTACATGTCAATTTAAGACAAATTAGAGCCGTAAAATCTAACCTGCTGTTAGAATTTTTGTATTTATGATTTAGGCTCCATTTCGTGTGTTTTATGTTGAGTTTTATAGCAGTGCACTCATCATCAGCACCTCTGGGCACAAGTACAAAGCACCACTTAGAAAAACAACAGATTGGCAAAAGTCGGGCTCCAAGGCTAACCCCCAGCGCCCTGTCTCAGGCACAGGCGCCAGTTAAAAGATGAGTCTCCTTCCGTGAGCCCCAAGGGCCTACATCCTTGGACTCTTAATGAACCAAATCAGAAGGGAAATGATTCAGGGACTTGGAAAGCCTGAACTTCTTTGTGTTCAAAGTTAGGGTCCCTTGGGAACTAGTCTAATCTTTATAATCAATTTCACTTGTATAAAAAGGAAATAAGAGTCAGCTTGTTACTGTGGGGTAAGTATAAGAGTGAGAGTTAAATGGTGTTACATCATACAGGACACCATTCTGTCCCAAGCACTTTGTATATATTCATTCATTGAATCCCCGTCCCATTATTGTGAAGTGGGTCGTATTATCACCCTTATTTTATAGACGGGAAACCGAGGCACAGAGAAGCTGAGCGACTTGCAGGATCTCACAGCAAGTGTGCTGTGGTGGGTTGGGTGTCCCAGGAAGCGGGCTGTGGTCTGGAGATTTGCACACATGAGGTGTCAGGGTGCGCTCCCGGGATCGTTCCCTGGGGGCAGAGAAGGAAGCAGGCCGGGCCGAAGTCGGGGTACGATGCAGTCCCAGCAGAGGCTTTAGTGAACCCCATGGGGAGTGCCGGGGCAGGTCTGGCCCTGCAGTTTTCCAGAGCTGGGATGAGCGGGGGTGGGGAGGAGCAGGGCTTGCTTTTCTATTACGCAAATTGTCCCTGGAAAAGGGTTGTGACCTTGGGTGAGGCCACTCTCTTCTGTAGGCAGCTGTTGTTGGCACCACTCCCTAGAGCCGGGGGATTAAATTAGTTAGTTCTAACGGGGGATGTGGCTGGCACGTCACAGAATCCACAGGTGGAGCTGAGATTCAGAGCTTCAGGTTCTTAACCACTACAGATCTTCTTTGACTTATGATGGGGTTATGTTCCAATAAACTCATAGTTGAAAATATCAACTCAAATACATTTAATACCCTGACCTACATCACAGCTCAGCCTTTTGTTCTTTAGTCACTCTGTCACGTCTGACTCTTTTGCGACCCCATGGAGTGTGGTTCTCCAGGCTCCTCTGTCCATGGGATTTCCTGGGCGAGAATATTGGAGTGGGTTGCCATTTCCTTTTCCTGCATTTTCCTCTTCCTGTCCCCTCCTTAATCGGCAGGTGGAATCTCTACCACCGGCGAAGCCACAACTCAGACTAGCCCACGTTGAAATGCTCAGAGCACTAACATTAGCCTACAGATGGGCAAAATCATCTAACACAAAGCCTATTTTATAATAAAGTGCTGAATGTCTCCTGTAATTTATTCAGTACTGAAAGTGAAAACCAGAAAGGGTGTAAGTCATTTGCCCTCACGATCACCTGGCTGACGAGGCGCTGTGGCTGCTGCCGCTGCCCAGCATCACACGGGAATACCACGCCACATGTCATTAGCCCAGGAGAAAGGACAAAATTCAAAGTACGGCTTCTGCTGAGTGTGTATTGCTCATCGTAAGTCAACCTGTTGTGAGTCAGGGACTGTCTGTCTACTGAATTGTATGCAGTATACTTAGTGCGTTCACAGTATGTAAGTAAGACTGGGTAGTGCTGATATCCCTGGTTGGATGGTTAGGAATACTTCTAGAAAGAGACTAAAAATAAGATCAGACCAAATGATCTTTCAATAGACATGAATTTGTGCAGACTCTGGGAGGGATTAGAGGACAGAGGAGCCTGGTGTGCTGCAGTCCATGGTGTCTCCAAGGATAGGACACAACTTGGCAATGGAATAACAACAGCAACATTTTTTTCACTTAGAGAACTGAGCCAGGAAGCTTGGTTATTAAGTATTCGTTGAAGTTCTTCAGGATGTATGCCACAGAACTGGACGCAGGCTGACTTAGACAGAAACCACAACTACAACAACATCAAAGGCAAGATAAAGGGGAGCTCTCCTGGAGTCAAGAGGACCTGAGCGGCAAGGCCCTGGGAGAAGCAGGGCTGCAGTGGGGCTCAGGCAGCTGGACCAGGCTGTGCCCCGGGCCCTGCCTCTCGCTGCACAGGTTCCCTTCTCATAACGGGGAGCGAAGCGTCAGAAAACGAGGGGCTGTTCTCAAGTTTTCTTACTGTCCCAAATTCTGGAGGAGACCTGTTGTCTCAGCTTGCCTTGGCAGCTACTCCTGGAGTCAGCTGTTGCAGTGAACCTCTATTAAGATAGTGGCTCTGGATTTTATTATGCCGATGGCAGAGAGTTCCTAAGAAAGAGATGTTGAGTAGATAACTCCAAAATCATAGGGATGTTCAGCATAATGTGTATGAAACACTACTTTTATACTTTAACTTTTTAAGTTGAAGTATAATTTATTTGCACTGCTGTGTTAATTTCTGCTGTATATAGCAAAGTGATTCAGTTATACACACACACACATCTTTGTCTCTATATATACATATACATTCTTTTTCATAATGGTTTCTTACAGGCTACTGAGAATATTTCCCTGTGCTCTGCAGTAGGACCTTGTGGTTTATCTGTTCTTTACATGCTAGTTTGCTAATCCCCAAATCCCACTCCATCCCTTCCCCACCTGCCCTTCCCTGTGGCGAGTCTGTGAGGAAAGGAATATCTGGGAGTCTGTTTCTGTTTCATAGAGAAGCTCATTTGTGTCATCGTTTAGATTCCACATGTAAACAGTACCGTATATTCGTCTCTCTCTTATGTCACTGGGTATCATGATCTCTAGGTCCATCCACGTGGTTGCAAATGGCACGATTAAATTGCCCTTTTTTCTGGCTGAGTAGTATTCCATGGTATATATGTGTACCACATCTTCTTATCCATTCATCTGTTGATGGACGCTTAGGTTGAAACACTACTTATAAATAACCTCCGGGAGCGGAGACACCTGTGCTCTTCCAGCTCCCCTGCAGAGACGGGGAGCCAGGCAGAAGACGGCGCCTGGCTCCTCGCCTGCTCTGCACTGGTCTGTGCCCGGCCGGGTGCCGCCCCTGTGCCTGGCTGTCTCTGCGCGTCAGCGGACATCACGCAGAAGCATGCATGCCTCCTTCACTGTCTTCTGTGGCAGAAAAGCAAAATAAGCAAGTTCTGCATCCTTTGGGGTTTAACGCAGTCAGCAGCTGGCACCACAGATAAGAGTTGTTTAAAGTGTCAGGAGGAGTAATGAAGCGTCTTTGGCATCTTCCTACCAGGGCCTGACATTCTTGTGTATTTCAAGCATGGAAGGGTAACAGTTTCTTCTCCTGGACAATTGCCCACTCAACAGATAAATGGTGTGTGAAGGAAAAGAGAAAATCTTTTGTGTTCTTAGTATGTGCTAGCAGTTTTACATACACGTGGAATAACCTTCTGGGCGTAGGATCAGCTTAATACAGCCCAGGGTGCAGCTCACGCAGCCTTGCCCTGGAGCTCAGCACCAGCGCTGATGTGCACGCATCTCTCCCAGCCTCTGCGTCCCTCATGGTCTTTGGTCCAGCCTTCATGGGCGTGTTTGGGAGGTACCCCTGTTGTGTTCACCCTGAAGTTCTCTCAGTCTGGTTTAGTGTTTTGGGTTTGCTGGCTGCTTCAATTAACTCCTCCAGGTGAAATATGAGCATTCATATGACTGATGTATTTAAGTGTTTTAAAAGCACTTTTCTGCTCTCTCTTATCTCGTGTTCCATAAAACTCTGTGTCAGGGCCTGAGGCACGGCTGGTGGAACGGCCCAGCGTTAAGCATAAACCAGAGAGTTAATGTCATGAACTGTTAGTGGTTTTTTTGGTTTATCTATTTATTTTGTCTCTAGCTGCAACTCCTACCAATACAGAGTGTTTTTCAGTCCTCCGTGAAGAGCACCCCTGCCAGGTACACTTCTGCTTTACCCTCCACTCTCCTCTCCCCGAGAGAGTCATACCCCTTCTGCAGCCGCCTGTGGGCCAGTCTGATTCACTGGAGAACTTTCCCTTTTCCTGCTTAGCATTGTTCCGATGTTTACATCAGAGGAAACTGAGGTTCAAAAGAAGCCAGCAGATTGCCCACTGTTGCACAACTTGTGAGTAACAGAGCAAAGATTTGATCAGAAATACATTAATCCAAAGACTCTTATTTTTCACTATAAACGTAGCATATCAAAAAACTGGAAAAACACCTGCAAAGTTCCTTAAAACGTACATTCTTGAAATATCTGAAAAATGAAAAAAATCACCCATTTTTTTTTCTGTCATCAGAAACAAGGATAGTAACTGTTTTCATTTATTTTCTTTTTGTAGATTCTTGTTTGTTTATTTCAGAGCTCCATCCTGGCATTTCCTGTGTCTCCAGATGAGGGAAGGGTTGGCTGTGGATTGTTACCCCTGATGGCTGGCATGCTGATGCTTTCTGAAGCTCTGGAAAATCTTCACCTCCAGAGTTTGAATTCTGGATTTCTTGTGGCAGGTTTCTTAGGGCCGTTGCAGAGCACGGACACTCTGGAGGACACTTGGAGCACATTTCCTAGGTGTTTATTACAGACGTGTCTCTCAGTGGTTCCTAAATGTTTTGTGCAGTATAATGGCCTGGGAGGCCTTAAGCATGTATGCTCCAGCATTTTCTAGAACCCACTGAATCAGAGGCTCCAGGAATTACTTGAGGCCATTTGTACTTCACAAAAGCTCTCTCAGTGATTCTCTAAAGTTTCTGTTATTCTTTAGAACCATTGGTATATTTGTCTTTAACAACTGCTTTTTTTCCCAAGAGGCACTCGGTAGGCCATTGGCAATTTGAGTGTGTTAGTTGTGATCTTAGCATTGCTGTTGGCGGGGTCTGGATGGGAAGTTGTCTTAAGAGGAGATACTGTTCTCATCTTCCCTCTATTCCTTGTTCTCTGTGGCACTTTCATATCTAACGAGATGTCAGGTGTTTCCTTTGGCAAGAGCTCCCTTCTGTGGAAGGGTCTGGTTTGTAGAACTTGGGCATCGAGAGAAGTGTCAAAAGAGAAAACGGAAATAGCTGCTGTGTTTCTAGAAACCAGTAATTATTTCTCTGGTCCTCCAGGGTTTGTGCAGAAATGAGCAGATCCATCCTGGTGATATGGCGGAATCAGGGCAGCACAAGAAAAGAGGCCAGATTAGAGCACATCACAGAACTCTGGGCTATGCTTGCACGTGTGCTCGCATGTTTGTGGGCCTTCTGGAGGAAAGCGATGCGTAGAAAAGCTGCATTGAGAACCACGGAGGCGACATTCGTGCCTGTTGCCGAGCGGGTGGAAGCAAGACAACACAGAGCCTCAGCACTTGTGTTAGGATTTTGGTGTTATTTTAAGATCACTGGGGAGACGTAGAAGGGATTTAGCAATGAAATTGATAAGAAAGATCATTTTGCCTGCTCTGATGAAGATATGTTGGGGAAGAGTCTGAATCGAAGGGAGGGAGACCATTCGGAGGCTGATGCAATGGCCTGGGCCAGCATGGAGGCAGCGGAGATAGAGAGAAATGTTCAGAGCAAAGAAACATTTTTTTTTCCTTCTGTGACAACACTGCAAAGTATGTGGGATCTTAGTTCCCTGACCAGAGAGCGAACCTTGCCCCCTGCAGGGGCAGTGCAGTCTTAAACCACTAGACCTCCAAGGGAAATCCCAGGAGCAGAGAAGCATTTGATAAATAAGATCTATAAGACTTACTGATTCATTGAGTGTTGGAGTTGAGGAAGGGAAGAGAGGGTGGAGTTTTGGATGAGATGTCGGTGTTTGGCTTGGACACCTAGAATGCCATTCTTTAGTTTAGAAAACCTGGGAGGGAGAGGGGTTTGAGGTGGAGGCTAGAAGGCCATCCGTTTGGGACATGGCAAGTTTGAGAAATCTGTGAGATCGGCAGGGCAGAGGTTCAGGTGGGCACTTGGGGACCGGGGCCTGATGCTCTGGAGGGAGGTTTGGGTACACAGCGCTTTGCGGAAGAGTTGGATCTGCCTGGTGGAGCCTGTGTGGATGGAGAAGTTAGAGGATCTGTGTTAAAGCCCTGGCCATTAACACTGGATGCGAAGCTCAAAGAGGAGAGCTTCCCAAGGCAAAGGCAACAGAGACAGTGAGAAAATCAGGGGACCACTGTGTGGAGAGACGGGAAGGGAAGCTCCAAGATGGAAAGGCAGTCGTGTCCTGGGGGAAGAGTTCCTGTGATGGGCGTGGAATTGGGGACAGGCATCAGGCTGTGAGCCGAGGACTGATGAGGAGGAAGAAGAAGGGACCTGGGAGCCGGGAAGGAGAAAACCGATGGGAGGGCCTCTCGGGATCTCAGTTTCTCCCCGTCATTAAAGAAAAAAGTGATTATCTAAGGTTTCTAACAACTCTCATGCTCTGTGATCAAATGTTTTAAGCCACACTTAAGCAGGTATGAAACTGCCGGGCCCTTTCAGGTCAGCATATGTATCTGATAGAGGACAAAACGACCCATCTCAAGATTCAGTTTTATGGAAACGATACTGGATGTTTTGCAGTAAAGCAGACGGTCTTGCGACTTTCCTGCTGGACGTCCCACATTGCTTCCCCTGTGCATCATATCGAGCTTCAGTGTAACCCTCTGCAATGTCTTGAAGTCGACAGTTTCATGAGTGGAAAAATGGAATCAGGTGTGCCTTAAGTCTTCTTCAACTTTTGTGGAAGTGAATCCAGACTGGAACTATGAAACCACTTTTAAATACAGTTCTGGTAGAAACTTGTGGTTTATAGCATTAAACCACTTGAGTTTACTTCTCAGAGGTAATTTCATCCTTTTCTCGGTCTGGAGTTGCTCAACTAGGGAACTCAGTGCTTTTTCAAAATGACATTTTTCCTTCTATCCTCAAATGATGAAGAAGAAAAATGACTTTTCTTTCTTTGGGTAATCAGGAGTCATCTCATTTAAAGCTGGTTTTGGACGTGCTATTTCAGCACCACTTTTTTGTTTGCTTTGGTACACGCGATATTTGGACAGACATCTTCAAGCGTTCTGTGTGGTCTGTGTCTTCCAGTTAATCTGAGAACTGACTGGCATAAAACTGGGGTGTGTGCAGTATTTTGGGGTGAGCAATAAAATATTGGGGCATCACTTTCTGTTGTTCCTGGCCTTGTCCACCGAGAGTAGAATGAGCCACTTGTACATGAATCAGCCCTGCCCTGGTGGTTGAATAACCCTGTATTACACAGTTAGTAACATGTTGCCATGCAGGCTACCGTGAAGCCTTAGACATTGACATCTGACGTCATTACAGCTAGGACATTTCCGTTCCCACCCGGCCTTCCCAGGTGGCAGTAGCGGTAAGGAACCTGGGTGCCGGTGCAGGAGGTGAAAGAGATGCAGGTTTGATCCTTGGGGTGGGGAGATCCCCAGGAGGAGAGCAGGACAAGCCACCCCAGCATTCCTGCCTGGAGCGTCCGATGGACAGAGGAACCTGGTGGGCACAGTCCGTGGGGTCGCAGAGCACTGGACACAGCTGCGTGACTTGGCGCGCGCGCTGCCGCCTACGCACGCGAAGACCTGCTTCCAGAGAGCCCCGAGCACTAACATTTATTTTTTTTTCCACTGAGAAGATGTAAGAACAGAGTAATAAAAGATGAATTTTGTGACAGCGGTTTATAACAGAGGCTCCTTTAGGTCCTTTCTTGAAAGGAAGTGGAGGGTGTGGTAGGAAGGGCCACATGGCTGGTGAACGTCCAGGGTATTTAACCGGCTCCTGGGACGTGTGACAGAGAGCATCTGCTGCTGGTACTGCTCTGAGTCTCCATTCATGGTGGCTTCCAGGATGTTTTAATAAACCTGACCGTTTGATTCTCCTAGATAGAGATAGATGGGCCTATTTTCATGCTCATCATTTGTGAAAGCAGCGCCAACCCACGCTGGGAAGACTACACACTCCCCAAATCCACCAGGGAGGACAGGTGTCCACTCTGGGAGCAGAAACTTTCGACTTGGGCCCATTGTATTCAGGCTTTGAATATAGACCCAACTGAAATAGGAACTGAAATTTGGAAACCTGGAAGCAAGCTCTAAAATTATGATTTTCTTGGAAAAACAAAACAAAGGGGATATGGATTTGTGCCCCCCCCGCCAAAGTATGTGGTCAGAATTGGCCCAGAGTTTTGAATTTTGTAATGGAATACATTCTTTGGAGGTAATTCTGTGAAAAAGAAAAATAATCCTGGGGACACCCTTGCCCATTTCTTGGAACCCTCTTGATGTGAGAGTCAGCCAGGTTGACAGGTCGGGTTGGGGAGAGGCTGTCCCGGGAGGGCAGGCATGTGGTAACTTGGGTTCAGCGGCTGGGGCCGCAGTGGTGTTAACAGGAGCTGGCGGTCCGCTCTAAATTGGGAGCGAACCCACGCGAGCCTGGCCTTATCTCAGGCTGCCTGAGTTCCTTGGGTCGAGGGATAGAGACGAAATCTTTTGAATTGAAGACCCGCTTTCCCCGCCTCCTGCCATCCATCTTCCTGACTGGCCTCCCATCCCGCGTGCCCTCTCTCTGCCTGGCAGGCGTTAAGCCCAGACGTCTTTTCATCTGGAGACCTTTCCCGGAATCCTCCCACCCTTATTTCCTTGCCCTGCAGAGCCTGGTCCCGTCATCTGCGTTAGGTGACTTTAACTGTTAAATGCTTGTTGCGCTATATGGTGACTGTTGGGGTAGGTGTCTGTCCCCACTGTGATTTGACTATTGCGGAAAAGAGTGATGTGGTCCGTGTAGCTTACAGCACCCACCACAGTGCCTGGACGGTCTCAAGAGGAACTGAATGAAGGAAGGGGGTTTGGGGAAACTGCATTCTATCCAAAGTCATATTAGTGGAGCTTATCCCTTTTCCCTGGTAGCTGAGACGGTAAAGAATCTTGTCTGCAATGCAGAAGACCCGAGTTCAATCCCTGGGTTGGGAAGATCCCCTGGAGAAGGAAGTGGCAACCCACTCCAGTATTCTTGCCTGGGAAATCCCATGGACAGAGGAGCCTGGTGGGCTACAGTCCATGGGATCACAAAGAGCTGGACCTGACTAAGTGTTTCACTTCAGGTCATCCCTTTTCTGCTTCCAAAGTGGCAGAGAAGGTGGTCTCTGATCGTCATTATAAAAATTCGGTGTGTTGATTTATGTCACCACTTTAGGTGGCTTGAAAAGCACCATGGCCCTTGAGTCAGCATTTTTGTGATTTCCTTTTTTAAAAATAAATATTTATGTACTTGGTGCACAGGGCCTTAGTTGCAGCATGGTGGACCTTCTTAACCACAGCATGTGGGATCCAGTTCTCTGACCAGGGATTGAACCTGGGCCCCTGCATTGGGAGATGGGGTCTTAGCCCCTGGTTCCCCAGGAAGTTCCATTTTCATGTTTTCTAATGAACGCTTTGGTCTTCACATGCCTCTGTAAATATCCCACTGCTCCAGGCGGGGGTGGTGTGCAACTGCTCAGCCTTACTGATATACGTTCATGACCTGTATGGGTCAGGATGGAGGCAGGGGTGTGGATTAGGACTGAGCACAGAGCCACAAGGTTGAGAGTGAAGTTGACCAGCTTGGGATGGGAGGCCTGGGTGGTCTTGGAGCTGGAATGATGTCACCTACAGTAAAATGGAGGTGTTGACGCAGGAAATGCACCTTTCTTCTCTTACAGCTTTCCCTGGCACTGACCCTAGTAAATTCATCCAAAGGGTGAAAGGTTAAGGGTCATCGGGGGGCAGATTTAAAGGCTGTGCCTGGTAGGCAGTTTGCTGAGTGAGTTTGCCGGAGTGAACGTTGCTTTCTGTCCTCTGCACTGGATGGAGAACCACCATGTGGCCACAGGATCTCTCCCAGTGTGTTCAGTCAATCCAGACGGAGGAAATGCGTTTTATTTTGGCCTAGAGAGGAATATAGGTTCTTACGGCCCGACCATGCCATGTGCATGCCATTGTTTACTCCAGGAAATATTTTATGGCTGTGGCCAAGAAGCAACACCCCTTATAAGCTAGTGAACCCTTAAAAAAGGGTTATAGCCCGTTGATCGTGTATTCAAGCTTCATGTGTATCATTGCTAAAGATGAAAAATTCCTAGTACACAAATAACTCGTTAGGTAACAATGAACTGTAAATAATGCCAGTGAGAATTCCTTTAAAAATTAGCCTTAAAAATTAACCTTCCCTTAAAAATTACTTCCGATAGACTGAGTAAAACTGAACCTCAGCTGGCAAGTTTGCAGTGCTTGAGATGTGTCCACTTGGAGGAGCTGTTGATAGTTTTTTCACAAAGTGGGAGCTTGTATACACCTGTGGTGGATTCATGTCGATGTATGGCAAAACCAATACAGTACTGTAAAGTAGAATAAAGTAAAAAAAAAAAAAATTTAATTAAAAATAAATAAATATTAAAAAAACCCTATTTTTTCATGGAGTATGTATGTCTCCTCTGTTTTGGATTTCCTTCCCATCAGGCCACCACAGAGCACTGATTAGAGTTCCTTGTGCTGCACAGGAGGGTCTCACTAGTCACCCATTTAATTGACATAGTGTCAGTGGTACATATGCCAACCTCCCCATCCATCCAACCCCCTCTCCCTGCCTTGGTATACACACATCCGCTCTCTATACCTTTGTCTCTATTTCTGCTTTGCAAGCAAGTCCATCTACATTGTTTTTCTAGATTCCACATATAAATGATACTATGTGATATTTGTTTTTCTCATTCTGACTTACTTCACTATGTACGACAATCTCTGTCTATCCATGACTAGGCAAGTTTCTAGACACTACCTGGTTTTGATGTGAACAGTACAGAGTTATGTCAGGCATGGCTAAGACTACCTGACACAGAACATACTGTCCATGTTCTCTTCAACTCTTTGTCCAAGAGATTTTCTTCGACCCTTCTATATTCTTCTGGCTTGCCTAAGAATTAAATAGACCTGAGACAGATTAACAGGAGAAAATCACACAAACGTTTAATAGCATGTAACCCTGGGAGTACATGTATAGAAGAATTTTGCGATAAAGATCTTTATGACCCAGATAACCATGATGGTATCATCGTACACCTAGGGCCAGGCATCCTGGAATGCAAAGTCAAGTGGGCCTTAGGAAGCATCACTATGAACAAAGCTAGTGGAGGTGATAGAATTTCAGCTAAATTGTTTCATATCCTAAAAGATGAGCTATGAAAGTGCTGCACTCAATATGCCAGCAAATTTGGAAAACTCAACAGTGGCTTGAAAAGGTCTATTTTCATTCCACTCCCCAAAAAGGCAATGCCAAAGAATGCCAAAACTACTGCACAGTTGCACTCATTTCACATGCTAGCAAAGTAATGTTCAAAATCCTTCAAGCTATGCTTCAACAGTATGTGAACTGAGAAGTTCCAGATGTACAAGCTAGATTTAGAAAAGGCAGAGGAATCAAAGATCAAATTTCCAACATCCACTGGATGATAGAAAAGGCTAGAGAATTCCAGAAAAATACATACTTCTGCTTCATTGACTATGCTAATTTCTTTGTGTGGATCACAACAAACTGGAAAATTCTTAAAGAGATGGGAATAGCAGACACCTTCTTTGCCTCCTGAGAAACCTGTATGCAGGTCTAGAAGCAACAGTTAGAGCTGGACATGGAACAGTGAACTGGTTCCGAATCGGGAAAGGAGTACATCAAGGCTGTATACTGTCACCCTGCTTATCACTTCTATGCAGAGTGCATCATGTGAAATTCTGGGCTGGATGAAGTGCAAGCTGGAATCAAGATTGCTGGGAGAAATATCAATAACCTCAGTTATGCAGATGATACCACCCTTATGGCAAGAAGTGAAGAGAAACTAAAGAACCTCTTGATGAAGGTGAAAGAGGACAGTGAAAAGGCTGGCTTAAAATTCAACATTCACAAAATGAAGATCATGGCTTCCAGTCCCATCACTTCATGGCAAGTGGATGAGTAAAGAATGGAAACAGGGACAGACTTTATTTTTGGGCTCCAAAGTCACTGTGGACAGTAACTGCAGCGATGAAGCTAAAAGACGCTTGCTCCTTGGAAGGAAAGCAGTGACAAACCTAGACAGTGTATTAAAAAGCAGAGACATCACTTTGCCAATGAAGGTCCATCTAGTCAGAGGTATGGCTTTTCCAGTGGTCATGTATGTGTGTAAGAGCTGGACAGTAAAAAAGGCTGAACACTGAAGAACTGATGCCTTTGAACTGTGGTGTTAGAGAAAACTCTCGAGAGTCCCTTGGACAGCATGAGATCAAACCAGGCAATCCTGAAGGAAATCAACCCTGGATATTCATTGGAAGGACTGATGCTGAAGCTGAAGCTCCATTTGATGTGAAGAAACTACTCCTTGGAAAAGATCCTGATGATGGGAAAGATTGAAGACAGGAGAAGAGGATGACTGACAGAGGATGAGATGGTTGGATGGCACCACCAACTCAATGGACACGAGTTTGAGCAAACTCTGGGAGATAGTGAAGGACAGGGAAGCCTGGCATGCTGCAGTCCATGGGGTCGCAGAGTCAGACACGGCTGAGCAACGGAAGAACAGCAAGCCCTGAGAGACGCCCAGTAAAATCGAACACCCTCCCCTTATACAGCACCTTTAAAACCGAAGGGAATGTTGTGGGTGTGGGTTTGGGACTTCAAAGGGGAGAAGGTAGTTCACATGGAGATGGAAGTCCAAAGATCTGGACCAGTGGAGTCAATGGGACCCAGAGCAGAATTTTAGCAGACTTCGCTGGATTCCTCCCTGTCTACACATCTGATTCATATTGTAGTTGCCTACGGTGATGCTTCCTGGAGCAGATCCTCTGTCTACACTCTTCAGGCAGCTGAGGGGAAGGTCAGGGTTTCTTCCTGAGTCTTTTGGGCCTTGATTATTTTCAGCTTGAAATATTTCTCATGCCAAACAGACATTTTCGGGTAGCAAATTTTGTTCCCCTAAAATAGTATGGAGGGTTTTACTTACAAAAAGTATGGCATATTTATTTGTGAAATCCTGAGATATTATTTCTTATTGTGATTTTAAGCCCACCTATTCTAGGCAGACATTTGTAATCATTTTACTCCTAATTCTAGTCGTTTGCTGTGTTCTTTCCCTGACTCATTTCCTTCTCCCTTTCTTCTCTCATCACTTGTGTATCTGAATCCTATGCTGGGAATTGAGTGTAAATAAATATTTAAGGTCAGGGACATAATCTAATAAGACAAGTTGTTTGTAAAAGATCAGCATTGTAAGCAGAACAAAATTAAGTTTATGTTCAGCTGTTGTCCATGAAATTGGAGGGTAATAGACAGGAATTTGTTTGAGTAGACAGTTTATTTTACATGAAATAAATGGCAAATTAAAAAATACAATGCAATTTGTTTTTTTAAGTTCTACACACACACTTTGCAGAATTGCTGTAGTATAAAGAATAATGTCTTTGGCTTCAGCCAGATCTAGGCTTGACAAGATCTAGTTCATGACTCTGCTACTTGCTACCTGTGTGGCCTTGGTTAGATTAACTGATGTGTCTGAGCGTCCAATTCCCATCTCCAGCACTGTTTACATTGTCGGGGTGTGGGGATTCAGTCAGCTACTGTACACAAGGAACTCTGGCATACCAAGGATATAGATAAGGAATTTTGTGTGTCATTGCCTTTACAGATGAGATTTCTTCCTGCTCTGCTTATTCTAGACAGATGGACTTTCATAAGAAAGCACTGTAGGAATGTAGGCCCAGAATGAATTTGGGCAAGCAATTCTTTTGAGCAAGACGGACGTGGGCTGAGTCTGCTGATTTAAAACACAGACAGACAGACAGACACACACACAGACACACTCAGACACACACATACACACGGCATTAAAGCTGAGAGTAAACTTTATTCAGTGTCTTGCTGACGAGTATGGCCCAGGAGACAAACTCTCAGGGAGCTCTGAGAAAATGTTTCCAAGAAGTAAGGGGGGAGGTTAGTAAATATGTGATTTTGACTAAGGGGGTACGTGCAGCCAAGCACACATCTCAGTAGAAGGTTGCTGCTCGTCACAAGGAACCAATGTCTTAATGGCTTTAATGCTTTCTAAGTATGGGAACATGCAGGTATTCAGGTTCATAGAAGATTTCTCCGAAAATGACTGCAGGCCTGTCCTGCCAGTTTTCCCAGAGCACCGAGTGCCTCTTTCCTGATCTCCACCCTGGTGTCTGCGTGTGTTGAAGGTCAGGGACTGCGGTGGTTCCCGACTCAGTCCTTGTAGAGCTGAGTGGTGAGAGGCCTTCTCCAGTTGGCCAGCCTCAGCATTGACCCTTGCTGGCAGGGTGTCCCTGTGTGTGTGGCACTCCCTGAACCTAAGGTGTCTTGCGATGCCTGGAGTTTTAAGGTAAGGGTGCTGTTGTGGAGGGAGGGGCGTTCAGGCTGGGTCCAGTTTGCCCGACCTTGCTCGTTCGAACTGTGCTGAGCTCTGAGCAAGGTCTGGGAGGTGGTGCAGGACAGGGAGCCCTGGCGTGCTGCAGCCCATGGGGTGGAAAAGAGTCGGACATGATGACAGAGCTGCCTTGAGCATCATGTTTGATGGATGATCACCAAGGCCCTGCAGGCCATTGTGGAAGGACAGTGCACACTGAGCTGTTCCCGTCACAGACAAGACCACTTGAGGGACTCACTCCCAGGGCCACACACTGCCTGCTGCCGGGCTGGGCTGGTGCTTCGGTGTTGGGGAAGCAGTGTCTACGCCGGCAGAGGCTAGCACTCTTGTAACGCGGATTCCGCTTTTGCCCCTGAAGCATGGCCACACCCCCCTCTCGTTGGGAGCTGCCCCTCCGGTGCCCCCCCACCTCCCAAGCTACCCTCAGCTCCTCTCCCCTGCATCTGTTTCCCCTTTCCTTCCAACCTCTTGTTTGTGGCCTGACCTCTAGGCCTGCTGACTGCAGCTCTCATCACTGTGGATTCTCAAACGGTTCTTCTCTCAGGAAGCCTGACTCTGGAAAAGAAGATGCTTTGGTTTTAAGACTGCTGACTCTGTTATTGATTTTTAAGTTGATTTGGGAGTTAAAGACCTGAGTATAAGTCTTTCTTTCCTCTTTGACTTGTGCTAAGCAATTCTAATCTTCCTGAGGACAAGTGAAGCCTCCGAAGGCAGGAAAGAACCGGGGAGACCGTGGGGGCAGTAAGGAAGCCTTCATGTTTTATTTCACAGCATCTGTTCTAATACAGAACACATTCTGCTTCAATGCAACTGTTGTTCAGTTGCTATGTTGTGTCCGACTCTTTGCTACCCCCAAGGACTTCAGTGTGTCAGACTTCCCTGTCCTTCACCATCTCCCAGAACTTGCTCAAACTTGCTCAAACTCCCAGTCCATCGAGTCGGTGATGCCATCCAACCATCTCATCCTCTGTCATCCCCTTCTCCTCCTGCCTTCAATCTTTTCCAGTGTCTTTTCTAATGAGTCAGTTCTTTGCATCAGGTGGCCAAAGTATTGGACCTTCAGCATCCATCCATCCAATGAATATTCCGGACTGATTTCCTTTAGGATGGATTGATTGGATCTCCTTGTAGTCCAAGGGACTCTCAAGAGTCTTCTCCAGCAACACAGTTCAAAAATTTCATTGTTTGGTGCTCAGACTTCATTATGCTCCAGCTCTCACATCCGTACCTGACTACTGGAAAAACCGTAGCTTTGACTACACAGACTTTGGTTGGCAAAGTGACGCCTCTGCTTTTTAATATGCTGTCTAGGTTTGTCATAGCTTTCANAGATGGCTTCCATGTCTTGGTTATTGTAAATAGGGCTGCCGTGAACACTGGGGTGTCTGTATCATTTCCAAGTATGGTTTTCTGCAGATACATACCCAGAAATGGGATTTGGTAGTTCTGTTTGGTAGTTCTAGATCATATGGTGGCTGTGTTTTTAGTCTTTTAAGGACCTCCGTACTGTTCTCCATAGTGGCTATACCAATTTACATTCCCACCAGCAGTGTAGAAGGGTTCCCTTTTGAGTGAGTGGTATTTAACCACTTATTTTAAATCTCTTATATTGAACTTGTATTATTAAACTTTATTTTTTGGAAATTTTTGAACATATGTAAAGCTAGAGAATAGTGTAGAGACTCTAGCTTCAACAGATCTCAACCTCTGCCCAGTCTTGTTCCATCTGTAACCCTTCCCATTCCTCACCACCACCGTCCCATACAGTTTTTAAAAGAAAAGATTATGTCATGTGATCTGTACCTTTTTTTTCAACATTTATCACAGATTGTTTCTTTAAAGTACCCTTTTGAAGAAATGTAATCAGAATACCCTATCACACCAAAGACAAATGTAGAAAGAGTGTTCACATCTCTCTGATTTTGTTTTGTTTTAACCAGGATCCATGCATGATCTACACAAAACTTCTAGTTGATATGTACTTTACATCTCTTTTAATATCTAAATTTACTCCTCTTTTAATTCTTTGAAGTTTATGTTCGACTGGATCAGTCTGTGACTATTTTAGCAAGATCCCTTTGAGAAATACTAGTCTGTAGTTTTCTTTTTATGTAATATTTTCCCTTGGGTTTGTATCAAGATACTATTGGCCTCATAAACTGAATTGGCAAGTGTTCCCTCATATTCCCTTTTCTGGAAGGGTTTATGTACCATTGATATTATTTGTTCCTCATGTGTTTGATAGAGTTCCTTAGTGAAGTCATCTTGGCCTAGAATTTTCTTTGTGGGAGGTTTTAAACCACAAATTAAATTTCTTTAATAGATATAGGATTATTATATTATCCATTTCATTTTGGATGAGCTTTCATAGCTGGCTTCTTTTAAGGAATCTTTCTATTTTATTTAAGTTCTTGAGTTAATGGGCATAAAATATTCTCTTCAGTTCAGCTCAGTCACTCAGTTGTGTCTGACTCTGCGACCCCATGAATCACAGCACGCCAGGCCTCCCTGTCCATCACCAACTCCCAGAGTTCACTCAGACTCACGTCCATCGAGTCCGTGATGCCATCCAGCCATCTCATCCTCCGTTGTCCCCTTCTCCTCCTGCCCCCAATCCCTCCCAGCATCAGAGTCTTTTCCAGTGAGTCAACTCTTCTCATGAGGTAGCCAAAGTATTGGAGTTTCAGCTTTAGCATAATTCCTTCCAATGAACACCCAGGACTGATCTCCTTCAGAATGGACTGGTTGGATCTCCTTGCAGTCCAAGGGACTCTCAAGAGTCTTCTCCAATGCCACAGTTCAAAAGCATACAATGCTATAAATTTATTTTTAAGAATTGTTTTAGCTGAATCCCATACATCTTCATATGTTATATTTTAATTTTCATTCTATTTAAAACATGTTCTAATTCTCTGTGACTTTGTCTTTGATCCATGAACTGTTTAGAAGTGTGTTGTTAATTTCTGAATATTTGCGTATATCGTGGTCGGTTTGTTCTTAAATTCTGGGTTAATTTCTTATAGTCAGAGAATACATTTTCCAGATTGGTGTTATGGCCGAGAATGTGGCCTGTCTTGGTGAACGTTCCGTATGTGCCTGAAAAAGACACGCATTCTGGTCTTATTGGTTGAAGTGTTCCAGAGATGTCAATTAAGTCAAGTTGTTGGATGCTGTTTTCCAGCTTGTCAGTATCCATACTGATTTTCCTGTGTACAGATTTGTCAGCTGCTGAGAGGGGGATGTTGTGTCTGTTAGATTATCACTGTGGTCTGTCCCTTTCCCTCCTCATATCCCCCGGTGCTTGTCTCAGTGCTTGGAGCCTTGCTGTTGGGTGCACATGAGTGTATAGTGTATGATATGTCTTCTCGTGAGATGAAAATCTGGGAATAGAAAATAGCAGGCACTCATAAAAGGAAGGGCTTTCTGCTCAACAGACCCATATATTAGCTTTCCTCCCAAATACATGGCTAGCGTATTTGAAGACATTTCAAAACAAAGTGTTAGGAGAAAATCTGTAGCTTGTATTTGCTGAGAATGAAGAAAAATGTTTTCATTTCATCTTGCTTCTCATTTTATTTGTAATAANCCCATATATTAGCTTTCCTCCCAAATACATGGCTAGCGTATTTGAAGACATTTCAAAACAAAGTGTTAGGAGAAAATCTGTAGCTTGTATTTGCTGAGAATGAAGAAAAATGTTTTCATTTCATCTTGCTTCTCATTTTATTTGTAATAAGTTAGAGTCTACTAGATGATTGTTAGGGACTTGGAAAAATTAGGTTGGGTTCTCCAGTGACTGGAGTCACCCTAAAATTGGACAGGAAAAGGAGGACAGGAGATAAGGAAAAGTAGGGCTCATTAGAACAAAATGTAGATTTCCAAGTCTAAAATGATACCATCCAAAAAGTAGAAGCAATAACAAATCTATCTCAACTTTTTTTGGGGGTGGTAGGGGAGTCAGTAAATTAATTCTTAACAAACTTCTGTTGCATTTGTACTTGATGGAGACTGTTTCTCATTTGAGAGTAGCAGTTGAATTACCAAAAACTGGGCTGAAATAGAAAGAGGACATGGAAAAGCACAGCCAGACAGAGACAGTGTTTATAACCAGAGATTCTTCAGCATCTTAGGGCCAAAGTGGATACAGCTGCCAACAATCATGTTTATATTTGTTTCCTTAAGGGAATAGCTTAATGAAATAATGAGTAAAATATTATGATTAAAATTAAGAAAGCCATTGGATGACTTCCAATGGCATGTCCAAAGCAGAGATTTGTCTTGTTTCTTTGACTGACTTCAGGAAGAGCCAAGAAGCCTCCATCCTTGGATTTGTTTAGGGAGGGAATTATTTAGGAAGGTCCATTGCCCTTATTTGAAGTTGAATAGAGAGCTAATTATGAGGGATGAAGATCCATGATAGGCATCAGAGTCAGTCAGGTAACCCACATTTGAACACGTTTTAAAATGAAATAAACCCTTAGAGTTCTAATCTGTCTCCTCTAGCTTATCCACTGTTGATTCATTTACTGTATGCATATTCAGTATTTTCTAAGCACCCTCCATGGGCTTGGGGGATAATGATAAATGAGATGGTCTAGCTACCCACCCATTCCTTTCCTTGTCTCCCAGCAGCTCAGTTGGAAGCACTTCTGTTGTTAATTTTTTCACCTTGAGTTGCTCTCAGAAGGTGTTGGTGCACGTTTTCTGTTCTGTTTACTTTCAACATTCATTCTTCTATTTATTAATTATACAAAGTTATCTTAAAACAGAGGCAATGCATTTATACACAGTAGTTACAAGATGGAGTTTCCCTGGTAGCTCAGCTGGTAAAGCATTCACCTGCAATGCAAGAGTGAAAGTGAGTGAAAGTCCCTCAGTTGTGTCCGACTCTTTGCATGGAATTCTCTAGGCCAGAATACTGGAGTGGTACTTTCCCTTCTCCAGGGGATCTTCCCAACCCAGGGATAGAACCCAGTTCTCCCTCACAGAAAGTAGATTCTTTACCAGTTGAGCCTCCAGGGAAGCACTGCAGGAGATCCCGGTTCAATTCCTGGGTCAGGAAGATCCCCTGGAGAAGTGATAGGCTACCCACTCCAGTATTCTTGGGCTTCCCTGGTAGTTCAGAAGAATCTGCCTGCAATGTGGGAGACCTGGGATAGATCCCTGGGTTGGGAAGATCCTCTGGAGGAGGGCATGGCCACCCACTCCAGTGTTCTTGCCTAGAGAATCCTGATGGAGAGAGGAGCCTGGTGGACTACAGTCCATAGGGTCACAAAGAGTCAGACACGACTGAGTGACTAAGCATAGCACAGCACAGTTATAAGATAGAAATCACAACTGCACTTACGGAGTGCCTACCCTAGCAGTGGGTGTTGGTAAGAAATCACATCATCCCAAATCTGTGGTGTTAATGCCCAGAGATGGGACCCAGTGCCATGAGCAAGAATGTATCTTGGAGTGTGCTCCCTTGGATCTGTTCCTCTGAGGGCAGATGACTTCTGAGCTCTAAATGGAGGGCTCTACTTTTATATGTAGGTATGATAAGAAGGGTGGCCTCCCTGAACCCTGCTGTGCACCGTTAACTGTGTCACTCCATCATTCTGCTTTGCTTCTCTTTATATCTCTCTCCCAGTAACAATGGTCCAAAACCCATGTGTGTTTTGGGGCTCAATGAATATACTGAATTGGATTCATTTTTTAAAACTCATGCAAAAATGGACAAATATAAGGTTACATAAGAAAGACAGGAGGGAAAAGGATCAGGTTCAAAGACATGTAGCTGAGACATTGAAGGAGATGGAGAAGAGTTTCCATGAGGGGAAAGTAAGTAATTACTGTTATCATGACCTATGGGATCCTGCTGTAGTCAGTGGTAACTATCATTATAACTATTATTATTATTAATATGGGCTACAAGTTCCATCCTATACCTCCAGCCTCATTTGACATACCACGGTGTCAAGCCCNAGGGATAGAACCCAGTTCTCCCTCACAGAAAGTAGATTCTTTACCAGTTGAGCCTCCAGGGAAGCACTGCAGGAGATCCCGGTTCAATTCCTGGGTCAGGAAGATCCCCTGGAGAAGTGATAGGCTACCCACTCCAGTATTCTTGGGCTTCCCTGGTAGTTCAGAAGAATCTGCCTGCAATGTGGGAGACCTGGGATAGATCCCTGGGTTGGGAAGATCCTCTGGAGGAGGGCATGGCCACCCACTCCAGTGTTCTTGCCTAGAGAATCCTGATGGAGAGAGGAGCCTGGTGGACTACAGTCCATAGGGTCACAAAGAGTCAGACACGACTGAGTGACTAAGCATAGCACAGCACAGTTATAAGATAGAAATCACAACTGCACTTACGGAGTGCCTACCCTAGCAGTGGGTGTTGGTAAGAAATCACATCATCCCAAATCTGTGGTGTTAATGCCCAGAGATGGGACCCAGTGCCATGAGCAAGAATGTATCTTGGAGTGTGCTCCCTTGGATCTGTTCCTCTGAGGGCAGATGACTTCTGAGCTCTAAATGGAGGGCTCTACTTTTATATGTAGGTATGATAAGAAGGGTGGCCTCCCTGAACCCTGCTGTGCACCGTTAACTGTGTCACTCCATCATTCTGCTTTTCTTCTCTTTATATCTCTCTCCCAGTAACAATGGTCCAAAACCCATGTGTGTTTTGGGGCTCAATGAATATACTGAATTGGATTCATTTTTTAAAACTCATGCAAAAATGGACAAATATAAGGTTACATAAGAAAGACAGGAGGGAAAAGGATCAGGTTCAAAGACATGTAGCTGAGACATTGAAGGAGATGGAGAAGAGTTTCCATGAGGGGAAAGTAAGTAATTACTGTTATCATGACCTATGGGATCCTGCTGTAGTCAGTGGTAACTATCATTATAACTATTATTATTATTAATATGGGCTACAAGTTCCATCCTATACCTCCAGCCTCATTTGACATACCACGGTGTCAAGCCCATTGTACAATAAGACAGCAACACAGCAGAGGTTTTATGCAGATCATTCGTGGTTGATTAGGTCATTGCTCAACACATACTCACTCTGTTATCTCCAACTCCATGTAAGATGGATCTGCAGTCAGCCCTCTGTATCTTATGTTGGTTACATGTCTGTAAATTCAACCAAATGCTGAATCAAAATATCTTTGGGGGAAATACCCCAGAAAGTTCCCAAAGGCAAAACTTGAGTTTGCTGAATGCCCCAAACTATTTCCGTAGCATTTATGTTGTGATAGATAGTATTGGTAATCTGGAGATGATTTAAAATGTTCAGGAAGGTGTGTGTAGGTTACATGCAAGTCCGATGCCATTGTATATAAGGGAACAGAGCATCCGGGACTCTGGCTGCTGAGGGATGACTGTACTGTGTTCCTTGACTTGCTTTAGTCAGTAGGCTGTTAGCAGAGGCGGGTGCTTTTGGGTTGTGGCTTTGAGGATCTGCTGTCCCATGAGAAGAACAAATTCCAGGCAGCCCACTGGCCCCAGAAGGTTAAGACTCCGGGAGTTGGTGATGGACAGGGAGGCCTGGCGTGCTGCGGTTCATGGGGTCGCAAAGAGTCGGNGCTTTTGGGTTGTGGCTTTGAGGATCTGCTGTCCCATGAGAAGAACAAATTCCAGGCAGCCCACTGGCCCCAGAAGGTTAAGACTCCGGGAGTTGGTGATGGACAGGGAGGCCTGGCGTGCTGCGGTTCATGGGGTCGCAAAGAGTCGGACATGACTTAGCGACTGAACTGAACTGAACTGAACTGTGATCTGGAGCCAAGCTCAGGCAAGGCTAGCTAAACTCAGCAGAGGATTTCCAGTTGGCTGGGAAAAAGACCAAGAGGGAAAATGTGATTAAAATAGTATCCTTTTCAAAGAATTTGTTGATTGTGAGAATAAAATTCATCACCATGGGAACAATTTAGCTGTGATATATTTTATGAATGGAGTTTGCTTGACTCTCTGAGCCATTTTATGACCAGAACTCGAATTCAGAGTGCCATTTTGGAACATTTATCTTAAAAAGGAAAGTGTTGTGTGGAGGTGACTGTCAGGGCACACAGTATTGGCTCTTAATCTGGTGATCTGTTAGAGTCATTGCATTCCACGTGGTCCCCAACATTCCACAGCCACATCCGTCTGTTTGAAGAGCGTCTGTGAGCAGAGTGGAGCTAAAGAAAGCCTCATATGACAGTCACTGGGTGTGGTCTACTGTCGCATCCAGAGGCAGTTCTGAATTGTGGGAAATATTTATGCTCATACAAAAAGTAGAATTAGTAGGTAGATAATCTATATGTAGATAATCTATCTGTAGATAATCTATATGTGTTTAAGTATAGCCGAACTTGTAGGCAGGGTAGGATCAGAGTAGTAATGTTCACTTTGTCCTTTCCTGCACTGACTTACTTGACTTTTAGTAGGATTGTGTTTGAACACATGAAAAAGCTAGGACTTAATTCTTTCCTAGTAGCTCTACAGTTTATTAGTGATTGCAGGAGAGGATATTGCCTCTGTGTCCAAGATGACATGTGCCCAAGTGGCCTTCTGAGTTTCAAGGTGAGCTGAATATACTATTATTTTAATTTTTATAGCCTATTTTGTTTATTTATTTTTGTTTTGGCCATACTGCTCGGCATGTAGGATCTTAGTTTCCTGACAGGGATCAAACCCATACCCCCTGCACTGAAAGTGCGGAGTCTTAACCACTGGCCTACTAGGGAAGTCCTCTGAAAATATTTCATATTGAACACTTTTGCTTGTTACTATATTGGTGAAGAATGGATTCAGTCTGTAATTTTTTTGAGAGCTTTGAACAATCCATTGGATGATTCAGGAAGAAATGTTTTTGCAAATTATTTATTCAACAGTTATAGATAACCTTCCCTGTGCCAAACACTGGGAGATACGATAATAAGACAGATATTGTGTTCAGTATCTGATGGCATAAATGGAAAATAAAGCTAGAAGACAGAGAACAGGCAGTATAATAGGTCCTGTGTTAAGGGTTTTTGAAAGTGAAAGTTGCTCAGTCGTGTCTGACTCTTTGCGACCCTATGGACTATACAGTCCATGGAATTCTCCAGGCCAGAACACTGGAGTGGTAGTCTTTCCCTTCTTCAGGGGATCTTCCCAACCCAGGGATCAAACCCAGGTCTCCTGCACTGCAGGCAGACTCTTTTATCAGCTGAGCCACAAGGGAAGCCTCAACGAGGCATGCCTTTGTAGCATCCAGGCCCACCTAACCTGGATGGAAGTGGGTGGGGAAAGCTTCACTAAAGCTTTCTGAAGGAGCTTCTAAAAAGTCCCTTAGAAAGAAATCATTTCTAAAGATGAACACGTAGGAGCTTTGTCTGGTAGAGGAGGTGTAGTGATCTGGGGAGAGCTTTTTCAGGTAGAAAGGCTTAAAAAAGGCCTTGTGGCAATAACATGAGGTCAAGAGTCATTGTCAACTAATGCCAGAGACATCACTGGGCTCCTCTCACCAAAGTAGCCAGCCCAAAGCCACACCAAAGGCCCTGTCGCAAAATGAACAAGTCTTCCTCATGTGCAAAACCGCATCTGTGGTTCCCCTGAAAGGTTAGGACCNTGGCCAAAGTACTGGAGTTTCAGCTTCAGCATCAGTCCTTCCAATGAATATTCAGGACTGATTTCCTTTTAAGATTGACTGTTCAAATCTTCTTGCATTCCAGGGACTCTCAAGAGTCTTCTCCAACACCACAGTTCAAAAGCATCAATTCTCAGTGCTCAGCTTGCTTTATAGTATGTACTATTTTGTTTTTGTTTTGCAAGAAGAGTTGAACTTTTTTTATAATAAGAGTACATGGTGGAACATTTTAAAAAAAGAAGAGATGAGAGATACAAGACAAAGGAGCTCTAATTTGGATGTCACTGTCATTACCTCTTGTCCATGTCCCTGGTCTCTCTTTCCTCCAAGGCCTTCTCCCTACTTTCTCAGTTTCTCCAACATTTAAGTTCCTCCCAGCATGACACAGCTGCTTTCCTTGTGGACCATTTCCTTCTTTAACATTCACAAGTTTCCTCCTCTGCTCTTTCTTCGGAGACAGCTCCACACCCACAACTTCCATTCAGCCTGGAAGCCTCTCTTCTCTCCCCACCCACCATCCTCACCCCCACATCCTTCCTTCCAGCATTCTCCTGCCTCCTTACAAATTTTTTTCATCAGAGGAATGTCTTCCTGGCTTTCCTCCAGAAGCCCTTTTGGGCACTCATTTACTCATCCAACAAATATTTACCTAAAGCTTACAGACTACTTGGCACAAAATATTGCACTAGGCACTGATGGAGCTATAAAGGCTGGATACAGAATCTAATCACAAGAAATCAATTAGGAGATGAAATAAAGACATCAGCTCATTCACTCATTCAACAAGCACTGCCTGCTGGGCTTCAGACTCCTGGTTACATATGCATGCAACCAAAACATAAGTAGAAACTGGTATGTTATATAGGAAGGTTAGACTGAAAAGTGCTATTAAAATGGAGAGGAAAGAGAGGCTGTTTTACTTAGTTACTTCTCCTTTTTTAGTAGAAAATGGCTTTTTAAAATCTTTTCTTGGGATTCCCCAGTAGTCTTGTGGTTAGGACTTAGCATTTTCACTGTAATATAGTTGATGTACAATATTATATAAGTTACAGGTATACAACATAAAATTGTACATTTTTAAAGGTTATAATTCATCTATAGTTCTTATACCTATAGCTATAAACTGGCTATCTTCCATGTGTTGTACAACATATCCTTATAGCTTATTTTTATACATAATAGTTTGCACCTCTTAATCCCCTACCCCTATCTTGCCCTTCCCCCATTCCCTCTCCCACTACTCAGTTACTTCTTGACCTGAAGGAGAGGTCTTCTTCCTTAGAGAAGACAACTTAGGGATGCCTTCAGCCAGCTCTCTACTCTTGCCATTCAGACAAGCCATTTTCTTCTCCTATTATAATAACACCTTCCTTGTATGTCTTGGGGCTTCCCTAATAGCTCAGTTTGTAAAGATCTGTCTGCAATGCAAGAGACCCCAGGTTCAATTCCTGGGTCGGGAAGATCCCCTGAGAAGGGATTGGCTACCCACTCCAATATTCTTTGGCTTCCCTTGTGGCTCAGCTGGTAAAGAATCTGCCTGTAATGTAGGAGACCTGGATTCGATCCCTGGGTTGGGAAGATCCCAGGAGATGGGAAAGGTTACCCACTCCAATATTCTGGCCTGGAGATTCCATGGACAGAGTCCATGGGGTCCCAAAGAGTTGGACACGGCCGAGCGACTTTCACTTCCACTTTTCCCTTCGTGTGTTTTGAGCTTACTGTGGGTATTTGTGTCTCTTCAGATACACAGTGGTAGTGGCAGTGACAGACTAAATTCTCATGAGAAGAGCTCATAAATCATAGCCCTAGAAATGTTGCTACTGGCAAGGAAAGAAAGATTTTTGCCCAGAGTATATTCAGAGTCAAAAAGAGGAACTTTGGAGGAAGTGGGGTCTTCTACTGAGAGTGGGAAAAAATTTTAAGTACCCGTAGATTCTAGATTTGGGAGTAGGTTCCTTAAATATGTCAAATCTAATCTTCACGATTTTCTTGAATCATCTGTCCACATTCAACCGTCTCCACTCATCTCTATCCACTTATCCATCCATCAATTAACCCATCCTTCCAGCAAATACTTATGTGCCAGGCACTGCACTGCATGAAAAAGATACCCATGAGCAAGGTAAACTCAGTCCCTGATTCCAAAGTGCCTTCAGCCCAGCAATGAAAGCAAACGAACATTTTGTAAAAAATAATTTCAATGAACTAGAAAAAGTGTTATGATAGACAAAGTGCTATTTAAGGAAGCATACAGAGGGGTCTTGCAAGGTAAATATTTTTATCTCCTAGTGATGAGGAAACTGAGACTCAAAAAATTAAGTAATTTCCCCCAAAGTCACTCAGTTTGTGGAAAAGAATTCAAATCCTGGTCTGTTTTGCTTCAGAGCCAATTGACTTTTCTCCCCATCACCCTGGTCCCATAGAGGAATCAGCAGTGCAGAAGCGAAAGTGAAAATTTCAGTTCTTTCTTATTTCTCTTCTGCTTCAGTGATGTAACATGGTTTAAACATTGTAGAGAGCAGCATTAGAGAAGCAAGAATACTTAGGGCATTATTCCATTTTCTGCCAAAATGGCAACCCACTCCAGTGTTCTTGCCTGGAGAATCCCAGGGATGATGGAGCCCAATGGGCTGCCGNATTTCAGTTCTTTCTTATTTCTCTTCTGCTTCAGTGATGTAACATGGTTTAAACATTGTAGAAAGCAGCATTAGAGAAGCAAGAATACTTAGGGCATTATTCCATTTTCTGCCAAAATGGCAACCCACTCCAGTGTTCTTGCCTGGAGAATCCCAGGGATGATGGAGCCCAATGGGCTGCCGTCTGTAGGGTCGCACAGAGTCAGACACGACTGAAGTGACTTAGCAGCAGCATCCATTTTAAAAAGACCTAAAAGAGTGAAATCTCACTAACTGGAATCTCTTCTCTTTCTCCTCTCTCCTCTCCTCCCCTCCCTTCCTTTCTCCCTTCTTCCTATCTATTCCTCCCACCGTCCACCTCTGCTCTTCTTCCTCAAGAGTGCTCTATGTATCAGGTTCTATGGGTGATTCTTCCTCAGTTTCACTATCAATGGAAATATTAAGCCCATGCCTAGACCCAGCTTATTAGCAACCAGTCTGGCAACAAATGGGCCCTCTGGTTTAACACCGCCACTCTTAACGACTGGTTCAGTTCACACCAATTGGCACGGTTAATATAATTGTAGTAAGTGATGTCAGGAATGGATATGTCAGCAGCTGCCAGCTCTGGCCACGTCTGCCAGGTCATTGTTGGTTTTACAAGCTGAAACAGAATCGACTGCAGTGAAATCTGCCTTTCAGAGGGCCACTGGCTAGGCAGTCACCTGTGAAGGAGAGAACCAGTCTGGAACATGGAGAATTTAGAGATTTCTCATGATAGGCAGCTCAAGGAAGGGCAGAAAACTGCGCTCTTGTTAATGATGGGAGCTTCTCACCCCAGCTCCACTCTCAGCTCACTGGGTGATTTTCCCCTGCTTGCCCAACCCCAATCCAGATGGACAGGGAATGAATGGGCTGGATGCCCAATCTCTTGGTGGGAGGCTCCAGAATTCCTAAAATTATCTGAGTCCTGGAGCAGCTGCAGTCTCCCCACTGCTGAGTATTCTCTGCACAGAGCTGGTCCACGGGGGCCTGGAGGTGAAAAGGCAGCATGCTGATGCCAGGAGCCCTGGTGCAGCCATCCTTGGCCCCATGACGGAACAAGTGAACCCTTCACCCACCATGGAATACCTGAATAGCCTCACACGTGTGGGGAGAATTAGAGTGAGTGTATGCCGTATGCCCAAATACACTTAGTGTTAGTGGGGAAGGCTTCCCCACTCCTGTACTGTGAAACGTGCTCAGTAAGTGAATTCCTTCTGGCCCCTATCAGGGCCTGTGTTGTGTCCTGGGGGAGATGGATGCCATTTGTCTCCGGGCTTTGTGCCAGCTCCTGGGAGCACTTCACCTGGAGGTGAACGGCTGCCTTCTACAGTACCTGGGGGACAGGAAAGCCTACGTAATTCTGGGGTTTAATGATGTGCAAGTCCACCGAGCCAGCCACCCTCCAGCCTGCCCTTAGTAATATAGCTGACACTTCAGCCTCTGCCTGCTTTACTTCGCTTGGCTTCTGTTCTTTTAGAACTGCTAAATACTGGGGGGTTCCCCCAGCAGAAGGCAGCCTCCATTTTCTTAATGAGCAGATCCTCTACAAAAAGTTTTTGAATATATAAACTTTTAGACATATCAATGAATTTATCAGCTATCTACTGTGTGCTATGCTTGGTCACTCAGTCGTGTCTGACTCTTTCTGACTCCATGGACTTATCCTTTACTAACTGAGCTATCAGGGAAGCCCTCATGGACTTATTAGCCTGCCAGATTCCTCTGTCTATGGGGATTCTACTACTACTATTTAATTCATTAATTCAGTTATACATATGTACTTCAAACCAAGTATAAAGTAATACATCGATTAAGAGATGGTGCTTTCATCTACTCATATTTCATTGGATAACTTTATTTAATCTATGAATTACTTTGTCACTCAGTCATGTCTGACTCTTTGTGAGCCCGTGGACTATACAGTCTATGCAATTCTCCAGGCCAGAATACTGGAGTGAGTAGCCTTTCCATTCTCCAAGAGATCTTCCTAAAACAGGGATTGAACCCAGGTCTCCTGCATTGCAGGCAGATTCTTTACCAGCTGAGCCACAAGGGAAGCCCNCGGGGGGCTGCAGTCCATGGGGCTGCAAAGAGCTGGACACGACTGAGTGACTGAACATGGGGGTATAGCCCGGGAAGCAGCTCAGAGGAATTGCTCTGAAGAGATAGGAGACAGTGTATGTACATATGTATACATGTATATATATATATATATATATATATATATATATGAATTTTTGGCTGGGAAATACATGTAGTAAAGCATGTATCTTGGTGAAAAGATGACTGCTAACCACAAAGGGCCTCCTTGGTGGCTCAGTGGTGAAAGAAACTTCCCGCCAACATAGGAAACCTGGGTTTGATCCGTGAGTCAGGAAGATCCCCTGGAGAAGGAAATGGCAGCCCACTCCAGTGTTTTTCTTGCCTGGGAAATCCTACGGACAGAGGATGGGGTCCCAATAGAGTCAGACTCAGCTTAGCTACTGAGCATACACACATGCAGTCACAGAGAGCCGGCGTCTCAGAGTGACTTGCGTGCTCCTCTGAGTGGGAGAAGGCGCATGAACCTGGGGTCATGGAATTCTTCCTGAGGCTTGCAGCTTGACTGTCTAAGGGCTAGTTTGAAGCGTGGAACGCCTCGTCCTGTTTTTTCCATCTTGAATTCCCCCGAGGGGGCGCTGTGGCCAGCAGGTGGGCTGCAGTGGGCTGTGACGTAACCGTTTGTGTAACCGGATGGTGATGATACTCTCTGTTCTGTTCGTGCCCATACGTCTCTGTGTGAAGCAGGTCTCCCCCCATGCCCACATCTTAACACAGAAAGCCTAAAATCCCCCCTGCTCTGTGGAGGGCTGACAGGAATCTAATACCCTTGGTTGGCAGGTTGACTCTGGGCAGAGGGGAGTGTTTTCGCTGAAGGCAGGCTGCCCTTGGAAGTCCCCCCACCCCAGTCTCGGATCCCCTAAAGCAGGAGCTGCCTCCCCCACGTCAGGGACGCCCTGTTCTTCCTGCGCCCCTTCCCTCATCTTCTGCCTCCTTCTCCACAGCCTCAGGCTTTCATTCCACTGTGGGGAAAACCTGGCTGTAAATGCAGGCCTTTGCTCTGCTCTTGAGAGGGCCTCTTCTGCTGAGTTTCTGTTTCAGCCTCAGTGTGAGCTCAGGGAGAGGGTATGTGCCAAGGGCACTTGTGCTTTAGAGTCACCTAAATTTTTGTTTTGACACCTGAGCCTTCCCAGCAGCCGGAAAGTCAGTGTGTGGGATCCAGGAATCAGCTTTCAAAGACGCTAGCAAGATGTTATTTCTGTGATGCCAAAGCAGAGAATCACAGCCTTGGGGGCCAGAGAGAGAGAGAGAGAAGACAGGGAGGGAGCCGTAAAGAAGTCCCTGAGATGATTCTCTGAGATCTGGCCGAAGTGTCTGTAGGTTTTCCCACGGGAGGGGATGATTCTGTTCCTGCGTTTGTGAGAAGGATCCTGACATCCCAACAAGGATAGCTCCTATGGGGAGTGTTGGGATCAGATTTTAAATACGTTCTGAAACATATGAGTCCCCTACATATGAAAGAGTTCTGTTCTGAGAGTGTGTTCATGACTGATTTGTCTGTGAGTCCAACAAGGTTCGCCTACATCCCCAACCAGCACAATCAGCTCTATTGTGTTAACAGCGCTGCACTGTGATAAGTTTATAATACTTTTCATACAAACTGTATATAAAACACACACAAATAAAGAAAGCATTTTTAGTTTCACCAAATGGTGCCTTGAAAGGTACAGTATGACAGCTGGGTTACAGGGTCACGTTCGCATCTTTGAAGGCTCCTGAGTCGAAGGTTTGTGGGTAGGGGCCTTGCTGTGTTCACCGTGAAGCCTAGCTGCTGGTGAGGGGCAAGTCGAAGCCCTTGCTTCCTTTGAAGTCCCAGTTAATCATCATGCAGCACTTAAGAGAAGACAGTCTTCTATTAGAAGTAGCAATGCTTGGGACCTGAGTCTGAAGGATTCTAAAGGATTGTCACATTGCTTTTCACTAGAAAAGAAAAGCTGGAGAAGAGTTCTCCTTCCAGTGGCAGGGTGCCTGCTGGGTGGTTAGAGGCCCCGACCTTGCAGTTTTCTCTGCACTTGCCACCGCGGTCAATTGTAAGATGCTGGGAGACAAGATCCCCAAATTCTCCTGCCCCCTGCGAGGTGTGGACAGTGTCTGAGGGCCTAGCTTGTCTGGATTAACAGTGCTTCCCGAGGGAGGGGCAGCTTCAGCCCAGTGTGATGTTCCAGCTCTTCTCCACCGCTTAGCCTTGCCCTGGTTCCCAGCCTCTCCCAGGGATTTTCTCCAGGTCTGCTGGTGTTTTGGCCTGCTCTGCTATTTATAGACCCATTTTATGGTCTGCCACTTCTCTGTGGAGCTTAGAAGTTCCCATGAATTTGCTACATCAGCAGTTTTCAAAATGAAGAACTCTTCCTCTTGATGCAGCTCTACCTGACTGTGGCTCCAAGGTCTCTGGACCAGATGCAGAGTGCAGAGCCCAGGCCGGCTGATGGCAATCTTTCATTCACTCATTCACTCACTCAGTTATCAAACGTTTAACAGTTATTTTCTGTTTAGTACTGGGGACAGGCTCTGACTTCAACGGGCTCATAGACTCATAAAAAATAATAATACTCGTCTCAGTCCACGTGCATGTTCAACTTATCATTTTGGACATGGCTTTCCTAGGAGGATATTCACTGTGGAGTTAATTTCAAGACAGCCCAGTTGTCTCTTGATTTTGAAACTTTAAGCATTTCCCCAACAGAATAGGATGTTGCATAGACCTTAGAGCTTTTGTGGCTCCAGAATTTATATCCTGGAGTCGGATGGTTTTGACATTGTATTTAGAAATAAGGCATTGACCGAAGTCATCAATGGGTAGCAACTCATATTTTAAACATGTGAATGAATGGCTCTAGCTATTTCCTTGAATGGATTAAAAATGCAGTAGGTAAAAGAAAGTATGTATTGAATAGCTTTTGTTTCCTTGGTTTAGCTTGGTGTATATTTATTTGTTCTAGGCTTCTTTTGCCTTGGACTATTAAGGTGAGGATTTTAAAAAATTAACATGCTACCTAGAATCAAAGTTTGAATTGCAGAGCAGAAGGTTCTCATTGTCCTCCACAGTTAGAGTAAATCTCTTTGTTGATGCTTAGAAGGAAAATCTGGGTAGGAATATATTCACATAAACATAAAAAACCATGTGCTTTATGTCCAGTTTCTAGAAAATGTAGGTTACAAGTGGACCATGAAAAGACCAACAGAACCAGAAACTGGGAAATAGACGACTGTGACCCTCCAGTTGGGCCGTTGGGTTAAGGCGAGACCATATCCTTAGTGGGAGTCAGGGCTTCTTACTGCAAGTCCACACTAAGTTTGTATGTGTGTGGCCTCAGTCAGGTCTAACTCTCCGACCCCATGGACTGTAGCCCACCAGGCTCCTCTGTCCGTGGATTTTCCTGGCAAGAATACTGGAGGGGGTGCCATTTTCTCCTTTGGGCACCTTCCTGACCCGGGAATTGAACCCACATGTCCTGTGTCTCCGCGCTGCAGGCAGGTCTGTGCCCACCGAGCCGCGGGGGAAGCCCCCACGTGCAGTGTGGGCAAGAGAAAGGGTGCGGGAAAGGCTGAGCTCAGTGACCGTGCGTCCCCCCCTCCTTCCCTCCGCCTCCCTTCATTCTCCCCTCTTTCCTCCCTTCCCTCCTCCCTTCTTTTTCCTAAACAAGGCTGAGGGTCAGTTGGGCAGATTCTAAGACTCTGAAAGAAATGATCTGCCCTTCGCCAAGTGAGGCCGGTCAGGAGTGAGATGGGAAGCTGGACTTTGAGGGGAAACGGAGCCCTTTGGTGGGAACAATATGTTCATAAGGCGTAGGGCACCTATGTTAACATCAGGTTTTCATTTCAGGAAACCTTTGCCTGGGAAAGATGAGATGCTATGCCAGTAAATAACCTGACCATTTGCTTTGGGAGATTTCCATTAATTAATTGATCAGAGCCAGTCGTCTGCTCACCAAGGCAAACAGCCTGCTTATCAAACAATTTACTTATCGGTATTTGCTTCCAGAGTCTCAGCTCTGTATCAACTGATCTAAACTATCAGGTCACAGACTTTGCCCAATCACAGCTAATTCCCCACCTCAAAAGATAGGCCTTAACCAACTTGAGCCCGGCCCCTATAGC
Organism: Neotragus pygmaeus; assembly: GCA_006410875.1. Classification (NCBI taxonomy): domain Eukaryota; kingdom Metazoa; phylum Chordata; class Mammalia; order Artiodactyla; family Bovidae; genus Neotragus; species Neotragus pygmaeus. The sequence goes on along the minus strand of SJYV01030329.1, from coordinate 1,445,426 downwards.
CCTGTAAATACCTTACCTCCGATTTTCCTTCTAAGATGCTGCGGAGCCTCTGTGAAGACGATATCCTCCCTTCTCGCAGTGAGCTTGAATCACCTTAGTTCTCTTTGCTGAGAGATCATCTGTTGGCATGTTGGGGAGTTCAGTAGCGGCCCTTGCCTGTCCTTTGCCTGTGGAGCAGGACTGGAGGATCAGGGTCTCCCCAAGGGAAGTCTGGGAGCAGCAGCAGTTGGTGGGGCAAGGCAGCTGTATCACGCGCTTGTCGATATGGTCCAGGTCATAGGCAGTAGTGGTCAAAGGACAAAGACCCCAGAAGTGGAGGGTCAGAGTTGGGGGCTTGTTCCCGGTTCACAGGTGACAAGGAGCATCTTGTGACACCCTCAGAAATAGCTGAAGGTCATTGGGGGAACGGCTGGTGATTAGGAAAGGATTTTGCTATAGCAGTTTGGTAAACAAAAGAAAATGTGACCTTATTTTATAGTTGTAGGCTGATGAGGCCAGAGACATATTGGTTATGTAAAACCATTGGGTTATAATTGGAGCATTCTCTTTCCCATCTAGGTTATGACTTACATTTTTTCTTTTAATGAGTTCTGTATATATTTTAGAAATGCAAAATGAAAACCTTTTCAGCATGGGGTCATTCAGATGGCACTGGAAGCCAACATGTACAATATTTGAAAAAAAAAAAAGAGAAGATCTGTAAATTGTGTTTAGGCATTTTATTTGCTTAGTAGAAAATTAAATCCAATATGCACAATTGACTGTACCCTGCTTACAATAAGCAGATTTTTTTAAACACAGAAGTGGTAATAGGCAATATGGTAATAAAAAGTCCCAAAGTATCTTTTTCTGCATACTTATCAGTAAGTATTAAAAGCCAGAATCAAAATAAAACTTGAACTATTCACAGTGAAACTATGTTTTAAATTAAGAGTCACAATTTTCACATTGGCATTAGAGTAATTGGATCATTTGCTGCCAAACTCTGTGCCCCATTGTCTGTGAAGACTGAAGCTCAAGTTCATGGAAGGCTGGAGATTTGGTGGAAGCCTTCAAGTCACCTTGGTCCCAAGACATGACCTTTTATTATTGATCTTGGATGTAGGTTGGATAAAGGACAAATTTTCATGATTTGGTGACAAGTGTTTAGTTCAAAATGATAGATGGCTTTCTCATTCCTGTTTTCTCTCTGGGTTAGTCTGGACTAAAGCAAGGTGATAGATAAATAAATCACATGCTCTGGGTTTCCAGCCATTTGTTGTAATAAATGAGCTAGGCAAAAGCAGCAGTCAAAGGTGAGATGACTTATCTCACATCAGGATGCTGTAAGTCACTAGGTGCTGAGATCTAGAATTCTCCGCCGGCTGAAACTTCCCAGAGCCCACCTCTCCTCCTGCTTTAACCGTCCGGTTCTTTCTTGCTTGTACTGTGTCAGCAGCGACAGCATGGGATACAGGCTTCGTTACTTTGTTTTCTTTCCACAGACCCTGTTTGGTTGATCTTATTTCTTTTACTAAACTGTTTTCCACACAAATGTCCTGGACAGAAGAGGAAAGAGAAACACGCCCCAAACTTCTATCTGATGCTCCTTTCTCGTCTCAGCAGTGTAGAAGCCAGCTGTAGGGCTTCTCAGCGGGCCTGGAGCTGGGGACACTTCCTGTCCATTTTCCCTCCTTTGTTTCTGGGCTGCTGGTGCCTTTCTTTCCTGATCATAAAAGACCTAGGTTTAACTAAATCCTTTCCCTTTTCCTACTTTAAAAAAATTAAGAATGTCTATATGTAACTGTTGTTGACATACAGTTTTGTGTTAGTTTCAGGTGTACAGCATCAAATTATTTTCCATTATAAGTTATTACAAGACATTGAATAGTTCCCTGTGCTATGCAGTAGATCCTTCAGTTCAGTTCCGTCGCTCAGTCGTGTCCGACTCTTTGCGGCCCCATGAATCGCAGCACGCCAGGCCTCCCTGTCCATCACCATCTCCCAGAGTTCACTCAGACTCACGTCCATCGAGTCAGTGATGCCATCCAG
>SJYV01030329.1:1426206-1443295 GCA_006410875.1 Neotragus pygmaeus | reverse complement strand
AGTCCAAGGGACTCTCAAGAGTCTTCTCCAACACCACAGTTCAAAAGCATCAATTCTTCGGCGCTCAGCCTTCTTCACAGTCCAACTCTCACATCCATACATGACCACAGGAAAAACCATAGCCTTGACTAGACGGACCTTAGTCGGCAAAGTACTGTATCTGCTTTTGAATATGCTATCTACGTTGGTCATAACTTTCCTTCCAAGGAGTAAGCGTCTTTTAATCTCATGGCTGCAGTCACCATCTGCAGTGATTTTGGAGCCCCCCAAAACAAAGTCTGCCACTGTTTCCACTGTTTCCCCATCTATTTCCCATGAAGTGATGGGACCGGATAACCAATAAGTACATCCTTACTGGCTATCTATTCTGTATACACTAACTAGTATGCATCTGTAGATCCCAAGCTTTTCATGCATCCTCTGCCTCTCCTTTCCCCTTTGGCAGCTATAAGTTTGTTCTCTGGGTCTGTGGGCTGTTCTGTAAATAAGTTCATTTGTATAAAATTTTTTTTTTTAGATTTCCTGTATAAGCAGCGTCACGTGGTATTTGTCTTTCTCTGTATAGCTTTCCTCACTTTGTATGGTAATCTCTAGTTTTATCTATGCTGTTGCAAATGGTATTGTTTCATTCTTTTTATGGCTGACTATTATTCCTTTGTATATATGTACCACTTCATTTTTATCCATTTATCCATTGATGAACATTTAGACTGCTTCCATATCTTGGCTGATATAAACAGTGCTGCACTGAACACTTGGGGTGTGCGTATCTTTTCTAATTAGAGTTCTTATCTTTTCTGGATATATGCCCAGGAGTGGCTTAATTTCCAAAATATAGAAATGGCTAGTACAACTCAATATCAAAAAGACAACCCAGTCAAAAAATGCACAGAAGACCTAAATAGACATTTCTCCAAAGAAGACATACAGATGGGCAATAAACATGAAAAGATGGTTAATATCATTCATTAGTAGAGAAATGCAAATCAAAAGTACAGTAAGGTGTTACCTCAAACCAATCAGAATGGCCATCATCAAAAATCCATAAACAATAAATGCTGAAGAAGGTGTGCAGGAAAGGAAACCCTCCTACACTGTTGGCGGCAGTGTGAAATGGTGCACTCTCTATGGAGAGCAGTATGGAGGGTCCTAAAAAACTAAAGATGACAGGAAGAGTCTTTATTGGAAGGAATTCCAGGGGATGGGAACACTCCAGGGAGAAGAAGCTCACCACTGCACACTGAGTGAGGGCCTTGCTTTCTTAATCAGCAGTCCCACTGGGACACAATGGGCCATGTGCTGTCCTCTCCAGAGGACACACGAGTGACGTCACCTCGGATGTCACCAGGACATTATATTCTAGTAGCAGTTATCCTGCCATGGATAGTGGTGCTGATTGCTTGATAATGATCTGAATGCTGATACTGAAGAATTTGGGAGTTAGAAGGTGTTCATTTGGGGATGAAAACAGAAAGAGTTCTCTTAAGACATGGTAAATGGTGATTCTGGCAGAAGCTGAGATATTCCTACTGAATATTAGGAACAAACTGAAGGAAATAAATACAAGCACTTGTTAAAATCAGAGGGGAGTGAGTTGTGCACTGAGCAAGTGGATATTGCAGAGAAGATTGAGATCCGTGGGAGAGTAAGCCTGTGGGATGGCACTGATGGAACAGGTGCTGTTAGCATGGGCTCCTCCAGAGACTCAGGGCAGGAGACAAGGACTTATTTTATTTTGGGAAGTGATTCCCAAGGAATTGAAGCACGGGGCTCGGAAGAGCAGAATAGAGAAGAAGGAAAGCCAAGCCAAGGGTGTGAGATTCTACTGGTATTGCTGAACTCTCTCTGTTGAGTTCCAGTAGGTCTTGGGTAGTGCTGGAGAACTTGCATTTCTGTCAAGGTCTAAAGTGATGTTGAGCCCGTTAATCCAGAGGCCACACTCTGGGAACCACTCCTCTGGCAGTGTTAGTGCTCCTGCAAGTTCAAGTTGAGCTTGCCAGTCTCTGGCTGGCGTCCGACCTACGCCCTGGGCAGAAGGTGCGCCGCCAGGTGGCCTTTCCAACAGTTGGTTGTTGCAGGAATGACCTAATCAAAGTGGTGAGACCCGGAAATACCAGTCAGGGCATAAAGGGTGTCTGGCTCTTTTAAAATAATTTTTTACTACTAATAATTTGTGATGTGCTACATTAGGGAGGAGGAAGACGTATGTCCCAACTCTCCACAGATCATGGGGAAATTTGCAGGAGTAACTGAATTTTTAAACAAGAGACGCTGCTTCTTCCTTGGCATGTTCCAGTCTCTGGTGCAGTGTGAGGATGTGTGTGCCTGCATCTGCAGCTGCAGAGGTCTGTGTGACCTGCCGGATAACAGGAGGGGCTGCCATGATGGCGACTGGCCGCTCCAGGCTCTCACTCTGGACTCTAAGAAAATCTGTAAGATGGGTAAGCGCAGAGAGCCGGTGACGCCACAGACCCTGCTACAGTTGAAATCGCGCTTAATAACCTAAAGTTGGGTTTTTACGGTCTTAAAGTTCAGACTTAGTTCTGTTATCCATTGTGTTTGCCGTCCCTAGTGCTCACTCAGGTTATCTGTCTCAGTTCAGTTCAGTTCAGTTGCTCAGTCATGTCTGACTCTTTGAGATCCCAGGGACTGCAGCACGCCAGGCCTCCCTGTCCATTACCAACTCCCAGAGCTTACACAAATTCATGTCCATTGAGTCAGTGATGCCATCCAACCATCTCATCCTCTGTCTTCCCCTTCTCCTCCCACCTTCAATCTTTCCCAGCATCAGGGTCTTTTCAAAAGAGTTAGCTCTTCGCATCAGGTGGCCAAAGAATTGGAGTTTCAGCTTCAGTCCTTCCAATGAATATTCAGGACTGATTTCCTTTAGGATGGACTGGTTGGATCTCCTTGCAGTCCAAGGAACTCTCAAGAGTCTTCTCCAACACCACAGTTCAAAAGCATCAATTCTTTAGCGCTCAGCTTTCTTCATAAGTCCAACTCTCACACCCGTACATGACCACTGGAATAACCATAGCCTTGGTTAGACGGACCTTTGTTATCTGTCTAGCACAGCTCACTGAGCCTCCCCTGGCTGCTGGTTTGGAGCGGTCAGTTTTCTCCTGTTCTTCTTGTACAGCTTGCCTTTCTCTGAGCACTTACTTATATTTTAGTGACTTACTTCTATCTTCCTTCTCTGGCCCTTGAATGTGAACACCACAAGAGCATATATTTCTATTTTATTTTCTCTTACATCCCAGAAACAGGAAGAGATCCTGACTAACTTTACCTGACATCTAGGTAAGAAAATAATTAATAAAAAGCACCCTCCTCTCATCCCCTTGCAAAGTCTTCTCTTCTGTTTTTTTTGGGTAAAATACCATGTTTACCACAAAAAGTATTAAAACCACACACAAATGAGGTACTAGGTATTTATCACATTTGGCTGATAAAGTTTGTGGTGAGACATTGTGATTTCTGGCGAATAACCCAGAACAAGTGAAGCGAACACTCACTCACTGTGATTTCCAGTAAGAACACAGACCTTGAAAGTAAGGCGTCCTAATCCCTTTGACCTATTGGATTTTAAGCAGAGGGTGTCAGAGATAACTGTATGGAGAGGTTAATATTTAGAAAGGTAAGATCTGATTTATTATTCACAATAAAGACCAGTCACTAACTGGATTTCAATGTGTTTGTGTATATCTAGTTAATCTAGTCACTAACTGGATTTTGATGTGTTTGTATATATCTAGGACCTCAAATGTCAGGGTCGTTTAGGTCACTGATGTATCAACAAAGCAGGTTGGCCTCTGAATTTCTTGCTTCATTATAGAAACCTCTGTGTCATATGTATATATGAATGTATATATAAGGAAGTCAGTGTTTCTTCCCACGATGGTCTGTCCAGAGCTCTTAGAAACACCCTTGACTGCAGATCTGTGACCCTTGACCCTAAAAACCAGTTGGACTGATGGAAATGTTTGAGCATTAAATATAGCTATTCTCATAATGTGCTTCAGTAGGGGCTAGTTCAGACACTCTTTCCTATAATTGTTTTCTTTGGTTTAATTCTTATCTCTTGTGAAAGTGTGAAGAAATTTAAGTATTTTGAGTTCTCAATCTGAAAAAAAATTACTGGGTACTCCATTTGCTAAATGAATGTGATGGTTAATTTTATGTGTCAACGTGGCTAGGTCATGAGTTGCCCAGGTAGTTGCTTCACCATTATCCTGTCTGTTTCTGTGAGGCTGTTTTTTTTTTTTTTGCTTGTTTTTATTTTTCAATTACTCTTTTATTAGAGTATGAGTTACTTTACGATGTCGTGTTAGATTCTATTTATAGCGAATGGAACCAGCTGTATATGTGTGCATATACACTCATGGCCACGCTTTTTGGGACCTCCTTCCTATTCAGGCCACCGTGGAGCTGAGCGGAGCTCCTGTGCTGCGCAGTAGGTGCTCACTAGTCGCCGGTCTTGCGCACAGCGCTGAGAGCGCATGCGCACCGATCCCCTGTCTTGGGCACAGCGCTGAGAGCGCATGCGCACTGATCCCCTGTCTTGGGCACAGCGCTGAGAGCGCATGCGCACCAATCCCAGCCTCAGGCTCACCCCACCGCCCCTCCCCCTCTTGGTGCCATATGCGTATCCTCTGTGTTGTGTCTGTTCCGCTTTGCAGATAAGATCATCTGTACCATTTTCCCCGGTTCCACATATATGCATTAACATACGATGTTTGTTTTTCTTCGACTTACTTCGTTTTGTATAACAGTCTCTAGGTCCATCCGCGTCTCTGCAGATGACCCGGTTTCGTTCTTTTATGACTGAGTGTGAGGGTGCTTTTGAATGAGACTACTGTTTGAGTTGGTAGGTTGAGTAAAGCAGGTTGCCCTCCCTAACGTGGGTGAGCCTCATCTAATGCGTTGAAGACTTGCATTGACTGAGGGACTGGCCTTCCTCCGAGAAAGAGAATTCTTTGTGCCCCATGGCCTTTGATCTGGGGCTTTGGTTTCGTCCTGCCTTCAGCTGAGAGCTGGAACAGCGGCTCTTTGTGGATCTGGAGCCTGGCATCACTTGGCTGGAACCACACTGTTGTCTTTCTCGGCTCTCCAGCTTGCCGGCTCCCCATGCAGACCTCGGGGCTCGGCAGCCTCTGTAAACGTGACCTGTGAGCCAGTTCCTTATCTGTCTCTGTAACTCCCTCTCCATCTCTGTATCTGTATCCAGCTATACGTATATCACATCGCTCCTGCTTCTCTGGAGAACCCTAGTACAGCAGGCAGTCAGATTTTCTGGCATGGTTTAGGGTAGCTAAACGTGTTTCCTTTTGGGGTAAAGTACCAGTGGTGGTGACAATACTTGCTTATTTTATCATTAAATGTCATTATTTAAACTAATTTTTATATAATAGAATATTAATTATTACTATGTTTATATGTAATAGCTAGTATAAATCCACAGCATATAAAACAATGGTATATATTAATACACATTGTTAGCACCTTACCCATATCTCTTCAGCACTACAAGGGGGTTTTCTCTGGCTGTGGGAACAGAGAAGTTTTTGGCCTAACTGGGCAGGATGGAGTACCAGGCTCTTAACACCTTCAGGCCTTTCCGTCAACCTAACAAAAGGAGTTGGTGGTTAAACACCTTAGTTTTCCCCCTCTGCATCTCGTGGAACAACCCTGAGGCATTGCCCCCTAGAGGTTCCCAGAAGGACGAGCCCCAGTTTCTCGTCGAAACTTGGTTATTTTGCTCCCTCCTTCTCTGCATCTTACTTCCTGGGTTCCCTCCTGGTTCTTCCTGGGATAGCATCAAAAAATAAACCACGCACCTTCGCCTTCTTGTCTTAGGCCTGCTTTCAAGGGAACTCAGCTTAAGGTGGCAATCATGTCAACTTTGAAAGCAGATGACAAGTGCCTCTAAGAAGAATAACTCATAAACTATAGGCCCAAGGTCCACATCATTTTATTAAACGACAGATCCTCACTGAATGCCTGCAGTGTGCTTCAGCTAAGAAGTTAATAGTACCTAATGCTTTAATAAGCTGACCACTGATTTTGTCATGGAGCCAAAAGCCTCAGGTGAATGTCACAAAATACTGTGTTCTTTAAGTTGTCTTTTATGTCCTTTCTGTACTAAATGATGACTTGTGTGACTAATACAAGGGTCTCATAATGGAAAAGGACTCTCCTGGAACTCTCATCCAGCAGCCACTAGGTTCTAGATGTTTAAAGGGAGACTAGTTTTGAAAACCACGAAGGAGTATGAAGAATGGGCTGGAGTCATTCATCTAATGGCTCTGAAACCTCATTTGCATATTGAATATCAGATTCCTTTTAATTAAGGAAATTGCTTTTTGAACTTCTGCTTCTTCTCTTGTAAATTTGAAATGAAAGAGCAAGTTGTAACTATGTATTTTAATATGTTTGTAAATTGTGTGTCGTTGGCAAACCATTTTAAGATACAAATGACTTCATTTTTATTGAAAAGAGGCTTAAATGGGCATGATAATGATAATAGTACTGATAGTAGTTAAAATTTATTTAAGTTTATTCTCTGCCAGACACTGCATCAACTGCTTTCTGTTTATTATTATTAATCCTTACAATCATTTGCAAAGCAGTTTTTTTTAACTTCTATCTTACAGATGATGAACCTGAGACATGAAGTGATTTTGTGGTTATATCGCTTGTGTCAGAGTGGAAATCAGAATCCAGGCCATTCTGATTTCTAAGCCTCTGTTAGTTTCATCTCACGGAGAGACTGTCAGAGCCTGAACTGACAACTCCCTATATGTTCCTTGTGTTTCCATGGTATCTGGTCTGTGCTTCTCTAGTGAAGGAAATACATCTTTGAATCAATGCTGTGCTGTTGATATTTTTCACATACCATTAATGAGAATCTACTGTTATTGTAAATCCTTACAACTACAGTCTGTGCTTTCTGGAAATAAAAACCAGTATGCAGCTGCTTTGTGGTGAAGTTTAACTGACAAATGGGTGAATTTAAAAATGGTTTGGGCCATCTGCCAGGTGCGTGTGAGTCTGGTTGGCGCCTCACTGCCTTGAAAATGCCTGATTCTGCCCCTTGCAGGTGAATGCTTACTAAAACTTCAGAAGGAAATGCTTTTAAGCAATTTTATCACATCAGTTATCTCTCCCAAAATTCCCTGTGGTTCCTCATTGCTTTTTGAAGAAAATATAAGCCGGATGTTCAGAGACTGATAGCTGTCTACTAGAATCCTGTTTCCTTTTCTTCCTGGACACACAGCTGGACTACATTTCCCAGCCTTCTTTGGGAGCAGGGCTGGCCACGTGACTGAGTTCTAGCCAATGGAAGGAGAAGTGATGTCTGGCTGAAGTGATGATGTCATTTGGTGGCAAGGCTTTTAAGAAAGGGCTGAAGCCGCTCCACAGATTTTTTCTCTTTGTGACTGTTGCATATGGGAGATGGTGAGGCCTTAAGGCAGAAGTTGCCAAGGCTTTTTTCTGGAAAGGACCAGATTGTCAATATTCATGCTCTGTGGGATGGTATGTCAATACAAATGTTTCTTATTTTGAGTATTTTACAACTCTATAGAAATGTAAAAGTCATACTTAGTTCTCTAAAATACAGACCGTATTGTCCCTTTTCCCCATAAAATACAGTGGAGCCACAAGGAGGAAGGAGCCCAGATCCTTGACCGTGTGGAGGACGGGTACCCATCAGGTTAGGTTTCTGCTAGACATTGTTACATGACTGGAAAGTAAATATTTACTATGTTTGGGCCATTATGCACATTGGGGCTTAGAATCACAGCCTATTCTACCACAGTCAACATACTGGGATTGAGCCCAAGCCGCTATCTACACACACTTTCCCCCACTTAAAAATAAATGCTTCCTACATGTTGGTCACACTGGAATACTATTTCTATTTCTTCAGCACATAATCTAGTTTCTTATTTTTATGGATTTACTTATGTAATTGCCTGCTGGGTATAAAGTTGTTCCATCCTATTCCTGTTTTTTGAAGTGCTCCTTTTCCTTGAGGACCTATGTCAAATGGTACCTCCTCTAAGAGGTCTTCTTTTGAGCTGGCAGAAATGTTAGTTTACTGTTTGAGTTCACATATTTTAACAGTCTTAACAGGTGCTTTTTGCCTAATTTGATAGTGGTTTGTACACATACCTTTGTCTTCCCTACCATGGTGTTGGCCACGACTGAGCGACTGAACTGAACTGAACTGAACCATCGTGTCAGTTATAAAAGGTCTTCTTGGAGGAACCTGCCATATAAAATATGACAAGTAAAGGGGTATGGTGGATAGTCAAGTCTTCAGGCAAAAATTATGCAGAGTCAGAATGTCCTAGATTAATCCTTTGCATATGTGCATACATGCTCACTCGTGTCTGACACTTTGCGACCCCATGGATTGTAGCCCACCACGCTCCTCTGTCCATGGAATTTTCCAGGCAAGAGTACTGGAGTGGATTGCCATTTCCTTCTCCAGGGGATCTTCCTGACCCCAGGATCTAACCATGTCTCCTGCTTTGCCTGAAGGATTCTTCACCACTGCGCCAGGCAATAAACTGCACTGTTGAGTTTAGGGCCCGTGTGCATGAAAAATACTTTATTTAAAAGATTATATGATACTCATGTCAAAAAGATGCTCCAGTGGGGAGGAAAATGGGGCCAGCTGCTTGCCCTGGGGCTGTATGCTCACTGAACAGAATGGTCAGGGGAGAGCTGGCTGTCTTTCTATAGAGATTCCTCTTTCTTGCTGTTTGTATAGTTCTGAATTCACCAACTTGAATATCTGCATGGGCATGACTTCAGTAAATTTGTGCCTTAATTAAATGCTTGAACCATGTATTTGCTTTTTGTAATAACCATTTTGGGAAAGAGTCATTTCTTTTGGCAACTTCTTTTAAGGAGGGGGAAGAAGGAGGCTGCCGGGTTTGCCCTTGAACTTCTGAGCTGGACTAGTGTACCGCGGGACCACTCCTGGCTACACTCCAGGGGAGACTGGCTCATCTCCTGGGCTCCGTGCCTGTCCCTGCTGGGGAAAAACACTGATAAACAGAAAGAAAAATCCAAGTTCAAACCAACTGTTCCAGTGTCTCTTTTAATGTACAATGGAGATAACATTGAAATACAGTTCTTTGTAAGTGCTTATTTTGAAACAAGCTGTTTCTTTTAAGGTCAGTATACTGTTCACAGGAAGCTAGTAGTAAAGAATGGTGGTTCAGTAGTAAAGAATCCACCTGCCAATGCAGGAGATTAAGGAAACACAGATTTGATCCCCTGGTCAGGAAGATCTGGAGGAGGAAATGGGAACCCACTCCAGAATTCGCATGGACAGAGTTGGAAAACCCCATGGGCAGAGAACGCTGGTGGGCTGCAGTCCAAGGGGTCACAAGAGAGTCAGACACCATTTAGTTACTAAACAACAACAGAACACTGTTTATACAGATTCTTGTAGCAGCTGCTAAAGATGTGGTGAGAGCTGACAGGGACCTGCCTTGCAGGGGTCAGCAGTTTCAAGCCCTTAATGTATTTCTGCTCTGTGAGTCTGTTGATGGAAAAGTTTGACATTCCCTAAACTGCAATTTTCATTAGCCCCAGAGACTGGGCACATGGGAAGAGCAAAGGCTGCCTGGTGGCCTGACTTCTGCATTCTAAAGTTTCCGGTACTCCAAGTCGTTACGGTCCAGTGGGACTTTGTGAGATGGAGATGTTCTGCGTCACTGCTATTCGTTGTGGTAGCCGCTAGCCGCGTGTGCTGTTGTTTTCCTGTTTGGTCTTAAGGACCCACCTATGAATTTTTATTAATTTATTAAAGTATAATGATTTACAATTGGATTGCTTCCAGGTGTACAGCAAAGTGATTTGCATATACATATGTGTATATGTTTATATAATCACATATCTTCTTTTTCCCTAAGCTCTACCATAGGACCTTACTGATTATCTATTTTATGTATGATAGTATATATATGTTCATCCCAAAATGTACTCTTAAGCACTAGAAATATGCCTAGTGCAAACTGAGATGTCTTGAGATTTTATTCGCTTAGCACAAAAATATCTCAGTAATAACTATTTTTATATTGGTTTTATATTGGAATAGTTTTATATATGTTGGATTAAAGGTAACAAATCATTTTAAAGTTACTTTTTCTTGGCGTATAGTTGCTTTACATGCTATGTTAGTTTCTGCTGTACAGCAGGGTGACTCAGTTATCCATATATCTACTTTTTAAAAGATTTTTTCTCCATATCGGTCATCACAGAGGGCTGAATCGAGTTCCTGGTGCTGTACAATAGGCTCCTATTTAGTCACCTGTTTTGTGTATAGTAGTGTGTATATGTGAATCCTAATCCCATATCATCAAGGCTAATTTCATATATTTCTTATCTTTTTTCATGTGGCTACTAGGAAGTTTAAAATAAAGAGCCTGTGTGACTTGTATGTGACTTTCTTGGAGAGCACTGCTCCAGAGGATGATGCTATTGATTGTTTAATGCCAGAGTGAAATTGTTATCCTCTGCTTTCTCCTCGTCTAAATCTCTCAGATCCAAATGCCAACAGTTGAGCAAACCAGAAGCCCTTTGAACCTCAAGATACCTGGTCATGAGTGTGTTTCATGGAGGTTACAAAATGATCCTCGGGCCACTCAACATGCAGTGCCTATAACCTGGGGCTGTGTGCCTCGTTCACTTTCCACTTTGTATCTTTGTTACTGCTTCTGAGCTATGAAAGTGCTCTCTCCAACTGACATTTGTGCTTAACTTAATTCAAGAAATATTAATGGAACTGTTTTTTAAATTGGGCTTCCCTGGTGGCTCAGACAGTAAAGAATTCTCATGCAGTGCAAGACATCCAGGTTCAACCTCTGGGTCCAGAAGATCCCCTGGAGAAGGGAAAGGCTACCCACTCTACTATTCTTGCCTGGAGAACTCCATGGACAGAGGAACCTGGGGGGCTACAGTCTTTGGGGTCACAGAGAGTCAGACACAACTGAGTGACTAAGCACATTTAAAAATTTCATTCAAGTGCATAATGTATTATGTTGGTGAGCCATTTTGATATGCTGACATCTGTAGAACATACAGACATCTGAATATTGCTTTTCTCTGATACGAAGATGTCTTAGATATGGATTCTTTGAAGTTATTGATTTTTCTGACTCCTGGAAATCTCAGGTATTTAACCTGGGATATTTGCCCAATGAAGTTAAAAAAAAAAAATACAATTTGGATAAGGAAATTACTGAAAATTCATGAGTATGTTTCAAAAAGTGGAAAGCATGTATTTGGGGATAAAGTGAGTTGAATGAGAAATATCATGAAAGATCTTTTTTTGAATCAAGTTATCCTGAAAACTGTCTCTCCTTTCCACATGCCGTTGAGGGTTTGAATGGAAAGTTGTTCTGATCCATGAGGAGTAGAATGCTTCTCCATTCTCTTTTCACTGTTCTCCAAGGTATTTAGACCGATTCTTTTCTTTTGAAAAATCTCTTTTCCTGCTAGCAGTGGTCTCCCAGAACTACAAGAGACTGTCTGAATGTTGCAAATAAAAAAATCCCAATTCCCGGCTCGAGTCTGTGGATATAAGGAATGCCTCTGGGACAAGCACAGCTGGCTGTTTTACAGTTTGCTCCCCGGGAGCAACGGCAGGCCCTGGGCTGTCTGGAGAGCTGGTTGTGTGCAGAGGATGAGCTGAGAGTGCTTATTAGTGGCTGGCATTTGTAAAGCATCTTATTCAGGCCTCTCATGCACACTGTTTTCTTTTCTCAATCTGAGAAAGACAGTGGGGTTACCAATACTGGGCTAGAATCAAGGGTGAACGCACACGGTATCATGAGATGAGGGTCTGGCATGTAGTCAGTGATAGTTAATGTGCTTTGGTTTTCCTTTCTGCCTCTGACTGTTGCGGGGAGATGGTGTTGAGCTTGCTTCTCAAGACTGTGAAGTCTGTGTCTTGTCCTCCCTGCCACTCGTCTTTCACTGCAGAATGTGGTTTTTATTATTTTTAAGCCTTTTTGCCTTAACATGTTGCTGTGCTCTTGCAAGCTTCAAGGATCCTGTGGGATGACAAACGTAAATCACAGAACAAGTGAATTACAATGAGACAAGGACACTCCATGGCAAACTGTCAATATTTTCTTAGAAAAGGACAGATATTGAGAGTTATCCTGATCCTATGAGTGTAGTATAATTCCATAGGACTGAGAGTTTCTTTTCGCCAAGACCCATACAGAGTGACATATTTGGTCACTACTGATGAGGTGAGCCCGTGTCTCCAGATGTGTGGTGCAGAGTCAGAATGAGTCGGTCCTGTAGGGAAGAGTCAGTCTCGTGTCGTGTTCTCTAGACCAGATGTCTCAAACTGGAGCTATCTGAAGAGTTTACAAAGACACAGATTTTCACCGGCTACTTGAGGACCCTGGAGTGAGTTATAGGCTTCCCTGAAGGCTCAGTGGTAAAGAGTCTGCCTGCTGATGCCGGGGACTCACGTTTGATCCCTGGGTTGGGAAGATCCCCTGGAGAAGGAAATGGCAACCCATTCCAGTATTCTTTTTTTTTTTTTGAATATAAATTATTTATTTTAATTGGAGGTTAATTACTTTACAATATTGTATTGGTTTTGCCATATGTCAACATGAATCCGCCTCAGGTATACACATGTTCTTGCTTTGGATATCCCATGGATAGAGGAGCCTGGTGGGGTACAGTCCACAGGGTCGCAAAAGAGTTGGTCATGACTTAGCGACTAAACAACCCCCAGTAATTCCATATATGAGTTACATGGAATGTGGAAATACCCACACACACATACCCTACAGTGTTTTAAAAGGCAGAGACATCACTTTGCAGGCAAAGGTCCATCTAGTCAAAGCTATGGTTTTTCCAGTAGTCATGTGTGGATGTGAGAGTTGGACCATAAAGAAAGCTGAGTGACAAAGAATTGATGCTTTTGAACTGTGGTGTTGGAGAAGACTCTTGAGAGTCCCTTGGACTGCAGGGAGATCCAACCAGTCCATTCTGAAGGAGATCAGCCCTGGGATTTCTTTGGAAGGAATGATGCTAAAGCTGAAACTCCAGTACTTTGGCCACCTGATGCTTAGAGCTGACTCATTGGAAAAGACCCTGATGCTGGGAGGGATTGAGGGCAGGAGATGAAGGGAGCTACAGAGGGTGAGATGGCTGGATGGGATCACCAGCTCAGTAGACATGGATTTGAGCAGAGTTGGGAAGGTGGTGGAGGACAGAGGAGCCTGGCACACTGCAGTCTGTGAGGTCACAGAGAGAGAGAGAGCGGAGCCTTTCCTTTCTGATTCGTTTGAATGGGAACACACTGTTTTCATTATTTATGGGATTGTTGGCACTTATTCAAAGGACTGGACTCTCTTTTTTAAATGTGATAGCCATATAGGAATGTGTTTTCATTTTTTTAAAATGAGTGTGGAGGAAGGTTCTTCCCCCCCTCCAGGTGTCCTCCTGTTGATGTTAAACTCCTCCTGTTAATCATCTGTCATCCTGCCTCCTAACTGCTGGTATTGGAGACTCTGAGCTTTTCCTTTGGGCGCACGTTGGTCTCATGTCAGCCATGACTGTGTGGTGCACGCATTTCATCAGGAGAGCAGCCCACAGTTAATTAGGTGCTTTTGTCTTTGGACTGTGAAGTCTGGAAACCTGGTTTCTTGCTTTTTTGAAGTGTTGCTGCTCTCCAGGTTTTGGGGGAGAGACGATAGATGGGGGCTAAGTATCGTCGCTCACTTACGTGGGGTGTTTTGAAGTGCCTTTTCACAAAAGGGCTGTTATTCTATGACTGTATATCACAGTGCAGCAGCCTCGCATTTGAAATCCATTTGATGGGAAGTGTTTTCCACTTTGTCCTATTTTTCAATCAAGAATGATTATTTTGTCAAGCGCAGGAGTGAAGCCGCCTAGGTTCCAAATCATTTTAGAAGGAACAACATGAAATGACATTTTTCAAGTGTTAGCACTGCCGTCTGAAGGAGAAGGGCCAGTCCACTTGGGAGAGTTATTGAGGAAGAGCAAATAGAATGAGCTTTCTCCCAGAGGAAAAAGTGACTCTGTCACTGAGGAACCCTCCATATCCAACCGTGGCTTCAAGCAAGATTAGCAGAATGAGATGCTCTGCGGTGCCTCTTTGGAAATTTGGTTCAGAAATGTGAACATCTTTTCAGCTTAAAAGATAAAATGACCATGTTAAAGGAATCATATATGATTATGTTAAATTTAATTGCAGAATTTTGTCATCTCAAAATGAATTTGGAGATATTCCTGATCTGGAAAGATTAAGAGAAAAACCTTGAAGCTAAGCTACAGGCTTTAGCAAATAGATAACTTCAAACATTGAGAAAAGCACCTCAAATTTTTTTCCACTGGTAAGTTAATACCTTGATATCTCAGATTTAGTTGAAGGGGAATACAGTATGAAAGCTTAACAAAATTACCTTGACTTTGAAAGTTGATATTTTCAGGTGAAAATGAAATCCCTTGGGTCTCGATTTGCTCCCCAACTCAGCGAGTCTGAAACAGTTGGTGACTACACATCTTGGCTTGATAATGCACTCAGAGCAGAATCAATAAACCTGACTTGGAGAAATACAGCTCTTTTTCCTCTGCCTCTCTTGACCAGATAAATAAGGAGAATAAAAATCTGCCTTTTGGCAACCAAGGTGTAAATAATTCTTTTTTGTATTGCATTAATTTATTTAAAAATGTGGGTTGCTGACATAAGGGGATAGTGTAATTCTTCTTAAGATTTTTTAATATCTTTAGGGAAAATCTGAGATTTCGAATGTTAGTGCAATTTTTAAAAGTGAGGTTGAATGTGGATATTTCTTTTTTTGTCCACTTTATCTCCTTTTGGGAATCTACAGGCTCCTTTTGTTCCCTGTCTGTCAAAGTGTGGGTTTTCCTTACCCCCTGTGTTCTCACTGATCATATTTGGATATCAGCATGATGAAGATCGTGATAATAAGTGGCAGCAGCTAGATTTTCTTAAGCATTTGTTGTGGGTCTGCCTTACGGTGGGTGACTTTCATGGATTTTCTCTTTAAGCCTGGTAACAACTCTGCTGTTGGGTGCTGTCATCGTCCATGTTTTCAGGGGATAAATTCCAGACTCTGGAAATGAAATGAGCTGACTAAGGTTGTGCAGGACAAAACCAACTCAAGCTGCCCTTGCATCCATGTCCGTGACCTCCAGAGGCCTCACCTACTGCCTTTCCCCCGAGTTTTGAGTCAGCATGGTCTGTAATCTCTTACTGCATTTTGTCCCATTGCACGTGAGCAGGGTCCCTAGGCTGAGGCCGATTGGCTTGTGCCAGCTTCAGGACCACACTGATGCGTGGACGGTGGCGAGCAGGGATGACCACAGAGCATGCCTTAGCAACTCTGGCTTCTGCTTACTTTACAATTACAGTGCTTGTTGGAAAATTATAGGTGAAAGCGCTTGGAAATAACTGTGCTCTGATGCAGGCATGATTCCCCTCCCATCTTGTTTATAGCATTAATTAGCTTAGGAGGCTCTCTGTGGCTGTAGAACAGGGGATATAATTCAGCTCGGTCTCATCCTCAGAAGTGAGTTGGTTAAATCTAAGTTACAATACTGTTTGACTTTTAAAAGTATTTGAGGGGAAATGTTGAAGAGCAAATCACCACAGTTATTCAGTGAGTACCTGCTCAGTCGCTCAGTCCTGTCCAACTCTCTGTGACCCCATGGACTGCAGCCCAACGGGCTTGTCTGTCCATGGAATTTTACAGGCAAGAATGCTGGAGTGGGGAGCCATCTCCTCCTCCAGGGGATCTTCCTGACCTGGGAATTGAACCCGAGTCTCCTGTATCAACAGGTGGGTTCTCTATTGCTAGTGGCACCTGGGAAGCCCACAGTTGTCATTCCTATAGACTACCACTGCGTGATTGACTTCAGAAGTGCAGATGTCGTCAATGCTTGACATATAGTAGGTACTCAGTAAACGTTTATTGATTACAGGAGGTGGTTGAGCACCTCTTAGGCAATGAGCGGTGTGCCAATGCTATGCCTTCAAGGTCACGTTTAATCACTGTCACCAACCTGTGACTAGCCTGCTTACGAATGAGGAAGCTGAGGCACAGAGAGGCGAAGCGGCTTGCTCAAGGCTGTGCAGCAGGTGACTGGGAGGATCGGGCTTGGCCCCGGGCCTGTTGGCCTCCACACCCCATAGCGTGTGTTGTTCACTCTGCAGGCCATTTCCCTTCATCTTCAAGCTCTTCTCCAAAGCACTGCTCCCGCTGGGCTGACTAGGCATGGCGAAGAAAAATGAAGGTCCAGCAACATTAATTTGAAGAACCAGATGAAAGCAGGACTGCTTCCGTGGTTTTTTAAAGCATGCTATATGATTTTATTTTTTTAACTTTTCAAATTTGTTTTTTATTGGAGTATAGTTGCTTTACAGTGTTAGTTTCTACTGTACAGCAGAGTGAATCGGCCACACGTTTACACAGAATCCCTCTTTTCTGGATTTCATTCCCATTCAGGTCCCCACAGAGCACGGAGTACAGCTCCCTGAGCTATACGGTAGGTTCTCATTCAGCTCAGTTCAGTCGCTCAGTCGTGTCCGACTCTTTGCGACCCCATGAATCACAGCACGCCAGGCCTCCCTGTCCATCACCAACTCCCAGAGTTCACTCAGATTCACGTCCATCGAGTCAGTGATGCCATCCAGCCATCTCATCTTCTGTCGTCCCCTTCTCCTCCTGCCCCCAATCCCTCCCAGCATCAGAGGCTTTTCCAATGAGTCAGCTCTTCGCATGAGGTGGCCAAAGGACTGGAGTTTCAGCTTCAGCATCATTCCTTCCAAAGAAATCCCAGGGTTGATCTCCTTCAGAATGGACTGGTTGGATCTCCTTGCAGTCCAAGGGACTCTCAAGAGTCTTCTCCAACACCACAGTTCAAAAGCATCAATTCTTCAGCGCTCAGCCTTCTTCACAGTCCAACTCTCACATCCATACATGACCACAGGAAAAACCATAGCCTTGACTAGACAGACCTTAGTCGGCAAAGTAATGTCTCTGCTTTTGAATAT